>OX104124.1:23446983-23811263 GCA_944474755.1 Limnoperna fortunei
CTATAGGATATGCTAAAGTAGTTGGTTTACAGAAGAAATATGTACTTTAATATGCTTTTGGGAAAGCCCGTTTGATCCTCCACTTGTGAAAGAAGTTTAGTATGTCTTTTCGCTCGTTCCACTGTGCTATTAATCTTTCCTCACTGTCAAGATGTTGTTAAGTATTAACGTAACATCACAATATTATAAAACTGCGAAAAACAGATCATTTATATTTTTTGACTCAATGGATTTCTCACACTCAATCATACTATTGTAAAATATGCATGATGTATATGGCTGTACATGTATGCATAGCTAGATGTATACAGCTGGTTAGCCAATCAAAATGCAAGATGTGAGCTATAAAACATATACAGTCAAATCTAGATAAGTCAAAGTTTATGGGACCGTAAAAATATATATAAAGTTATCCAACGTTGGAGTCAACCAACCCAGGTTAGGCTGTGATGTCATTTAAATTGTCTAACACAAATCCACTGTCAATTTTGTACACATTTGCTTTGAAATAATTTGTATTTGTAGCATGGAAAAGTAAAATTAAATGTATACACTTTATTAAGAATATTCACAATATTCAACCAAATCAAACTAAACAACAATAGCTGTCATGTGTAGTTCCAATAAATGAACATACTGGGGGTTTTCAATGACTGACCCACAGAACTGTCCAGCGCATCCTAGGCTAAGGTGGAGGATATAGGAGGCCCTTGTGTTGGGAGGTTGCCAGGTTATAATACCGAGAGCTTGGCTGCGGACAACAGTGGGTAAAATGTTTGAAAAGTGCCACACCCCATGCACGATAAAGACACCTTTTTGTACATTTAAAAAAAGCTGCTGCAATTCTCATGGTTTTGTTTGGGTTTTCTTTATTCAGTTTTATCTGTTCTTCAGATTGTGAATTCAAAATTAATTCTTGGATCAACTTGTTATTTATCTTCTACATGTGTGTCTCAGTATACCAAATTTTTCGCTGTGTTCATTTGATGTCTATATTCATTCATACTCACGTAATAAAGCAAATACAACACACTGTTACAACTAAAATAACAATCTGCTGAAACATTGTGACCGATATTGTCTGGAACCTCCGTCTTGTTAAATGAAGATTGTTCTGAAACAGTATTTAAGATTATTATAATAATGAATATACAACTTGCATTTATACTAAGAGCTGTAACCTTTATTTAACCCCCAACATCCAGTCCATATTACACGTGTTACATACAAACTATGTCTATTTTTCCCTCCTAACCACATTTATAATATATATTTAAAATGGATTCCTGTGTAGGGGACATAACATTCTTTAAAATGACCCTAATCCCAAATAATGACTTTATGTTTAAATAAACAAGTGTGGACTGTGAGCACGCTCACAAAGGGATACCCCTCGCTTCGCTTCAAGTCCAATTATCTCCCCTGAATAATAACCGACAGCGATGAAAATTCTTCATGCACATTTACATATGATGTAGTTCCTTCATGTAAAGTTTCATCAAAATCTGTTAAGCGGTTTAGGAGGAGTTGCGCTTACGAGGTCCCATACTGAATACTATATTTAAAAAGTCTAACTCCAATTATCTCCCCTGAATAATATCCGACAGCGATGAAAATTCTTCATGCACATCTATATATGATGTACTTCTTTCATGTTAAGTTTCATCAAAATCTGTAAAGCGGTTTAGGAGGAGTTGCGCTTACGAGGTCCCGCACTGAATTCTATATTTAAAAAGTCTAAGTCCAATTATCTCCCCTGAATAATATCCGACAGCGATGAAAATTCTTCATGCACATCTATATATGATGTACTTCTTTCATGTAAAGTTTCATCAAAATCTGTCAAGCGGTTTAGGAGGAGTTGCGCTTACGAGGTCCTGAACTGAATACTATATTAAAAAAGTCTAAGTCCAATTATCTCCCCTGAATAATATCCGACAGCGATGAAAATTCTTCATGCACATCTACATATGATGTACTTCCTTCATGTAAAGTTTCATCAAAATCTGTCAAGCGGTTTAGGAGGAGTTGCGCTTACGAGGTCCCGAACTGAATACTATATTTTTAAAGTCTAAGTCCAATTATCTCCCCTGAATAATATCCGACAGCGATGAAAATTCTTCATGCACATCTACATATGATGTACTTCCTTCATGTAAAGTTTCATCAAAATCTGTCAAGCGGTTTAGAAGGAGAAGCGCTTACGGGGGTTGTGGTCAGACGGACAGACAGACAGACGGACGGACAGACAGGGTGATTCCTATATACCCCCCAAACTAGTTTGCGGGGGGTATAAAAAAACATTCTAAAATTGAACAAATATAATTTTAAGCAGGTTTGAGTCTCACTGCAGGCAGAGTATGCTTGACTACAATCTTAATTGACAAGGATTGCCAGTTTTCCTACCAAAGGTGAGGGTTTTCTTCAGGTAGTCAATAAAACTGGATACAGATGACAATGGCCGAAAGTGGCATTAAACAACATTTAAACAAACAACCAAAACAAACAATATTATTATACCTCATGAATATTAATTACAATATAGTCAATTTCTATTGGTTATATTTGAACATGTGATTTCAATTCATTTTCCACTACATGACCACCAACTCTGCTCCAAAAGTCATTATTTGTCATGTGACTAATGTTGACTTGTCAATATTTGTCACATGACATATGTTGACTTTTGGAGAAGTTCATTTGGGTATAATAAAACGATTGATTACTGCTTTAGTGGTCAACAGCAGGAAATAATGGACCCTCGACCTGGACTCTCGCTGACCTGACCTGACCTCGGCCATTGGCCTCGGTCAGGTCAAGTCACCTCAAGTCCAGGTCTTGGGGTCCATTATTTCCTGCTGTTGACCACTAAAGCAGTAATTAATTGTATATTATTATACCTCATGAATATTAATTACAATATAGTCAATTTCTATTGGCTATATTTGAACATGTGATTTCAATTCATTTTCCACTACATGACCACCAACTCTGCTCCAAAAGTCATTATTTGTCATGTGACTAATGTTGACTAGTCAATATTTGTCACATGACATATGTTGACTTTTGGAGAAGTTCATTTCGGTATATAAAACGATTGATTACTTCTTTAGTGTTTAACAGCAGGAAATAATGGACCCCAAGACCTGGACTTGGGGTGACCTGACCTGACCGAGGCCAATGGCCGAGGTCAGGTCAGGTCACCCCAAGTCCAGGTCTTGGGGTCCATTATTTCCTGCTGTTGACCACTAAAGCAGTAATTAATTGTATAATATTAAATAAGATTACACCAAATCAGTTGATTACTTATCCACCAATTTCCAAGGAACAAGAGGAAAATTGTAATTGATAGAAATGATTCACAACTGCACTTAAATATTCTATCAAAGTCAACTAAAGAATTGTCTGATAAATGGATTTGAGTAGCCAGAGGTATAGTTCCATATATGCCAGCACGCCATGGCATGCACATAAAAAAATAGAATTAAAAAAAAAATAACGTACACAAGGAAAGGTCTTTTCCAAACATGACCGCTGTAAATTTTTAAGGAATTTCCAATTCAAAAATATTATAAGGCAATTTAGAAACAGCAGGAAATGCCTGGAATGCAGGATTTTGCTCAATTTTTCTTAAAGATTCCATGCTGTATAATCATGTAGCTCGCGTGGTGGGAGGTCACTGTGAGACCACCAACCCACTCTTTCTCTAATTTGTGACTGCACTCTATTTAGGGCTAGCTACATCCCTGGTAGCCGATAAAACTAATCTAGGGATATTTTTCCCTGTAGGTTGTATTGTTTCCTGTAGGTTGTATTGTTCCCTGTAGGTTGTATTGTTCCCTGTAGGTGTATTGTTCCCTGTAGGTTGTATTGTTCCCTGTAGGTGCATTGTTCCCTGTAGGTGTATTGTTCCCTGTAGGTGTATTGTTCCCTGTAGGTTGTATTGTTCCCTGTAGGTGTATTGTTCCCTGTAGGTTGTATTGTTCCCTGTAGGTGTATTGTTCCCTGTAGGTTGTATTGTTCCCTGTAGGTGTATTGTTCCCTGTAGGTTGTATTGTTCCCTGTAGGTTGTATTGTTCCCTGTAGGTGCATTGTTCCCTGTAGGTTGTATTGTTCCCTGTAGGTTGTATTGTTTCCTGTAGGTTGTATTGTTCCCTGTAGGTGTATTGTTCCCTGTAGGTTGTATTGTTCCCTGTAGGTTGTATTGTTCCCTGTAGGTTGTATTGTTCCCTGTAGGTTGTATTGTTCCCTGTAGGTGTATTGTTCCCTGTAGGTTGCATTGTTCCCTGTAGGTGTATTGTTCCCTGTAGGTTGTATTGTTCCCTGTAGGTGTATTGTTCCCTGTAGGTGTATTGTTCCCTGTAGGTGTATTGTTCCCTGTAGGTTGTATTGTTCCCTGTAGGTTGTATTGTTCCCTGTAGGTTGTATTGTTCCCTGTAGGTTGTATTGTTCCCTGTAGGTGTATTGTTCCCTGTAGGTGTATTGTTCCCTGTAGGTGTATTGTTCCATGTAGGTTGTATTGTTCCCTGTAGGTGTATTGTTCCCTGTAGGTGTATTGTTCCCTGTAGGTTGTATTGTTCCCTGTAGGTGTATTGTTCCCTGTAGGTTGTATTGTTCCCTGTAGGTGTATTGTTCCCTGTAGGTGTATTGTTCCCTGTAGGTGTATTGTTCCCTGTAGGTGTATTGTTCCCTGTAGGTTGTATTGTTCCATGTAGGTTGTATTGTTCCCTGTAGGGTGTATTGTTCCCTGTAGGTGTATTGTTCCCTGTAGGTGTATTGTTCCCTGTAGGTTGTATTGTTCCCTGTAGGTGTATTGTTCCCTGTAGGTGTATTGTTCCCTGTAGGTTGTATTGTTCCCTGTAGGTTGTATTGTTTCCTGTAGGTGTATTGTTCCCTGTAGGTGTATTGTTCCCTGTAGGTTGTATTGTTCCCTGTAGGTTGTATTGTTCCCTGTAGGTTGTATTGTTCCCTGTAGGTTGTATTGTTCCCTGTAGGTTGTATTGTTCCCTGTAGGTTGTATTGTTCCCTGTAGGTTGTATTGTTCCCTGTAGGTGTATTGTTCCCTGTAGGTGTATTGTTCCCTGTAGGTGTATTGTTCCCTGTAGGTGTATTGTTCCCTGTAGGTGTATTGTTCCCTGTAGGTTGTATTGTTCCCTGTAGGTTGTATTGTTCCCTGTAGGTTGTATTGTTCCCTGTAGGTGTATTGTTTCCTGTAGGTTGTATTGTTCCCTGTAGGTGTATTGTTCCCTGTAGGTTGTATTGTTCCCTGTAGGTGTATTGTTCCCTGTAGGTGTATTGTTTCCTGTAGGTTGTATTGTTCCCTGTAGGTTGTATTGTTCCCTGTAGGTTGTATTGTTCCCTGTAGGTTGTATTGTTCCCTGTAGGTTGTATTGTTCCCTGTAGGTGTATTGTTCCCTGTAGGTTGTATTGTTCCCTGTAGGTGTATTGTTCCCTGTAGGTTGTATTGTTCCCTGTAGGTGTATTGTTCCATGTAGGTTGTATTGTTCCCTGTAGGTTGTATTGTTCCCTGTAGGTTGTATTGTTCCCTGTAGGTTGTATTGTTCCCTGTAGGTTGTATTGTTCCCTGTAGGTTGTATTGTTCCCTGTAGGTGTATTGTTCCCTGTAGGTTGTATTGTTCCCTGTAGGTGTATTGTTCCATGTAGGTTGTATTGTTCCCTGTAGGTTGTATTGTTCCCTGTAGGTTGTATTGTTCCCTGTAGGTTGTATTGTTCCCTGTAGGTTGTATTGTTCCCTGTAGGTTGTATTGTTCCCTGTAGGTGTATTGTTCCCTGTAGGTTGTATTGTTCCCTGTAGGTGTATTGTTCCATGTAGGTTGTATTGTTCCCTGTAGGTTGTATTGTTCCCTGTAGGTTGTATTGTTCCCTGTAGGTTGTATTGTTCCCTGTAGGTTGTATTGTTCCCTGTAGGTGTATTGTTCCCTGTAGGTTGTATTGTTCCCTGTAGGTGTATTGTTCCATGTAGGTGTATTGTTCCATGTAGGGTGTATTTTTCCCTGTAGGTTGTATTGTTCCATGTAGGTTGTATTGTTCCCTGTAGGTGTATTGTTCCTTGTAGGTGTATTGTTCCCTGTAGGTTGTATTGTTCCCTGTAGGTTGTATTGTTCCCTGTAGGTGTATTGTTCTATGTAGGTGTATTGTTCCATGTAGGTTGTATTGTTCCCTGTAGGTGTATTGTTCCCTGTAGGTTGTATTGTTCCCTGTAGGTGTATTGTTCCATGTAGGTGTATTGTTCCATGTAGGGTGTATTTTTCCCTGTAGGTTGTATTGTTCCATGTAGGTTGTATTGTTCCCTGTAGGTGTATTGTTCCCTGTAGGTTGTATTGTTCCCTGTAGGTGTATTGTTCCCTGTAGGTTGTATTGTTCCCTGTAGGTTGTATTGTTCCCTATAGGTTGTATTGTTCCCTGTAGGTGTATTGTTTCCTGTAGGGTGTATTGTTCCCTGTAGGTTGTATTGTTCCCTGTAGGTTGTATTGTTCCCTGTAGGTTGTATTGTTTCCTGTAGGGTGTATTGTTCCCTGTAGGTTGTATTGTTCCCTGTAGGGTGTATTGTTCCTTGTAGGTTGTATTGTTCCCTGTAGGTGTATTGTTCCCTGTAGGTGTATTGTTCCCTGTAGGTTGTATTGTTCCCTGTAGGTGTATTGTTCCATGTAGGGTGTATTTTTCCCTGTAGGTTGTATTGTTCCATGTAGGGTGTATTTTTCCCTGTAGGTTGTATTGTTCCATGTAGGTTGTATTGTTCCCTGTAGGTGTATTGTTCCCTGTAGGTTGTATTGTTCCCCGTAGGTGTATTGTTCCATGTAGGGTGTATTGTTCCCTGTAGGTTGTATTGTTCCCTGTAGGTTGTATTGTTCCCTGTAGATGTATTGTTCCCTGTAGGTGTATTGTTCCCTGTAGGTTGTATTGTTCCCTGTAGGTTGTATTGTTCCCTGTAGGTGTATTGTTCCCTGTAGGTGTATTGTTCCATGTAGGGTGTATTTTTCCCTGTAGGTGTATTGTTCCCTGTAGGTTGTATTGTTCCCTGTAGGTTGTATTGTTCCCTGTAGGTGTATTGTTCCCTGTAGGTGTATTGTTCCCTGTAGGTTGTATTGTTCCCTGTAGGTTGTATTGTTTCCTGTAGGGTGTATTGTTTCCTGTAGGTTGTATTGTTCCCTGTAGGTTGTATTGTTCCCTGTAGGTTGCATTGTTCCCTGTAGGTGTATTGTTCCCTGTAGGTTGTATTGTTCCCTGTAGGTGTATTGTTCCCTGTAGGTGTATTGTTTCATGTAGGGTGTATTGTTCCCTGTATGTTGTATTGTTCCCTGTAGGTGTATTGTTCCATGTAGGGTGTATTGTTCCCTGTAGGTGCATTGTTCCCTGTAGGTGTATTGTTCCCTGTAGGTGTATTGTTCCCTGTAGGTGTATTGTTCCCTGTAGGTTGTATTGTTCCCTGTAGGTGTATTGTTCCCTGTAGGTGTATTGTTTCATGTAGGGTGTATTGTTCCCTGTAGGTGTATTGTTCCCTGTAGGTGTATTGTTTCATGTAGGGTGTATTGTTCCCTGTATGTTGTATTGTTCCCTGTAGGTGTATTGTTCCATGTAGGGTGTATTGTTCCCTGTAGGTGCATTGTTCCCTGTAGGTGTATTGTTCCCTGTAGGTTGTATTGTTCCCTGTAGGTTGTATTGTTCCCTGTAGGTTGTATTGTTCCCTGTAGGTTGTATTGTTCCCTGTAGGTTGTATTGTTCCCTGTAGGTTGTATTGTTCCCTGTAGGTGTATTGTTCCCTGTAGGTGTATTGTTCCCTGTAGGTTGTATTGTTCCCTGTAGGTTGTATTGTTCCCTGTAGGTTGTATTGTTCCCTGTAGGTGTATTGTTCCCTGTAGGTGTATTGTTCCCTGTAGGTTGTATTGTTCCCTGTAGGTGTATTGTTCCCTGTAAGTGTATTGTTTCATGTAGGTTGTATTGTTCCCTGTATGTTGTATTGTTCCCTGTAGGGTGTATTGTTCCCTGTAGGTTGTATTGTTCCCTGTAGGTTGTATTGTTCCCTGTAGGTTGTATTGTTCCCTGTAGGTTGTATTGTTCCCTGTAGGTGTATTGTTCCCTGTAGGTTGTATTGTTCCCTGTAGGTGTATTGTTCCCTGTAGGTGTATTGTTCCCTGTAGGTGTATTGTTCCCTGTAGGTTGTATTGTTCCCTGTAGGTTGTATTGTTCCCTGTAGGTTGTATTGTTCCCTGTATGTTGTATTGTTCCCTGTAGGTGTATTGTTCCCTGTAGGTTGTATTGTTCCATGTAGGGTGTATTGTTCCCTGTAGGTTGTATTGTTTCATGTAGGGTGTATTGTTCCCTGTAGGTTGTATTGTTCCCTGTAGGTTGTATTGTTCCCTGTAGGTGTATTGTTCCCTGTAGGTGTATTGTTCCCTGTAGGTTGTATTGTTCCCTGTAGGTTGTATTGTTCCCTGTAGGTTGTATTGTTCCCTGTATGTTGTATTGTTCCCTGTAGGTGTATTGTTCCCTGTAGGTTGTATTGTTCCATGTAGGGTGTATTGTTCCCTGTAGGTTGTATTGTTTCATGTAGGGTGTATTGTTCCCTGTAGGTTGTATTGTTCCCTGTAGGTTGTATTGTTCCATGTAGGGTGTATTGTTCCCTGTAGGGTGTATTGTTCCATGTAGGTTGTATTGTTCCCTGTAGGGTGTATTGTTCCATGTAGGGTGTATTGTTCCCTGTAGGTTGTATTGTTTCATGTAGGGTGTATTGTTCCCTGTAGGTTGTATTGTTCCCTGTAGGTTGTATTGTTTCATGTAGGTGTATTGTTCCATGTAGGGTGTATTTTTCCCTGTAGGTTGTATTGTTCCCTGTAGGTGTATTGTTCCCTGTAGGTTGTATTGTTCCCTGTAGGTTGTATTGTTCCCTGTAGGGTGTATTGTTCCCTGTAGGTTGTATTGTTCCCTGTAGGTTGTATTGTTCCCTGTAGGTTGTATTGTTCCCTGTAGGTTGTATTGTTCCCTGTAGGTGTATTGTTCCCTGTAGGTGTATTGTTCCCTGTAGGTGTATTGTTCCCTGTAGGTGTATTGTTCCCTGTAGGTTGTATTGTTCCCTGTAGGTGTATTGTTCCATGTATGTTGTATTGTTCCCTGTAGGGTGTATTTTTCCCTGTAGGTTGTATTGTTCCCTGTAGGTTGTATTGTTTCCTGTAGGTTGTATTGTTCCCTGTAGGTTGTATTGTTCCCTGTAGGTTGTATTGTTCCCTGTAGGTTGTATTGTTCCCTGTAGGTGTATTGTTCCCTGTAGGTTGTATTGTTCCATGTATGTTGTATTGTTCCCTGTAGGTGTATTGTTCCCTGTAGGTTGTATTGTTCCCTGTAGGTTGTATTGTTCCCTGTAGGTGTATTGTTCCATGTAGGTTGTATTGTTCCCTGTAGGTGTATTGTTCCATGTATGTTGTATTGTTCCCAGTAGGTGTATTGTTCCCTGTAGGTGTATTGTTCCCTGTAGGGTGTATTGTTCCCTGTAGGTGTATTGTTCCATGTAGGGTGTATTTTTCCCTGTATGTTGTATTGTTCCCTGTAGGTGTATTGTTCCCTGTAGGTGTATTGTTCCATGTAGGGTGTATTTTTCCCAGTAGGTGTATTGTTCCCTGTAGGTTGTATTGTTCCATGTAGGTTGTATTGTTCCATGTAGGGTGTATTGTTCCCTGTAGGTGTATTGTTCCCTGTAGGTTGTATTGTTCCCTGTAGGTTGTATTGTTCCCTGTAGGTGTATTGTTCCCTGTAGGTGTATTGTTCCCTGTAGGTGCATTGTTCCCTGTAGGTGTATTGTTCCATGTAGGGTGTATTTTTCCCTGTAGGTTGTATTGTTCCCTGTAGGTTGTATTGTTCCCTGTAGGTTGTATTGTTCCCTGTAGGTGTATTGTTCCCTGTAGGTTGTATTGTTCCCTGTAGGTGTATTGTTTCATGTAGGGTGTATTGTTCCCTGTAGGTTGTATTGTTCCCTGTATGTTGTATTGTTCCCTGTAGGTTGTATTGTTCCCTGTAGGTTGTATTGTTCCCTGTAGGTGTATTGTTCCCTGTAGGTGTATTGTTTCATGTAGGGTGTATTGTTCCCTGTAGGTTGTATTGTTCCCTGTAGGTTGTATTGTTCCCTGTATGTTGTATTGTTCCCTGTAGGTTGTATTGTTCCCTGTATGTTGTATTGTTCCCTGTAGGTTGTATTGTTCCCTGTAGGTTGTATTGTTCCCTGTAGGTTGTATTGTTCCCTGTAGGTTGTATTGTTTCCTGTAGGTTGTATTGTTCCCTGTAGGTGTATTGTTCCCTGTAGGTTGTATTGTTCCCTGTAGGTGTATTGTTCCATGTAGGTGTATTGTTCCCTGTAGGTTGTATTGTTCCCTGTAGGTGTATTGTTCCCTGTAGGTTGTATTGTTCCCTGTAGGTGTATTGTTCCCTGTAGGTTGTATTGTTCCCTGTAGGTGTATTGTTCCCTGTAGGTTGTATTGTTCCCTGTAGGTTGTATTGTTCCCTGTAGGTTGTATTGTTCCCTGTAGGTTGTATTGTTCCCTGTAGGTGTATTGTTCCCTGTAGGTGTATAGTTCCATGTAGGGTGTATTTTTCCCTGTAGGTTGTATTGTTCCCTGTAGGTTGTATTGTTCCCTGTAGGTTGTATTGTTCCCTGTAGGTGTATTGTTCCCTGTAGGTTGTATTGTTCCCTGTATGTGTATTGTTTCATGTAGGGTGTATTGTTCCCTGTAGGTTGTATTGTTCCCTGTATGTTGTATTGTTCCCTGTAGGTTGTATTGTTCCCTGTAGGTTGTATTGTTTCATGTAGGTGTATTGTTCCCTGTAGGTGTATTGTTCCCTGTAGGTTGTATTGTTCCCTGTAGGTGTATTGTTTCATGTAGGGTGTACTGTTCCCTGTAGGTTGTATTGTTCCCTGTAGGGTGTATTGTTCCCTGTAGGTTGTATTGTTCCCTGTAGGTTGTATTGTTCCCTGTAGGTGCATTGTTCCCTGTAGGTGTATTGTTCCCTGTAGGGTGTATTGTTCCCTGTAGGTTGTATTGTTCCCTGTAGGTTGTATTGTTCCCTGTAGGTGCATTGTTCCCTGTAGGTGTATTGTTCCCTGTAGGGTGTATTGTTCCCTGTAGGGTGTATTGTTTCATGTAGGTTGTATTGTTCCCTGTAGGTTGTATTGTTCCCTGTAGGTTGTATTGTTCCCTGTAGGTGCATTGTTCCCTGTAGGTGTATTGTTCCCTGTAGGTTGTATTGTTCCCTGTAGGTTGTATTGTTCCCTGTAGGTGTATTGTTCCCTGTAGGTTTTATTGTTCCCTGTAGGTTGTATTGTTCCCTGTAGGTGTATTGTTCCCTGTAGGTTGTATTGTTCCCTGTAGGTGTATTGTTCCCTGTAGGTTGTATTGTTCCCTGTAGGTTGTATTGTTCCCTGTAGGGTGTATTGTTCCCTGTAGGTTGTATTGTTCCCTGTAGGTTGTATTGTTCCCTGTAGGTTGTATTGTTCCCTGTAGGTTGTATTGTTCCCTGTAGGTTGTATTGTTCCCTGTAGGGTGTATTGTTCCCTGTAGGTTGTATTGTTCCCTGTAGGTTGTATTGTTCCCTGTAGGTTGTATTGTTCCCTGTAGGTGTATTGTTCCCTGTAGGTGTATTGTTCCCTGTAGGTTGTATTGTTCCCTGTAGGTGTATTGTTCCCTGTAGGTGTATTGTTTCCTGTAGGTTGTATTGTTCCCTGTAGGTGTATTGTTCCCTGTAGGTTGTATTGTTCCCTGTAGGTTGTATTGTTCCCTATAGGTTGTATTGTTCCCTGTAGGTGTATTTTTCCCTGTAGGTTGTATTGTTCCCTGTAGGTTGTATTGTTCCCTGTAGGTGTATTGTTCCCTGTAGGTGTATTGTTCCCTGTAGGTGTATTGTTCCCTGTAGGTGTATTGTTCCATGTAGGGTGTATTGTTCCCTGTAGGTGTATTGTTTCCTGTAGGTTGTATTGTTCCCTGTAGGTGTATTGTTCCCTGTAGGTTGTATTGTTCCCTGTAGGTGTATTGTTCCATGTAGGGTGTATTGTTCCCTGTAGGTGTATTGTTTCCTGTAGGTTGTATTGTTCCCTGTATGTTGTATTGTTCCCTATAGGTTGTATTGTTCCCTGTAGGTGTATTTTTCCCTGTAGGTTGTATTGTTCCCTGTAGGTTGTATTGTTCCCTGTAGGTGTATTGTTCCCTGTAGGTGTATTGTTCCCTGTAGGCTGTATTGTTCCCTGTAGGTGTATTGTTCCCTGTAGGTTGTATTGTTCCCTGTAGGTGTATTGTTCCATGTAGGGTGTATTGTTCCCTGTAGGTGTATTGTTCCCTGTAGGCTGTATTGTTCCCTGTAGGTTGTATTGTTCCCTGTAGGTTGTATTGTTCCCTATAGGTTGTATTGTTCCCTGTAGGTGTATTTTTCCCTGTAGGTTGTATTGTTCCCTGTAGGTTGTATTGTTCCCTGTAGGTTGTATTGTTCCCTGTAGGTGTATTGTTCCCTGTAGGTGTATTGTTCCCTGTAGGCTGTATTGTTCCCTGTAGGTGTATTGTTCCCTGTAGGTTGTATTGTTCCCTGTAGGTGTATTGTTCCCTGTAGGTTGTATTGTTTCCTGTAGGTTGTATTGTTCCCTGTAGGTTGTATTGTTCCCTGTAGGGTGTATTGTTCCATGTAGGTTGTATTGTTCCCTGTAGGTGTATTGTTCCCTGTAGGTGTATTGTTCCCTGTAGGTGTATTGTTTCCTGTAGGTTGTATTGTTCCCTGTAGGTGTATTGTTCCCTGTAGGTTGTATTGTTCCCTGTAGGCTGTATTGTTCCCTGTAGGTGTATTGTTCCCTGTAGGTTGTATTGTTCCCTGTAGGTGTATTGTTCCATGTAGGTTGTATTGTTCCCTGTAGGCTGTATTGTTCCCTGTAGGTGTATTGTTCCCTGTAGGTTGTATTGTTCCCTGTAGGTTGTATTGTTCCCTGTAGGTGCATTGTTCCCTGTAGGTTGTATTGTTCCCTGTAGGTTGTATTGTTCCATGTAGGTTGTATTGTTCCCTGTAGGTTGTATTGTTCCCTGTAGGTGTATTGTTCCCTGTAGGTTGTATTGTTCCCTGTAGGTGCATTGTTCCCTGTAGGTGTATTGTTCCCTGTAGGTGTATTGTTCCCTGTAGGTTGTATTGTTCCCTGTAGTTGTATTGTTCCCTGTAGGTTGTATTGTTCCCTGTAGGTGTATTGTTCCCTGTAGGTTGTATTGTTCCCTGTAGGTTTTATTGTTCCCTGTAGGTTGTATTGTTCCCTGTAGGTGTATTGTTCCATGTAGGTTGTATTGTTCCCTGTAGGTGTATTGTTCCATGTAGGGTGTATTTTTCCCTGTAGGTTGTATTGTTCCCTGTAGGTTGTATTGTTCCCTGTAGGTTGTATTGTTCCCTGTAGGTGTATTGTTCCCTGTAGGTGTATTGTTCCCTGTAGGGTGTATTGTTCCCTGTAGGTGTATTGTTCCCTGTAGGTGTATTGTTCCCTGTAGGTGTATTGTTCCCTGTAGGTGTATTGTTCCCTGTAGGTTGTATTGTTCCCTGTAGGTTGTATTGTTCCCTGTAGGTTGTATTGTTCCCTGTAGGTTGTATTGTTCCCTGTAGGTGTATTGTTCCCTGTAGGTTGTATTGCTCCCTGTAGGATGTATTGTTTCCTGTAGGTTGTATTGTTCCCTGTAGGTGTATTGTTTCCTGTAGGTTGTATTGTTCCCTGTGGGTGTATTGTTCCCTGTAGGTTGTATTGTTCCCTGTAGGTTGTATTGTTCCCTGTAGGTTGTATTGTTCCCTGTAGGTGTATTGTTCCCTGTAGGTTGTATTGTTCCCTGTAGGTTGTATTGTTCCCTGTAGGTTGTATTGTTCCCTGTAGGTTGTATTGTTCCCTGTAGGTGTATTGTTCCCTGTAGGTTGTATTGTTCCCTGTAGGTGTATTGTTCCATGTAGGTTGTATTGTTCCCTGTAGGTTGTATTGTTCCCTGTAGGTTGTATTGTTCCCTGTAGGTTGTATTGTTCCCTGTAGGTTGTATTGTTCCCTGTAGGTGTATTGTTCCCTGTAGGTTGTATTGTTCCCTGTAGGTGTATTGTTCCATGTAGGTGTATTGTTCCATGTAGGGTGTATTTTTCCCTGTAGGTTGTATTGTTCCATGTAGGTTGTATTGTTCCCTGTAGGTGTATTGTTCCTTGTAGGTGTATTGTTCCCTGTAGGTTGTATTGTTCCCTGTAGGTTGTATTGTTCCCTGTAGGTGTATTGTTCCATGTAGGTGTATTGTTCCATGTAGGTTGTATTGTTCCCTGTAGGTGTATTGTTCCCTGTAGGTTGTATTGTTCCCTGTAGGTGTATTGTTCCATGTAGGTGTATTGTTCCATGTAGGGTGTATTTTTCCCTGTAGGTTGTATTGTTCCATGTAGGTTGTATTGTTCCCTGTAGGTGTATTGTTCCTTGTAGGTGTATTGTTCCCTGTAGGTTGTATTGTTCCCTGTAGGTGTATTGTTCCCTGTAGGTTGTATTGTTCCCTGTAGGTTGTATTGTTCCCTATAGGTTGTATTGTTCCCTGTAGGTGTATTGTTTCCTGTAGGGTGTATTGTTCCCTGTAGGTTGTATTGTTCCCTGTAGGTTGTATTGTTCCCTGTAGGTTGTATTGTTTCCTGTAGGGTGTATTGTTCCCTGTAGGTTGTATTGTTCCCTGTAGGGTGTATTGTTCCCTGTAGGTTGTATTGTTCCCTGTAGGTGTATTGTTCCCTGTAGGTGTATTGTTCCCTGTAGGTTGTATTGTTCCCTGTAGGTGTATTGTTCCATGTAGGGTGTATTTTTCCCTGTAGGTTGTATTGTTCCATGTAGGGTGTATTTTTCCCTGTAGGTTGTATTGTTCCATGTAGGTTGTATTGTTCCCTGTAGGTGTATTGTTCCTTGTAGGTTGTATTGTTCCCCGTAGGTGTATTGTTCCATGTAGGGTGTATTGTTCCCTGTAGGTTGTATTGTTCCCTGTAGGTTGTATTGTTCCCTGTAGGTGTATTGTTCCCTGTAGGTGTATTGTTCCCTGTAGGTTGTATTGTTCCCTGTAGGTTGTATTGTTCCCTGTAGGTGTATTGTTCCCTGTAGGTGTATTGTTCCATGTAGGGTGTATTTTTCCCTGTAGGTGTATTGTTCCCTGTAGGTTGTATTGTTCCCTGTAGGTGCATTGTTCCCTGTAGGTTGTATTGTTCCCTGTAGGTGTATTGTTCCCTGTAGGTGTATTGTTCCCTGTAGGTTGTATTGTTCCCTGTAGGTTGTATTGTTTCCTGTAGGGTGTATTGTTCCCTGTAGGTTGTATTGTTCCCTGTAGGTTGTATTGTTCCCTGTAGGTTGCATTGTTCCCTGTAGGTGTATTGTTCCCTGTAGGTTGTATTGTTCCCTGTAGGTGTATTGTTCCCTGTAGGTGTATTGTTTCATGTAGGGTGTATTGTTCCCTGTATGTTGTATTGTTCCCTGTAGGTGTATTGTTCCATGTAGGGTGTATTGTTCCCTGTAGGTGCATTGTTCCCTGTAGGTGTATTGTTCCCTGTAGGTGTATTGTTCCCTGTAGGTGTATTGTTCCCTGTAGGTTGTATTGTTCCCTGTAGGTGTATTGTTCCCTGTAGGTGTATTGTTTCATGTAGGGTGTATTGTTCCCTGTATGTTGTATTGTTCCCTGTAGGTGTATTGTTCCATGTAGGGTGTATTGTTCCCTGTAGGTGCATTGTTCCCTGTAGGTGTATTGTTCCCTGTAGGTTGTATTGTTCCCTGTAGGTGTATTGTTCCCTGTAGGTGTATTGTTTCCTGTAGGTTGTATTGTTCCCTGTATGTTGTATTGTTCCCTGTAGGGTGTATTGTTCCCTGTAGGTTGTATTGTTCCCTGTAGGTTGTATTGTTCCCTGTAGGTTGTATTGTTCCCTGTAGGTTGTATTGTTCCCTGTAGGTGTATTGTTCCCTGTAGGTTGTATTGTTCCCTGTAGGTGTATTGTTCCCTGTAGGTGTATTGTTCCCTGTAGGTGTATTGTTCCCTGTAGGTGTATTGTTCCCTGTAGGTGTATTGTTCCCTGTAGGTTGTATTGTTCCCTGTAGGTTGTATTGTTCCCTGTAGGTTGTATTGTTCCCTGTATGTTGTATTGTTCCCTGTAGGTGTATTGTTCCCTGTAGGTTGTATTGTTCCATGTAGGGTGTATTGTTCCCTGTAGGTTGTATTGTTTCATGTAGGGTGTATTGTTCCCTGTAGGTTGTATTGTTCCCTGTAGGTTGTATTGTTCCATGTAGGGTGTATTGTTCCCTGTAGGGTGTATTGTTCCATGTAGGTTGTATTGTTCCCTGTAGGGTGTATTGTTCCATGTAGGGTGTATTGTTCCCTGTAGGTTGTATTGTTTCATGTAGGGTGTATTGTTCCCTGTAGGTTGTATTGTTCCCTGTAGGTTGTATTGTTTCATGTAGGTGTATTGTTCCATGTAGGGTGTATTTTTCCCTGTAGGTTGTATTGTTCCCTGTAGGTTGTATTGTTCCCTGTAGGTGTATTGTTCCATGTAGGTTGTATTGTTCCCTGTAGGTGTATTGTTCCATGTAGGGTGTATTTTTCCCTGTAGGTTGTATTGTTTCCTGTAGGTGTATTGTTCCCTGTAGGCTGTATTGTTCCCTGTAGGTGTATTGTTCCCTGTAGGTTGTATTGTTCCCTGTAGGTGTATTGTTCCCTGTAGGTTGTATTGTTCCCTGTAGGTTGTATTGTTCCCTGTAGGTGTATTGTTCCCTGTAGGTGTATTTTTCCCTGTAGGTGTATTGTTCCCTGTAGGTGTATTGTTCCCTGTAGGTGTATTGTTCCCTGGAGGTTGTATTGTTCCCTGTAGGTGTATTGTTCCCTGTAGGTTGTATTGTTCCATGTATGTTGTATTGTTCCCTGTAGGTGTATTGTTCCCTGTAGGTTGTATTGTTCCCTGTAGGTTGTATTGTTCCCTGTAGGTGTATTGTTCCATGTAGGTTGTATTGTTCCCTGTAGGTGTATTGTTCCATGTATGTTGTATTGTTCCCAGTAGGTGTATTGTTCCCTGTAGGTGTATTGTTCCCTGTAGGGTGTATTGTTCCCTGTAGGTGTATTGTTCCATGTAGGGTGTATTTTTCCCTGTATGTTGTATTGTTCCCTGTAGGTGTATTGTTCCCTGTAGGTGTATTGTTCCATGTAGGGTGTATTTTTCCCTGTAGGTGTATTGTTCCCTGTAGGTTGTATTGTTCCATGTAGGTTGTATTGTTCCATGTAGGGTGTATTGTTCCCTGTAGGTGTATTGTTCCCTGTAGGTTGTATTGTTCCCTGTAGGTTGTATTGTTCCCTGTAGGTGTATTGTTCCCTGTAGGTGTATTGTTCCCTGTAGGTGCATTGTTCCCTGTAGGTGTATTGTTCCATGTAGGGTGTATTTTTCCCTGTAGGTTGTATTGTTCCCTGTAGGTTGTATTGTTCCCTGTAGGTTGTATTGTTCCCTGTAGGTGTATTGTTCCCTGTAGGTTGTATTGTTCCCTGTAGGTGTATTGTTTCATGTAGGGTGTATTGTTCCCTGTAGGTTGTATTGTTCCCTGTATGTTGTATTGTTCCCTGTAGGTTGTATTGTTCCCTGTAGGTTGTATTGTTCCCTGTAGGTGTATTGTTCCCTGTAGGTGTATTGTTTCATGTAGGGTGTATTGTTCCCTGTAGGTTGTATTGTTCCCTGTAGGTTGTATTGTTCCCTGTATGTTGTATTGTTCCCTGTAGGTTGTATTGTTCCCTGTATGTTGTATTGTTCCCTGTAGGTTGTATTGTTCCCTGTAGGTTGTATTGTTCCCTGTAGGTTGTATTGTTCCCTGTAGGTTGTATTGTTTCCTGTAGGTTGTATTGTTCCCTGTAGGTGTATTGTTCCCTGTAGGTTGTATTGTTCCCTGTAGGTGTATTGTTCCATGTAGGTGTATTGTTCCCTGTAGGTTGTATTGTTCCCTGTAGGTGTATTGTTCCCTGTAGGTTGTATTGTTCCCTGTAGGTGTATTGTTCCCTGTAGGTTGTATTGTTCCCTGTAGGTGTATTGTTCCCTGTAGGTTGTATTGTTCCCTGTAGGTTGTATTGTTCCCTGTAGGTTGTATTGTTCCCTGTAGGTTGTATTGTTCCCTGTAGGTGTATTGTTCCCTGTAGGTGTATTGTTCCATGTAGGGTGTATTTTTCCCTGTAGGTTGTATTGTTCCCTGTAGGTTGTATTGTTCCCTGTAGGTTGTATTGTTCCCTGTAGGTGTATTGTTCCCTGTAGGTTGTATTGTTCCCTGTAGGTGTATTGTTTCATGTAGGGTGTATTGTTCCCTGTAGGTTGTATTGTTCCCTGTATGTTGTATTGTTCCCTGTAGGTTGTATTGTTCCCTGTAGGTTGTATTGTTTCATGTAGGTGTATTGTTCCCTGTAGGTGTATTGTTCCCTGTAGGTTGTATTGTTCCCTGTAGGTGTATTGTTTCATGTAGGGTGTACTGTTCCCTGTAGGTTGTATTGTTCCCTGTAGGGTGTATTGTTCCCTGTAGGTTGTATTGTTCCCTGTAGGTTGTATTGTTCCCTGTAGGTGCATTGTTCCCTGTAGGTGTATTGTTCCCTGTAGGGTGTATTGTTCCCTGTAGGTTGTATTGTTCCCTGTAGGTTGTATTGTTCCCTGTAGGTGCATTGTTCCCTGTAGGTGTATTGTTCCCTGTAGGGTGTATTGTTCCCTGTAGGGTGTATTGTTTCATGTAGGTTGTATTGTTCCCTGTAGGTTGTATTGTTCCCTGTAGGTTGTATTGTTCCCTGTAGGTGCATTGTTCCCTGTAGGTGTATTGTTCCCTGTAGGTTGTATTGTTCCCTGTAGGTTGTATTGTTCCCAGTAGGTGTATTGTTCCCTGTAGGTTTTATTGTTCCCTGTAGGTTGTATTGTTCCCTGTAGGTGTATTGTTCCCTGTAGGTTGTATTGTTCCCTGTAGGTGTATTGTTCCCTGTAGGTTGTATTGTTCCCTGTAGGTTGTATTGTTCCCTGTAGGGTGTATTGTTCCCTGTAGGTTGTATTGTTCCCTGTAGGTTGTATTGTTCCCTGTAGGTTGTATTGTTCCCTGTAGGTTGTATTGTTCCCTGTAGGTTGTATTGTTCCCTGTAGGGTGTATTGTTCCCTGTAGGTTGTATTGTTCCCTGTAGGTTGTATTGTTCCCTGTAGGTTGTATTGTTCCCTGTAGGTGTATTGTTCCCTGTAGGTGTATTGTTCCCTGTAGGTTGTATTGTTCCCTGTAGGTGTATTGTTCCCTGTAGGTGTATTGTTTCCTGTAGGTTGTATTGTTCCCTGTAGGTGTATTGTTCCCTGTAGGTTGTATTGTTCCCTGTAGGTTGTATTGTTCCCTATAGGTTGTATTGTTCCCTGTAGGTGTATTGTTTCCTGTAGGGTGTATTGTTCCCTGTAGGTTGTATTGTTCCCTGTAGGTTGTATTGTTCCCTGTAGGTTGTATTGTTTCCTGTAGGGTGTATTGTTCCCTGTAGGTTGTATTGTTCCCTGTAGGGTGTATTGTTCCCTGTAGGTTGTATTGTTCCCTGTAGGTGTATTGTTCCCTGTAGGTGTATTGTTCCCTGTAGGTTGTATTGTTCCCTGTAGGTGTATTGTTCCATGTAGGGTGTATTTTTCCCTGTAGGTTGTATTGTTCCATGTAGGGTGTATTTTTCCCTGTAGGTTGTATTGTTCCATGTAGGTTGTATTGTTCCCTGTAGGTGTATTGTTCCTTGTAGGTTGTATTGTTCCCCGTAGGTGTATTGTTCCATGTAGGGTGTATTGTTCCCTGTAGGTTGTATTGTTCCCTGTAGGTTGTATTGTTCCCTGTAGATGTATTGTTCCCTGTAGGTGTATTGTTCCCTGTAGGTTGTATTGTTCCCTGTAGGTTGTATTGTTCCCTGTAGGTGTATTGTTCCCTGTAGGTGTATTGTTCCATGTAGGGTGTATTTTTCCCTGTAGGTGTATTGTTCCCTGTAGGTTGTATTGTTCCCTGTAGGTGCATTGTTCCCTGTAGGTTGTATTGTTCCCTGTAGGTGTATTGTTCCCTGTAGGTGTATTGTTCCCTGTAGGTTGTATTGTTCCCTGTAGGTTGTATTGTTTCCTGTAGGGTGTATTGTTCCCTGTAGGTTGTATTGTTCCCTGTAGGTTGTATTGTTCCCTGTAGGTTGCATTGTTCCCTGTAGGTGTATTGTTCCCTGTAGGTTGTATTGTTCCCTGTAGGTGTATTGTTCCCTGTAGGTGTATTGTTTCATGTAGGGTGTATTGTTCCCTGTATGTTGTATTGTTCCCTGTAGGTGTATTGTTCCATGTAGGGTGTATTGTTCCCTGTAGGTGCATTGTTCCCTGTAGGTGTATTGTTCCCTGTAGGTGTATTGTTCCCTGTAGGTGTATTGTTCCCTGTAGGTTGTATTGTTCCCTGTAGGTGTATTGTTCCCTGTAGGTGTATTGTTTCATGTAGGGTGTATTGTTCCCTGTATGTTGTATTGTTCCCTGTAGGTGTATTGTTCCATGTAGGGTGTATTGTTCCCTGTAGGTGCATTGTTCCCTGTAGGTGTATTGTTCCCTGTAGGTTGTATTGTTCCCTGTAGGTGTATTGTTCCCTGTAGGTGTATTGTTTCCTGTAGGTTGTATTGTTCCCTGTATGTTGTATTGTTCCCTGTAGGGTGTATTGTTCCCTGTAGGTTGTATTGTTCCCTGTAGGTTGTATTGTTCCCTGTAGGTTGTATTGTTCCCTGTAGGTTGTATTGTTCCCTGTAGGTGTATTGTTCCCTGTAGGTTGTATTGTTCCCTGTAGGTGTATTGTTCCCTGTAGGTGTATTGTTCCCTGTAGGTGTATTGTTCCCTGTAGGTGTATTGTTCCCTGTAGGTTGTATTGTTCCCTGTAGGTTGTATTGTTCCCTGTAGGTTGTATTGTTCCCTGTATGTTGTATTGTTCCCTGTAGGTGTATTGTTCCCTGTAGGTTGTATTGTTCCATGTAGGGTGTATTGTTCCCTGTAGGTTGTATTGTTTCATGTAGGGTGTATTGTTCCCTGTAGGTTGTATTGTTCCCTGTAGGTTGTATTGTTCCATGTAGGGTGTATTGTTCCCTGTAGGGTGTATTGTTCCATGTAGGTTGTATTGTTCCCTGTAGGGTGTATTGTTCCATGTAGGGTGTATTGTTCCCTGTAGGTTGTATTGTTTCATGTAGGGTGTATTGTTCCCTGTAGGTTGTATTGTTCCCTGTAGGTTGTATTGTTTCATGTAGGTGTATTGTTCCATGTAGGGTGTATTTTTCCCTGTAGGTTGTATTGTTCCCTGTAGGTTGTATTGTTCCCTGTAGGTGTATTGTTCCATGTAGGTTGTATTGTTCCCTGTAGGTGTATTGTTCCATGTAGGGTGTATTTTTCCCTGTAGGTTGTATTGTTTCCTGTAGGTGTATTGTTCCCTGTAGGCTGTATTGTTCCCTGTAGGTGTATTGTTCCCTGTAGGTTGTATTGTTCCCTGTAGGTGTATTGTTCCCTGTAGGTTGTATTGTTCCCTGTAGGTTGTATTGTTCCCTGTAGGTGTATTGTTCCCTGTAGGTGTATTTTTCCCTGTAGGTGTATTGTTCCCTGTAGGTGTATTGTTCCCTGTAGGTGTATTGTTCCCAGTAGGTTGTATTGTTCCCTGTAGGTGTATTGTTCCCTGTAGGTTGTATTGTTCCATGTATGTTGTATTGTTCCCTGTAGGTGTATTGTTCCCTGTAGGTTGTATTGTTCCCTGTAGGTTGTATTGTTCCCTGTAGGTGTATTGTTCCATGTAGGTTGTATTGTTCCCTGTAGGTGTATTGTTCCATGTATGTTGTATTGTTCCCAGTAGGTGTATTGTTCCCTGTAGGTGTATTGTTCCCTGTAGGGTGTATTGTTCCCTGTAGGTGTATTGTTCCATGTAGGGTGTATTTTTCCCTGTATGTTGTATTGTTCCCTGTAGGTGTATTGTTCCCTGTAGGTGTATTGTTCCATGTAGGGTGTATTTTTCCCTGTAGGTGTATTGTTCCCTGTAGGTTGTATTGTTCCATGTAGGTTGTATTGTTCCATGTAGGGTGTATTGTTCCCTGTAGGTGTATTGTTCCCTGTAGGTTGTATTGTTCCCTGTAGGTTGTATTGTTCCCTGTAGGTGTATTGTTCCCTGTAGGTGTATTGTTCCCTGTAGGTGCATTGTTCCCTGTAGGTGTATTGTTCCATGTAGGGTGTATTTTTCCCTGTAGGTTGTATTGTTCCCTGTAGGTTGTATTGTTCCCTGTAGGTTGTATTGTTCCCTGTAGGTGTATTGTTCCCTGTAGGTTGTATTGTTCCCTGTAGGTGTATTGTTTCATGTAGGGTGTATTGTTCCCTGTAGGTTGTATTGTTCCCTGTATGTTGTATTGTTCCCTGTAGGTTGTATTGTTCCCTGTAGGTTGTATTGTTCCCTGTAGGTGTATTGTTCCCTGTAGGTGTATTGTTTCATGTAGGGTGTATTGTTCCCTGTAGGTTGTATTGTTCCCTGTAGGTTGTATTGTTCCCTGTATGTTGTATTGTTCCCTGTAGGTTGTATTGTTCCCTGTATGTTGTATTGTTCCCTGTAGGTTGTATTGTTCCCTGTAGGTTGTATTGTTCCCTGTAGGTTGTATTGTTCCCTGTAGGTTGTATTGTTTCCTGTAGGTTGTATTGTTCCCTGTAGGTGTATTGTTCCCTGTAGGTTGTATTGTTCCCTGTAGGTGTATTGTTCCATGTAGGTGTATTGTTCCCTGTAGGTTGTATTGTTCCCTGTAGGTGTATTGTTCCCTGTAGGTTGTATTGTTCCCTGTAGGTGTATTGTTCCCTGTAGGTTGTATTGTTCCCTGTAGGTGTATTGTTCCCTGTAGGTTGTATTGTTCCCTGTAGGTTGTATTGTTCCCTGTAGGTTGTATTGTTCCCTGTAGGTTGTATTGTTCCCTGTAGGTGTATTGTTCCCTGTAGGTGTATTGTTCCATGTAGGGTGTATTTTTCCCTGTAGGTTGTATTGTTCCCTGTAGGTTGTATTGTTCCCTGTAGGTTGTATTGTTCCCTGTAGGTGTATTGTTCCCTGTAGGTTGTATTGTTCCCTGTAGGTGTATTGTTTCATGTAGGGTGTATTGTTCCCTGTAGGTTGTATTGTTCCCTGTATGTTGTATTGTTCCCTGTAGGTTGTATTGTTCCCTGTAGGTTGTATTGTTTCATGTAGGTGTATTGTTCCCTGTAGGTGTATTGTTCCCTGTAGGTTGTATTGTTCCCTGTAGGTGTATTGTTTCATGTAGGGTGTACTGTTCCCTGTAGGTTGTATTGTTCCCTGTAGGGTGTATTGTTCCCTGTAGGTTGTATTGTTCCCTGTAGGTTGTATTGTTCCCTGTAGGTGCATTGTTCCCTGTAGGTGTATTGTTCCCTGTAGGGTGTATTGTTCCCTGTAGGTTGTATTGTTCCCTGTAGGTTGTATTGTTCCCTGTAGGTGCATTGTTCCCTGTAGGTGTATTGTTCCCTGTAGGGTGTATTGTTCCCTGTAGGGTGTATTGTTTCATGTAGGTTGTATTGTTCCCTGTAGGTTGTATTGTTCCCTGTAGGTTGTATTGTTCCCTGTAGGTGCATTGTTCCCTGTAGGTGTATTGTTCCCTGTAGGTTGTATTGTTCCCTGTAGGTTGTATTGTTCCCAGTAGGTGTATTGTTCCCTGTAGGTTTTATTGTTCCCTGTAGGTTGTATTGTTCCCTGTAGGTGTATTGTTCCCTGTAGGTTGTATTGTTCCCTGTAGGTGTATTGTTCCCTGTAGGTTGTATTGTTCCCTGTAGGTTGTATTGTTCCCTGTAGGGTGTATTGTTCCCTGTAGGTTGTATTGTTCCCTGTAGGTTGTATTGTTCCCTGTAGGTTGTATTGTTCCCTGTAGGTTGTATTGTTCCCTGTAGGTTGTATTGTTCCCTGTAGGGTGTATTGTTCCCTGTAGGTTGTATTGTTCCCTGTAGGTTGTATTGTTCCCTGTAGGTTGTATTGTTCCCTGTAGGTGTATTGTTCCCTGTAGGTGTATTGTTCCCTGTAGGTTGTATTGTTCCCTGTAGGTGTATTGTTCCCTGTAGGTGTATTGTTTCCTGTAGGTTGTATTGTTCCCTGTAGGTGTATTGTTCCCTGTAGGTTGTATTGTTCCCTGTAGGTTGTATTGTTCCCTATAGGTTGTATTGTTCCCTGTAGGTGTATTTTTCCCTGTAGGTTGTATTGTTCCCTGTAGGTTGTATTGTTCCCTGTAGGTGTATTGTTCCCTGTAGGTGTATTGTTCCCTGTAGGTGTATTGTTCCCTGTAGGTGTATTGTTCCATGTAGGGTGTATTGTTCCCTGTAGGTGTATTGTTTCCTGTAGGTTGTATTGTTCCCTGTAGGTGTATTGTTCCCTGTAGGTTGTATTGTTCCCTGTAGGTGTATTGTTCCATGTAGGGTGTATTGTTCCCTGTAGGTGTATTGTTTCCTGTAGGTTGTATTGTTCCCTGTATGTTGTATTGTTCCCTATAGGTTGTATTGTTCCCTGTAGGTGTATTTTTCCCTGTAGGTTGTATTGTTCCCTGTAGGTTGTATTGTTCCCTGTAGGTGTATTGTTCCCTGTAGGTGTATTGTTCCCTGTAGGCTGTATTGTTCCCTGTAGGTGTATTGTTCCCTGTAGGTTGTATTGTTCCCTGTAGGTGTATTGTTCCATGTAGGGTGTATTGTTCCCTGTAGGTGTATTGTTCCCTGTAGGCTGTATTGTTCCCTGTAGGTTGTATTGTTCCCTGTAGGTTGTATTGTTCCCTATAGGTTGTATTGTTCCCTGTAGGTGTATTTTTCCCTGTAGGTTGTATTGTTCCCTGTAGGTTGTATTGTTCCCTGTAGGTTGTATTGTTCCCTGTAGGTGTATTGTTCCCTGTAGGTGTATTGTTCCCTGTAGGCTGTATTGTTCCCTGTAGGTGTATTGTTCCCTGTAGGTTGTATTGTTCCCTGTAGGTGTATTGTTCCATGTAGGTTGTATTGTTCCCTGTAGGTGTATTGTTCCCTGTAGGTTGTATTGTTCCCTGTAGGCTGTATTGTTCCCTGTAGGTGTATTGTTTCCTGTAGGTTGTATTGTTCCCTGTAGGTGTATTGTTCCCTGTAGGTTGTATTGTTCCCTGTAGGCTGTATTGTTCCCTGTAGGTGTATTGTTCCCTGTAGGTTGTATTGTTCCCTGTAGGTGTATTGTTCCATGTAGGTTGTATTGTTCCCTGTAGGCTGTATTGTTCCCTGTAGGTGTATTGTTCCCTGTAGGTTGTATTGTTCCCTGTAGGTTGTATTGTTCCCTGTAGGTTGTATTGTTCCCTGTAGGTGTATTGTTCCATGTAGGGTGTATTGTTCCCTGTAGGTGTATTGTTCCCTGTAGGTGTATTGTTCCCTGTAGGGTGTATTGTTCCCTGTAGGTTGTATTGTTCCCTGTAGGTTGTATTGTTCCATGTAGGTTGTATTGTTCCCTGTAGGTTGTATTGTTCCCTGTAGGTGTATTGTTCCCTGTAGGTTGTATTGTTCCCTGTAGGTGCATTGTTCCCTGTAGGTGTATTGTTCCCTGTAGGTGTATTGTTCCCTGTAGGTTGTATTGTTCCCTGTAGTTGTATTGTTCCCTGTAGGTTGTATTGTTCCCTGTAGGTGTATTGTTCCCTGTAGGTTGTATTGTTCCCTGTAGGTTTTATTGTTCCCTGTAGGTTGTATTGTTCCCTGTAGGTGTATTGTTCCATGTAGGTTGTATTGTTCCCTGTAGGTTGTATTGCTCCCTGTAGGTTGTATTGTTCCCTGTAGTTGTATTGTTCCCTGTAGGTGTATTGTTTCCTGTAGGTTGTATTGTTCCCTGTAGGTGTATTGTTCCCTGTAGGTTGTATTGTTCCCTGTATGTTGTATTGTTCCCTGTAGGTTGTATTGTTCCCTGTAGGTGTATTGTTCCCTGTAGGTTGTATTGTTCCCTATAGGTGTATTGTTCCCTGTAGGTGTATTGTTCCATGTAGGGTGTATTGTTTCCTGTAGGTTGTATTGTTCCCTGTATGTTGTATTGTTCCCTATAGGTGTATTGTTCCCTGTAGGTTGTATTGTTCCCTGTAGGTGTATTGTTTCCTGTAGGTGTATTGTTCCCTGTATGTTGTATTGTTTCCTGTAGGTTGTATTGTTTCCTGTAGGTGTATTGTTTCCTGTATGTTGTATTGTTTCCTGTAGGTGTATTGTTTCCTGTAGGTGTATTGTTTCCTGTAGGTGTATTGTTTCCTGTATGTTGTATTGTTTCCTGTAGGTGTATTGTTTCCTGTAGGTGTATTGTTCCCTGTATGTTGTATTGTTTCCTGTAGGTTGTATTGTTTCCTGTAGGTGTATTGTTCCCTGTATGTTGTATTGTTTCCTGTATGTTGTATTGTTTCCTGTATGTTGTATTGTTTCCTGTAGGTGTATTGTTCCATGTAGGTGTATTGTTTCCTGTAGGTGTATTGTTTCCTGTAGGTTGTATTGTTCCCTGTATGTTGTATTGTTCCCTGTAGGTTGTATTGTTCCCTGTAGGTGTATTGTTTCCTGTAGGTTGTATTGTTCCCTGTATGTTGTATTGTTCCCTATAGGTGTATTGTTCCCTGTAGGTTGTATTGTTCCCTATAGGTGTATTGTTCCCTGTAGGTGTATTGTTCCATGTAGGGTGTATTGTTTCCTGTAGGTTGTATTGTTCCCTGTATGTTGTATTGTTCCCTATAGGTGTATTGTTCCCTGTAGGTTGTATTGTTCCCTGTAGGTTGTATTGTTCCCTGTAGGTTGTATTGTTCCCTGTAGGTGTTTTGTTCCCTGTAGGTTGTATTGTTTCCTGTAGGTTGTATTGTTCCATGTAGGGTGTATTGTTCCCTGTAGGCGTATTGTTCCCCGTAGGTTGTATTGTTCCCCGTAGGTTGTATTGTTCCCTGTAGGTGTATTGTTCCATGTAGGGTGTATTTTTCCCTGTAGGTTGTATTGTTTCCTGTAGGTTGTATTGTTCCCTGTAGGTGCATTGTTCCCTGTAGGTGTATTGTTCCCTGTAGGTGTATTGTTCCCTGTAGGTTGTATTGTTCCCTGTAGGTTGTATTGTTCCCTGTAGGTGCATTGTTCCCTGTAGGTGTATTGTTCCCTGTAGGTGTATTGTTCCCTGTAGGTTGTATTGTTCCCTGTAGGTTGTATTGTTTCCTGTAGGTGTATTGTTCCCTGTAGGTTGTATTGTTCCCTGTAGGTTGTATTGTTTCCTGTAGGTTGTATTGTTCCCTGTAGATGTATTGTTCCCTGTAGGTGCATTGTTCCCTGTAGGTGTATTGTTCCTTGTAGGTGTATTGTTCCCTGTAGGTTGTATTGTTCCCTGTAGGTGTATTGTTCCCTGTAGGTGTATTGTTCCATGTAGGTGTATTGTTCCCTGTAGGTTGTATTGTTCCCTGTAGGTGTATTGTTCCCTGTAGGTGTATTGTTCCCTGTAGGTGTATTGTTCCCTGTAGGTGTATTGTTCCCTGTAGGTTTTATTGTTCCCTGTAGGTTGTATTGTTCCCTGTAGGTTGTATTGTTCCCTGTAGGTGTATTGTTCCCTGTAGGTGTATTGTTCCCTGTAGGTGTATTGTTCCCTATAGGTTGTATTGTTCCCTGTAGGTTGTATTGTTCCATGTAGGTGTATTGTTCCCTGTAGGTGTATTGTTCCCTGTAGGTGTATTGTTCCCTATAGGTTGTATTGTTCCCTGTAGGTTGTATTGTTCCCTGTAGGTGTATTGTTCCCTGTAGGTTGTATTGTTCCCTGTAGGTGTATTGTTCCCTGTAGGTGTATTGTTCCCTGTAGGTGTATTGTTCCATGTAGGTGTATTGTTCCCTATAGGTTGTATTGTTCCCTGTAGGTTGTATTGTTCCCTGTAGGTGTATTGTTCCCTGTAGGTTGTATTGTTCCCTGTAGGTGTATTGTTCCCTGTAGGTGTATTGTTCCTTGTAGGTGTATTGTTCCCTGTAGGTTGTATTGTTCCCTGTAGGTTGTATTGTTCCCTATAGGTTGTATTGTTCCCTGTAGGTGTATTGTTCCCTGTAGGTGTATTGTTCCCTGTAGGTTGTATTGTTCCCTGTAGGTTGTATTGTTCCCTGTAGGTGTATTGTTCCCTGTAGGTTGTATTGTTCCCTGTAGGTGTATTGTTCCCTGTAGGTTGTATTGTTCCCTGTAGGTTGTATTGTTCCCTGTAGGTGTATTGTTCCCTGTAGGTTGTATTGTTCCCTGTAGGTGTATTGTTCCCTGTAGGTGTATTGTTCCTTGTAGGTGTATTGTTCCCTGTAGGTTGTATTGTTTCCTGTAGGTTGTATTGTTCCCTATAGGTTGTATTGTTCCCTGTAGGTTGTATTGTTCCCTGTAGGTGTATTGTTCCCTGTAGGTGTATTGTTCCCTGTAGGTGTATTGTTCCATGTAGGTGTATTGTTCCCTGTAGGTTGTATTGTTCCCTGTAGGTTGTATTGTTCCCTGTAGGTTGTATTGTTCCCTATAGGTTGTATTGTTCCCTGTAGGTTGTATTGTTCCCTGTAGGTGTATTGTTCCCTGTAGGTTGTATTGTTCCCTGTAGGTGTATTGTTCCCTGTAGGTTGTATTGTTCCCTGTAGGTGTATTGTTCCCTGTAGGTTGTATTGTTCCATGTAGGTGTATTGTTCCCTGTAGGTGTATTGTTCCCTGTAGGTGTATTGTTCCCTATAGGTTGTATTGTTCCCTGTAGGTTGTATTGTTCCCTGTAGGTGTATTGTTCCCTGTAGGTTGTATTGTTCCCTGTAGGTGTATTGTTCCCTGTAGGTGTATTGTTCCTTGTAGGTGTATTGTTCCCTGTAGGTTGTATTGTTCCCTGTAGGTGTATTGTTCCCTGTAGGTGTATTGTTCCCTGTAGGTGTATTGTTCCCTATAGGTTGTATTGTTCCCTGTAGGTTGTATTGTTCCCTGTAGGTGTATTGTTCCCTGTAGGTGTATTGTTCCCTGTAGGTGTATTGTTCCATGTAGGTGTATTGTTCCCTGTAGGTTGTATTGTTCCCTGTAGGTTGTATTGTTCCCTGTAGGTTGTATTGTTCCCTGTAGGTTGTATTGTTCCCTGTAGGTGTATTGTTCCCTGTAGGTGTATTGTTCCCTGTAGGTTGTATTGTTCCCTGTATGTTGTATTGTTCCCTGTAGGTTGTATTGTTCCCTGTAGGTTGTATTGTTCCCTGTAGGGTGTATTGTTTCCTGTATGTTGTATTGTTCCCTGTAGGTTGTATTGTTCCCTGTAGGTGTATTGTTCCCTGTAGGTTGTATTGTTCCCTGTAGGTTGTATTGTTCCCTGTAGGTGTATTGTTCCCTGTAGGTTGTATTGTTTCCTGTAGGTTGTATTGTTCCCTGTAGGTGCATTGTTCCCTGTAGGTGTATTGTTCCATGTAGGGTGTATTGTTCCCTGTAGGTTGTATTGTTCCCTGTAGGTGTATTGTTCCCTGTAGGTGTATTGTTCCCTGTAGGTTGTATTGTTTCCTGTAGGTTGTATTGTTCCCTGTAGGTTGTATTGTTCCATGTAGGGTGTATTGTTCCCTGTAGGTTGTATTGTTCCCTGTAGGTGTATTGTTTCCTGTAGGTTGTATTGTTCCCTGTAGGTTGTATTGTTTCCTGTAGGTTGTATTGTTCCCTGTAGGGTGTATTGTTCCCTGTAGGTGTATTGTTCCCTGTAGGTTGTATTGTTTCCTGTAGGTTGTATTGTTCCCTGTAGGTTGTATTGTTTCCTGTAGGTTGTATTGTTCCCTGTAGGTTGTATTGTTCCCTGTAGGTGTATTGTTCCATGTAGGGTGTATTTTTCCCTGTAGGTTGTATTGTTTCCTGTAGGTGTATTGTTCCCTGTAGGTTGTATTGTTTCCTGTAGGTTGTATTGTTCCCTGTAGGTTGTATTGTTCCCTGTAGGTTGTATTGTTCCCTGTAGGTGTATTGTTCCCTGTAGGTTGTATTGTTTCCTGTAGGTTGTATTGTTCCCTGTAGGTGTATTGTTCCCTGTAGGTTGTATTGTTCCCTGTAGGTTGTATTGTTTCCTGTAGGTTGTATTGTTCCCTGTAGGTTGTATTGTTCCCTGTAGGTTGTATTGTTCCCTGTAGGTGTATTGTTCCCTGTAGGTTGTATTGTTCCCTGTAGGTTGTATTGTTCCCTGTAGGTGCATTGTTCCCTGTAGGTGTATTGTTCCCTGTAGGTGTATTGTTCCCTGTAGGTTGTATTGTTTCCTGTAGGTTGTATTGTTCCCTGTAGGTTGTATTGTTCCCTGTAGGTGTATTGTTCCCTGTAGGTTGTATTGTTCCCTGTAGGTTATTAAATGGCTATTGCTTATTTTATTGCTTTGGCTTACCATATGGATGTTACACAAGATAGCAAAAAATGCTAGTTATTTGTCCAGGGTCTGTTACGGCACAAATTGTTGCCCGAGACAATATGTGCTCACATTTGTTAAACATTGGTCAAGATTCCTACACGTAGCCAAATATACCCCGCCACTGCAGTATCAAATTGCCTAAGAGGTGTGAGAAACTAAAATGGAAAAATTTTGTTTGTGATACATTTAGTTATGGGACAAAATAATTTAAGCATGTACTATTAGAATTGTTTGGAAATTATTGGTTTTGAAAACCATTCACATGCATCTAATACATTGGTTCATAAATAGGATTCACTTTTGAAATAGATGCACATTATGACTATTAAATTAGGTTTGGTAAAAATTTCCCCTTTATTTTACACTTTGGTTCATTAACTAAATAAGCCCTCAAGGAGACCTCACAAGTCATGTAAATTACCTTGTTTGATCAATTGACAAATGTGTATTGGGACTGGACATAAGGGTCGTCATTCGGAATACACTAGGTTTGGTTTATACAGGTTAAATTAACAAAGGACTTTAAGGGAAACTAGAGGCTCCCAGGAGCCTGTAATCGCTCACCTGGAATCCAAATGACTTCAACTATATTTAAATTTTTGAAATTAACAGTTTCAGTCTAGTTGTTATAGCTTTTAAGTTACTGTGCAAAAACTAAACATTTCTTCAAAAATTTCAGTTAAATAGAGTAACTCCTATAAGGTGCCATCAGACAATTTCTGAAAATTAAATGGTTTGTAGGCATTGTTATTAAGGGTATTATAGAAATTTACAGTTTTACTATACTAGTAGGTTTGTTATAGACTAATTTATAATTCAAAAACTGTTCATTTGTCCAAATTCATAATGAAATGGCAATAACTCCTATAAAGAGTCATCTTGCAATTTTGGACTAAGCAATCATTTGTAGGACTTCTATTGCTGATCATTTGTGCAATTTACAGTTTCAATCTAGCTACTATAGTTTTCAAGTTACAGGACAAAAATGGAAAATTTCATAACAAAATTGTCATTTAAGGGCAATAACCCTTATAAGGAGTCATCTTACAATTTCAGACCAATTAAGTGAATTGTAGGGCTTTTAATGCTGATCATTTTTGCATTTTATAATTTCACTCTAGCTGTTATGGTTTTAAGTTACAGGACAAAAACGGAAAATTTCATAAAAAAATTGCAATTTAAGGGCAATAACTCCTATAAGGAGTCATCTGACAATTTCAGACTTTATAGCAATTTGTAGGGCTTGTATTGCTGATCATTTTTGCTATTAACAGTTTCACTCTAGCTGTTACAGTTTTTAAGTTACAGGACAAAATCGGAAAATTTCATAAAAAATTGTCATTAATGGGCAATAACTTATTTAAGGAGTTGTCTGACAATTTCAGACCAATCAAGTGAATTGTAGGGCCTTTATTGCTGATCATTTGTGCAATTTACAGTTTCAATATAGCTGCTATAGTTTTCAAGTTACAGGACAAAAACAGAAAATTTCATAAAAAATTGCCATTTAAGGGCAATAACTCCTATAAGGAATCATCTGACAATTTCAGACTAATACAGTGAATTGTAGGGCTTGTATTGCTGATCATTTTTGCTATTTACAGTTTTACTCTAGCTGTTATAGTTTTAATGTTACAGGACAAAAACGGAAAATTTCTTTAAAAATTGCCATTTAAGGGCAATAACTCATATAAGGAGTCATTTGACTATTTCAGACCAATCAAGTGAATTGTACGGCTTTTATTGCTGATCATTTTTGCCATTTACAGTTTCACTATACCTCGTATAGTTTTCAGGTTATATTGTAAATACCAAAAATTTTGTCAAAAATCGTCAATAAAGGGCAATAACTCCTACAAGAAGCCAAAACACAACTTCACACTAATAGCAACTATTGTAGACCTTAATGTGCTGATCAATTTGAAGTAACGGTTTTCTCAATAGCTATTATAATTTTTGAGATAATGATCAAAAACCTGTGTTAACCTCCATGTTCTATTTTTAGTAACAGCGGCCATATTTGTCTGTTGATCAACACCCTGGGTACAAACTTGAAACTAGGTCCCCTAAGGATGATTGTGACCAAGTTTGAAAAAAATTGGCCCAGTGGTTTCAGAGGAGAAGATTTTTTTTCATTTATTCTATTTTAGGCCAACGTAGCTATGTAGGTAGTCAGGTGTCATGATTTGCACAATTTTGGTAGAGGATGTCCTAAAGATGATATGTGCAATGTTTCAAAGCAGTCCTTTCATTGGTTAAAGAGGAGAAGATTTTTTAAAATCAAGTAAAATTGATTAAAAAAATGTTCAAGGGGAATAATTCCTAAACGGTTCATCAGACAATCTTGACCCTAAAGTCATTTTTGTAGCCCTCATAGAGCAGAACAATTAAGCAATGCTAACTTTTTCTCTAGTTCTAATAATTTTCAAGATTTTGAGGCAAAAATGTCAAAAATAATCAATTTCGACAATTAAAGGGCAATAACTCCTATAAGGAGTCATCATACAACTTCAACCCAATGATGTGTTTCGTAGAGCTTTTGATGCAGATGAAGGCATGTCTCTTCGGTTTTCCTGTATCTGTTACACTTTTTTAAATATAAGCCAAAAACTGTATTTTACCCCCCCCCCCCTCCGTCCTATTTTTAGCCATGGTGGCCATGTTGGTTAATCTGCAGCCATGGTTGGTGCAAACTTGGTTGAGGACATTTGACGGATGATGTGTACAAAGTTTCAAAGCAGTACTTTCAGTTGTTTCAGAGGAGAAGATTTTAAAAAATCAATTAAAACCGATTAAAAAAAACAGTTCAAGGGGAATAACTCTTAAACGGTTAATCAGACAATCTTGATCCTTAAGTCATTTTTGTAGCCCTCATAGAGCAGAACAATTAAGCAATGCTAACTTTTTCTCTAGTTCTAATAATTTTCAAGATTTTGAGGCAAAAATGGCAAAAATCATCAATTTTTACAATTAAAGGGCAATAACTCCTACAAGGAGTCATCATACAACTTTGCCCCAATGGAGTGTTTTGTAGAGCTTTAGATGCTGAAGAAGGAAAGTCTCTTCGGTTTTCCTGAATCTGTTATACTTTTTGAACTATAAGCAAAAAACTGTATTTTGACCCCCCTGTTCTATTTTTAGCCATGGCGGCCATGTTGGTTGGTCTGAGGCCATGATTTGTGCAAACTTGGTAGAGGACATTTTACTGATGATGTGTGCAAAGTTTCAAAGCAATCCCTTCAGTGGTTTTGGAGGAGAAGATTTTTGAAGAAAAGTTAAGGACGACGACGACGACGGACGCCAAGTGATGGCAATAGCTCACCTGACCCAAGTTTTGGGTTCAGTTAAAATGAGAAAGTTTAAGATCAATATGTTATGATTGTTTACGTTATTTATTTATATTGACACTCCATGACTAATGCCATTTGTTGGTCAGTCTGTGTCTAAATTGATGACAAGAAACACCGTCATTTGTATTGTTGCATAATCTTCCACACTATAATCATAGTCTCTTAAAGAATAAATATAAAAGCTCTGTTAAATGATGAAAATAACATAACTTCATCACTATGCAATAAAATTCCACTGAGGAAGGCCATGAGGCCGAAACGTTCGGAAAATTTAACAGAGTTTATATATATATATATATATATAGAAAAAGTCTTTTATAAACAATGTGCAGCATTATATAACATAAAACAATTACACAAAATAAGTGTCACATAATTACGAAAATCTAGCGCTTTCATCCATCATGGGACTTTTCAAGATTGTTTTTGTTACCAAGCAACAACGTTACGCTTAGTAACAAAAACAATCTTGAAAAGTCCCATGATGGATGAAAACGCTAGATTTTCGTAATTATGTGACACTTATTTTGTGTAATTGTTTCATGTTATAGATTCTTTATTGGGAGATGGAATAATATTTGATATTAACCCTGTATTTCTGATGTTTCAGAAATCCGCTGGATAGATATATTATATGGTTGTTACAATACTTAGACGTTGTATATATATAATGAAAAATGGTTTAGTTTAAATCGATTTACTTACAAACAATCTTTCTATGGCATTCTTCATCAACCAACAATACAGAAATCCAGGACAGAACAAGTCTTTCAACACAGGCGGGTCAAATAACTTAAATAGATTGTGATTTTAATTAGCTTTTCATTGATCTCAAACATATTGATGCTGTAGTCATCTTATAACAAAATCATCCAAACCTTAGGATGGACCTCTTCAACAGACGAGTAATGTTGAATAGATCCAAAATTTGATCTTTGCAATTACTGAAGCTCAATATATTTTTTTAGGTCAAGAACTACCAACATCATTTAGATTCTAAATTTTTGTTTGTTTGTTTGTTTAGTTACGGTTTAAAGCTATTTCCAGCAATGTTCAGCTATATCATGGCATCCAGTTTTTATTGGGGGGAGGAAGCAGGAGAAAAACCCCAGACCTTCATACGACAACTTGCAATCCTTTTCAATCCCTATTAGAGTTGAGCTCACCCTACTCACAGTGAGACTCGAACTCACAACCGCAGTTTTGACAGGTACATATACAATAGTAGACAATCTACCGAAACCACTTGGCCACCGACGCACCTTATCTGGTTAGTACATGCAGTCATCGATTAAACATAAAAATTCAAACCTATTGGTACACAATTATGGTCCATCATTGTTATCCATGGATAAGGCCACACAGAATTAATTTCTTGTTCGTCGGACTTTAACTTTGAAAATTAGGAGCGAGCGAGCGAAATTTATTTTATTAATGTTTTTTTCGAAATTCTGATTTTGTGGAGCGAATAATTTTTTTTAAGGCGAGCGACATGTTTTTAGTCTTTTTAAAAAGATTTGTTCCAGGTTTTCATTGTTAAACTGATGCGAGCGAGCGATTTTTTTAATTTTGAAGAAAATAACTGAAATTATTAAAAAAATGTATTTGATATTAAGCAAGTGCTTGTTCTCAGTGTTTTATGACTTAATTAATTGATTAGTAAATTATATAGCAGAAAAGAACTTCTAAAAAGATGCTGCCTAGGCTTTCTTTCAATAGGTACAGACTGACCAACAGACAGCCCATACCACTATTCATTTTCCCTGCCCAAAAGCTTGGGATTGTCCTTGATTTTGATTCTCATAATGTTGTCATAACTAAGGTTAGAAACATTGGCGTGCGTTGAAGGCTTCCCTTGTATGCATGTAAATAGGTCGATAAAGGTGTCGTCCATTCGACATTCTAATGCTGTATTTGGTAGCAGTACTTTAAACTGGGTAGCAACTGCTGCCACAACCACACTCTTGTTTTCTGTCATTGTTTTCTACATTTTACTTTCGGTTTTGATTTTATAGGGGACGAATGAAACAGTATTTTAACCTTCTAAGTTCTGACTGAATCTCCAGCTATCGGAGCAGTTGGATGAATTCGTAGAACGCGGAGATTTTTTTTTTAAAGACAACTTCCGTTTCTGGACACGGGCGGGTTTCCGGTTAATGCGGGAGGAAGAAATTTTTTTCCTTTCTGAAATAATTTTACGTGTGGGCGGTCCGACAAACAAGCAATTAATTCGGCATGGCCTAAGACAAAGACTCCAAATCCAAAGAACACGAAGAACTAGAGTATAAAACAAGTGTGGACACAGAAAAACGTCCCGCCTACATTCCACATCAGTAACGAAAATAAATTTCGTCATAAGCATTAAGTAAATAGCATTAAATATCAGCAGCGGCCTGTATACAAAATATTGTCACCATACCCTGCATAGTTACAGGGGAACAGCCGTAACCCAAAAACTTTAACGTAGTCGCTGGACCGTGAAATTGAGGTCAAGGTCAGGTGGAACCTACCAGACAGTCATGTACTATTCATCAGCAACCTATATACCAAATATTGTCATCCTACCATGCATAGTTACAGAGGAACTATCGTAACCCAAAAACTTTAACGTAGTCGCTGGATCGTGAAATTGAGGTCAAGGTCAGGTGACACCTACCAGACAGTCATGAACTAGTCATCAGCAACCTATACACCAAATATTGTCATTCTACCATGTGTAGTTACAGAGGAACTGTCGTAACCCAAAAACTTTAAGGTAGTCGCTGGACCGTGAAATTGAGGTCAAGATCAGGTGACACCTACCAGACAGTCATGCACTAGTCATCAGCAACCTATACACCAAATATTGTCATCCTACCATGCGTAGTTACAGAGGAACTGTTGTAACCCAAAAACTTTAACGTAGTCGCTGGACCGTGAAATTGAGGTCAAGGTCAGGTGACACCTACCAGACAGTCATGTACTAGTCATCAGCAACCTATACACCAAATATTGTCATTCTACCATGCGTAGTTACAGAGGAACTGTCGTAACCCAAAAACTTTAACGTAGTCGCTGGACCATGAAATTGAGGTCAAGGTCAGGTGACACCTACCAGACAGTCATGTACTAGTCCTCAGCAACCTATATACCAAATATTGTCATCCTACCATGCGTAGTTACAGAGGAACTGTCGTAACCCAAAAACTTTAACGTAGTCACTGGACCGTGAAATTGAGGTCAAGGTCAGGTGACACCTACCAGACAGTCATGTACTAGTCATCAGCAACCTATACACCAAATATTGTCATCCTACCGTGCGTAGTTACAGAGGAACTGTCATACCCAAAAACTTTAACGTAGTCGCTGGACCGTGAAATTGAGGTCAAGGTCAGGTGACAGGTGACTGACTGGCAAGTACTCATCATAAGCTACCTCTGGACCAAATTTGATGGACCTAGGGCTTGGGCTTACAAAGATATGAAGCAAGATGTCAAGTGTTTACGCCGCCGCCGCGGCCGGATTCCCATACATATGTCTCGCCTCCAGCGACTTTCGTCGCAGGCGAGACAAAAAATGGGTGCTGAGGAGTTTTGCATTTCCTGTACCAAAGCAACCCTGATAGTTGTTTCTGTTAGATATATATAGTGGCAAGACAACTTCGACCAATGGAAAGACAAAACTGTCCAAGTTCAATTATGTTCCAAAACAATGGTTGTACATATATTAGCTAGCATTTATCAAAAAGCTCATTATATTGACCACCTAATTTCAATAGTGTTTCCTTAAATTTTTAATCAGTCTCATGAGGTTCTTACAGTCTACAAAGACTTGCAATAAAAAGTAAATTTACAGAGACTTTCAGTTACAATAACTATTGACTTACAGTGACAATAAAGGGAAAAGATGAAACAACTTCTATGATAAAGTTCACACATGCTATTTGTTCCAATTTATTTCCCTGAAAAATATAAAACATAGATATAAAATACATAAAAAAGATTAAATTTTACATTATTGACAGTTCTACTAGTTTAAGTCATATGACAAGGCTTGCTCTATTGACATAAACAGTATCCTTATATGACGTCCTTATAACCTCAAGCGATATATATAATACTTGATATATATAGTCACACTGCACACATGCAATTTCACGTCACGTCACAATAGGTTTTAGATGTCACAATGTTAACAGCTGACTTTTGAAGTTCGAATTAAAAGAAAAGTTAATAAAAAATATAAGTTAAATTGTTCTCTCGAACGATTAAGAGGCTTTCCACTTAAGATAATTAAAAAGAACCTAAATGTACCAGAATTAAAAGACCTTTAAATTTGACCCAAATCATTAATCGTTCTTTGATGAAATTAACAAATTTGAATGAAAAACGATTTAGATAACTGTTAAAATAGAAAAGGTCAAATTGTAGGACACTATGACCTTGACCTTAACCCTTTTTGTATTTAAATTAAATCTATTTCGCAATAAAAATATATCACAGAAAAAACCATTGGTATATCTTTTGAAATAAAAAAAGGTCATAAACTATAGGACATTCAAGGATTAAATTGACCTTGATTCTTTGACATTTTGATTTTTACATATATTATTTATCCAAAGTAAACATTAATCATAAATAACCACTTCACAGACATAGAAAATGCTAAATTAAAAAAGCTGTATCAGGATGTCCAGTTTTAATTGGGGAAGGAAGCAGGAGTATCAGGAGAAAAACCCCAGACCTTTAATATGAAAGCTTGCAATCCTTTTCAATCCCTATTAGAGTTGCAAGTTATTTTATAAAATACAAGCCTGAAAAATTAAAACAAGTGTGGACACAGAAAAACGTCTCGCCTGCATTCCGCATCAGTAACGAAAATAAATTTCGTCATAAGCATTACGTAAATAGCATTAAATATCAGCAGCGGCCTGTATACAAAATATTGTCACCATACCCTGCATAGTTACAGGGGAACAGCCGTAACCCAAAAACTTTAACGTAGTCGCTGGACCGTGAAATTGAGGTCAAGGTCAGGTGGAACCTACCAGACAGTCATGTACTATTCATCAGCAACCTATATACCAAATATTATCATCCTACCATGCGTAGTTACAGAGGAACTATCGTAACCCAAAAACTTTAACGTAGTCACTGGACCGTGAAATTGAGGTCAAGGTCAGGTGACACCTATCAGACAGTCATGTACTAGTCATCAGCAACCTATACACCAAATATTGTCATCCTACCATGCGTAGTTACAGAGGAACTGTCGTAACCCAAAAACTTTAACGTAGTCGCTGGACTGTGAAATTGAGGTCAAGGTCAGGTGACACCTACCAGACAGTCATGTACTAGTCATCAGCAACCTATACACCAAATATTGTCATCCTACCATGCGTAGTTACAGAGGAACTGTCGTAACCCAAAAACTTTAACGTAGTCGCTGGACCGTGAAATTGAGGTCAAGGTCAGGTGACACCTACCAGACAGTCATGTACTAGTCATCAGCAACCTATACACCAAATATTGTCATCCTACCATGCGTAGTTACAGAGGAACTGTCGTAACCCAAAAACTTTAACGTAGTCGCTGGACCGTGAAACTGAGGTCAAGGTCAGGTGACACCTACCAGACAGTCATGTACTAGTCATCAGCAACCTATACACCAAATATTGTCATCCTATCATGCGTAGTTACAGAGGAACTGTCGTAACCCAAAAACTTTAACGTAGTCGCTGGACCGTGAAATTGAGGTCAAGGTCAGGTGACACCTACCAGACAGTCATGTACTAGTCATCAGCAACATATACACCAAATATTGTCATCCTACCATGCGTAGTTACAGAGGAACTGTCGTAACCCAAAAACTTTAACGTAGTCGCTGGACCGTGAAATTGAGGTCAAGGTCAGGTGACAGGTGACTGACTGGCAAGTACTCATCATAAGCTACCTCTGGACCAAATTTGATGGACCTAGGGCTTGGGCTTACAAAGATATGAAGCAAGATGTCAAGTGTTTACGCCGCCGCCGCCGCCGCCGGATTCCCATACATATGTCTCGCCTCCAGCGACTTTCGTCGCAGGCGAGACAAAAATTATCTTGACCTTGACCTCTTAACCTGTTACCTTGACCTTGCAGAGGGTCAACAATCAACAACACAGAAGATCCGAGGACAAAATATGTAATAGTTACTGAGATATCCCTATTTACACTATATTTAACTGATCCAGGGGAGATAACTCTTTAAAAAGTTAAATCATTTATTGTGACCTTTCAAGACCTTAATATGATATACATTTGGTAAACGTATTTATTTCTGTAGCTCTTATGGTTCGGGAGGAGAATCGCACACACCACAATGTCAAAATTTAGAATGTGACCTTGTGACCCTTTTCAAGGTCAAGGTCAATGATGAACAACAGTGAAAATTCCAAGTCTTTATCACATCTGGTTCACGAGTTACAAAGTTGCACTATCAAATAAGAAGGGGAAATAACTCTTGAAAGGAGTCATCAAAATCCTTTACATGATATGTGACAAAGTTTCGCAATCCATCACAGAACATGTTGGAACAACTTTCATTGCGACATCTATTACGGTTTTATAGTTTATATGCACACTAGCTTTTTGGTGACAGGGGAAATAACTCCGAAAAGAAAAAATGTTCAGTGTGCCAGGGTTAACTGCGAAATCATATTAATGTCTAATACATCCATAATACAAAATGTCTTTACGACATGTCGCGAAATTTATAATGGAATAACAAAATTTGGCTGAAAATAATAATAATAAGAAACAGACTAACTCGGAAAGCCTTAATAAGACATATCGAGGGCACATTATAGTAAAGTTACTCTTGAGTCATTACTCATTACAGTAAAAGTATGTATCATTACAAAAGATCAAATGGCATAGGTTGTATATTTCGATAACATTGGTTATAAATAATAATGGTATGCAAGTACTGGAATGTGTTAAAACAACAGCTGATCACCAGAAATAAATATAAAGTAACTGGTAGATTAAGTGAAATAAATAGTGGTTCAATCTGGATGTTTCAGTTCAAAAGACTTAAATACATAATTTGTTTGCCGTTAGTTTGTTACAATAGAATACCGTAAAAAGTGTCGTATTGTCCGCAGTTTTTTTCTTTTAATCTAAGTCGGAAAGGAATGGTGCGGATTATATGTAAATACAAACTCGGTAGAGTTTTTTTGGACCCGTTGATTGTTGTCACTGGCGGTCGCCATTTTGTTGTTGTGTTAGATGCGGTATTTTCGTACTATTCTAACGTGATTCTTTTATAAACTTTCATATGTATACTTTGTAATGATATTAATTTTACTTAAATTATTTTTGTTATATGATTTTAATTATATATGACGAATAAAAATTGAAACGGATACGAAAATAGAGGATGTGTAAAATACAAATGGCGTCGTTATGTAACCTTACAGTACGTTGCAGAAGATCGATGTTTTGATTGCAATCTTTGAGGGATTGAAATAAAACATGTTATCTTTTTTCTTTTCTTTGTTTACGTTGATAAATGAAAGTTGACAAATCGGTTTGGTTTCGAAATGTGTGAGTATTCGTTTTAACAATGATCAAAAAAGACGATATGACAATGCACAATTTTAATTTTATTTATTACAATCGTAAGAAATAAATAAAACGATAAGCATTAATGATATTTTAGAAGAGAATAAATTACATGTTACAGTAAAAACTTTTTTAAACCCCCCCAAGTCGGACTCGGATGTCTTCATCTTGACCCGTTTTGTAAAAACTTGTACGTGCGGATTGTACATGCATATAAGAATTTTTCCGCAATTTTCTGGTCCAAGAAAGGTGTGCGGACAATACGTAAATGCGGACTATACGCACCGTTTTACGGTAAATAAAGCAATTAACATACCGTAAAACTCAAAACAAAGAAAAAATCAAATAAACACATGTACAAAACTCAAATGGAATTCTGTGGATTTATACTTCCCTTAATCAACAGTAAAGTTACTGTAACAACAAAGAAAGTTAATTAAAACAGTATATAACTATTAACCTTGTGGACATGCCATTTGTGACATTGTCATTTTAGTAAAGACTGTTGTGTTTTTTCTTTATTACTTAAATTGCATGGAGATTATAAATCTACGACATTCATTAATTACATCAGTATTTAACCTTTTTTTCCTGACTCGTATATCAGCAAATTTCTACATTTTCTGTCATATTCTCCAGTTGCTTTAGACTGGGTCCCAGTATTTAAATCAAGAACAGCATTGTTGAATTGCAGATATAGACAATATTTTATTAAGGTATTTATCAATTGGTGCTGCAGCTGTAAAGTATAAACCTTTAAAATATAACAACTCTCACCTTGGTTACGAACAATAAAACTAATGCTTTACTTAAAGTAGCTACAGCTATTACAACTTGGGCAGTCCATAAAGGCAGAGGTCGATATACCCATAGCAGCACATACCTGAGTGAAGAGTAAAGCACTAAACAAAACACAAACAAATAAAAATTTAATTACTAGAACCTAAACATACAAGTCACAAATATCATCTTAAAATTGTTCCTGTTAAAGCCCCATAATATGTGCAAGTCTTGTGAACTGAAAGTAGCAACCTCCAACCCCTCCTCACCCCCTTTTTAATTTTTTTTTCACATTCAAAACAAAAATAACTGTTTTGATCAGCCTTACTATAAATATCTATTTCATTTAATGACCTTCTGACCTAAGACAAGTATTGAATACAACATTATTTTTGTTATTTTGTCATTACCATGACCGTTGTTGGCTAGCATTCGGTGACTGCATTGTATCTGTATAATATCCTACTATAACAGATACATGTCACAGATAGAACTAACAAATAATCATAATTACTTCACAATAAGTGAATTCATACATATTGCATGTTGTGAAGATCCACGTATAATCCTGAATGATAACAAAGATGTTGATTTAATATTATTTGTAAGATTTCATTTAATTCTTCTATTTTTAGAAAGGAGATTCTCCGGAAATAATATACAAATATTAAAAAATTTTGCAGATCTAGAAAATGCACCAATAACAACAAACATTTCTTAGATCATTTGTTTTACAAACATCACTTTATTTTCTATGGCTAAAATGAATCTACATTTCAGTAAAAAAAACATAACCACAGTCTACCCACTCCTACACCCCCTTCCAATCAACCTATTTCCCACCTGCAATCTCTGGTTTCATGCATAAATTAAAACTAAAGAAATAGATACCAGATAAATTCAATTTCCAATTTTGCATGATAAGAGTTATGTCCCTTATACCAGGAAGATATTTCTCAAAAGTTAATATGAGGATTTCAAGCATTTATTTTTTGTTCACTAAACAGTCATGTATTCAACACCTAATCTACTGATACTTGGAACTTCAAATAAATTTTGCAATTATCTTCATAGAATTGTTTTTACTACATCCAAAAATCTTTGCTGTCATTAATAAATCAGCTTAGTTGCATGATATCACCATTAAAATTATATGAAAATGCTTTTCCAAAGAAAGACAAATCTTCATATGGCTAAAGAAAAGGGAGATAATTGTTTTGTATTTTTTAACAAAAATGAAAAATGTACAGCTAGTTCAATTTACCAGTTAATTTCGGCAGAGCTAAATTTCATTCCATCCTGATCATTTTTGGGATATAAATCTGGTTCTGTGCCATTAACACATGGATTACCGTAACTGTAATATATAATAACTCAAGAACTTTAATTTATGCGTAATTCATACACAGAAATAAAATAAACTAACAAGATATCAATATTTGTTTTAAAAAATCAATACAAATAACATAGATTACTGATGGATAAAACTCATAGCCAAAACAACAGAAACCAGAGGCTCTTAAGAGCCTGTATCGCTCACCTGATTTTATAGGCAATAAAGGTTGCATTTCCCTGATGTTAAACGAAGTCCTGTAATTTTCAATAATCTTTAAAGAGGACCATCCAAACAATATTGCTAGAAAGTTTTGTTTCCATAGGTTAACCGGTTTTATAGAGAAGAAGAAATTTTTTTAATTTGCCCATAGGGTCCTTAGATATTAAACTAAGTAATCTATGTAATGCTGTGGTGGCCATTTTGATTTTCCTATTGGCAGAAAAAACATAAACTTCACAGAGGACACCCAAACAATATTACTAGTAAGTTTTGGTTTCCATTGGTTAACCAGTTTTAGAGAAGAAACCTTTGAAAAATTTTTCCCATATGGTCCTATGTTAAACTAAGTCTTGCGGTGGTGGCCTTTTGATTTTCCAATTGGCATAAAAAATACAAACTTTATAAAGGACCATCTTAAATAATATTGGCAGTAAGTTTTGTTTCCATTGGTTAATCGGTTTCAGAGAAGAAACCTTTTTTAACTTTTTTTCACATACGGTCCAATGTTAAACCAAATCTTGCGGTGGCGGACATTTTGAATTTCCGATTGGGATAAAAAACATGAACTTTATAGAGGACTATCCAAACAATATTGCTGGAAAGTGTTGCTTTGATTGGTTAACCGGTTTCAGAGAAGAAGCCTTTTTAACTTTTTTCCCATAGGGTCCTATGTTAAACTACTTCCTGCATTGGTGGCCATTTTGAATTTCCAATTGGCATAAAAAAACATAAACTTTATAAAGGACCATCCAAACAATATTGGTAGTAAGTTTTGATTTGATTGGTTAACCAGTTTCAGAGAAGAAGCCCTTTAAAACTTTTTTCCCATAGGGTCCAATGTTAAACTAAGTCATGTGTTGGCGGCCATTTTGAATTTCCAATTGTCATAAAAAACACAAACTTTATAGAGGACCATCCAAACAATATTGCTAGTAAGCTTTTGTTTCCATTGGTTAACCGGTTTCGGAGAAGAAGCCTTTTAAACTTTTTCCAATAGGGTCCTATGTTAAACTAAGTCCTGTGTTGGCGGCCATTTTAAATTTTCAATTGTCATAAAAAACACAAACTTTATAGAGGACTATCCAAACAATATTGCTAGTAAGTTTTTGTTTCCATTGGTTATCCAGTTTCAGAGAAGACGCCTTTTTAAACTTTTTCCCATAGGGTCCTATGTTAAACTAAGTCCTGCAGTGGCAGCCATTTTGAATTTCCAGTTGGCATAGAAAACATAAACTTTATAAAGGACCATCCAAACAATATTGCTAGTAAGTTTTGTTTTGATTGGTTAACCGGTTTCAGAGAAGAAGCCATTTTTTTTCCCATAGGGTCCTATGTTAAACTAAGTCCTGCAGTTGCGGCCATATTGGTTTTCCAATCCAAATAAAAAACACAAACTTTGTAAAGGTCCATCCAATAAACATTATGGCAAAGTTTGGTTTCAACTGGCCAAGTGGTTTCAGAGAAGAAGATAAAAATGTAAAAAGTTTACAGACGCCGACGACGACGACAACGACGGACGCAAAGTGATTACAATAGCTCACATGACCTTTGGGTCAGGTGAGCTAAAAACTACATGAAAAGTATGTGCCCCTGCAGCTGAGAATTAAAGGTTGATATGTTAGTGGCAATATTTTTTTCAGAAAGTAAAGTATGGTGCCGTGCCCCACCCCCCCCCCCCCCCCCCCCCGTGTGTCCAGCGACATGACGGGTGTGTTGCAACAGGTCCTGCACACTTTCATTAAGTGTACAAACATCTTACTAAATATAAATGCTGTAGCTGTAAAAATGAAGAGGATTAAGCCAGACAAGACATATACCCTATCCCTGCTATCTGGCCTGAAAACTAACCAGGTCCAAGTATCTCTGGTTTTAAGAATATTTCACAAAAATCCAAAATCTGTAGACCCTGCATGCTCCAATTTTGTGTACAGACATGCTACTAAATGTCAATGCTGTAGCTCTCAAAATTAGGGAGAGGAAAGACAGACAAGGTAAGTACCCTTATATAGCCTGCAACCTGCAAACTGACACCCTTATATGGCCTGCAACCTGCAAACTGACAACTATCTATAATTTTATGAAAATTTAATACAAATCAAAATCCTTGGACCTGCACACCATCATTATGTGTACAAACATGCTATTAAATATAAATGCTATAGCTCTACAAATGAAGGAGAAGATAGACCGACAAGATATGTACCCCTTTCTCAGTTATCTGGTCTGCAAACCAAATAGTCCAACTATTTGTAGTTTTAAGAATATTTCACACAAAAAACAAAAAATCCTTTGGCCCTGCACACCTCCGTTATGTCTTCAAAAATCAACCAAATATAAACACTGATACTTTAAAGATGAAGGAGAAGACAGCTGGACATTCATGTACTCCAAAAACAGGGCTCAACAATAACGTTTGTCCCATTTCCCAGGACAAGTAGAAATGCCAGTCAGACAAGGAAAACTCAGTTGTCACTTGTCTGTCTGTAAAAGTAGGCTCAATGTATCCGCTACAAAAGGCTAAATTTTCCGCCCCTACCCAAATCTCCATACTTTTCCAGTGGCAGTCAAAATTGTATTCCCTGTGACCCATCCCACCCCCATTTTCCGTTGATTTATTGTTTGTTAACTTGTCCCCGTCCTGAATATAGCTGAAATACTGCTTGCTGGACGTAAAGCAGACATCCAATCAATCAATCAATCTGTGGGAACAAGTAAAGAAAAAAAATTTTTCATTGACGAAAACATGTCAGCAAATTTAAGGAAGTTCATTAGTAAATATGCATAGCCAGAATTACCGCAAAAATGGCCCAACCTTTAACAAAATCGCCCCCCACATTGAGCAAAATCGCCCCACTTAGAAAAATCGCTAATTAGTACACAATTATATTTTTTCTTTGATTATATTTTATGATCTCTGTAAAGATGAATCATAAATATGTGCTCTTTCTTCGGTCTTAATAGAATTATATATGTTTAAAGTTTTTAATCGTTCTTCTTTTTATAGGAAAAGACGAAGACACGACAACAACAATTTCAGCTTCTTTATTATAGCAGAAAACAAGATAACAAACAATGGGTACAAACAATACATTATGCACTTTATATTCTTTTGATGATTACATTAAGAATAACAAATCTTTTATTATTTAATCATAATTACAAAAGGATCATTACTGATATAGTTCTTAAGGAAAAGCATTAAGGTAATTAGGATAATTATAATAATTAAAGAAAATAACGATATTAACAAAACAAAAGGAGGGGGCGTTTTTACATGGGTCGATTTTACAGTGGGGGGCGATTTTGCAAAAAGTGGTGGCATTTATGACGGGAGCGATTTTTTCAGTGGGGCGATTTGACCAGCTACCGTAAAACTAATTTGACATCGAATCATCAACAGTGCCTTTCAGCAATGAAAAATGACTTTCGCAGTGTATCGCTTGAATGGACGGTATTTTTGGTTGAAACCTCTGTATATTATTATTGCGGAGATATTTGTTTAGAGAAATAAATGCAACATATTTTAAGTTCATTTGTCACTGCGCTTTGGATTCATATTGTTTACATTAATGAATGAAGGAAAATTGACGAAGTTCTAGTGGGAGGCTATACGGGTCAAAATTTGCAGGCAAGTGATTTTTTTCATTTTGACAAGTAAAGTTTGATAGTTACTTGTCCAAAGGGACACGTTTTTAAAAGAAGTTATTGTCGAGGCTTGCTATCATAGTTACTGAACAGTCCAACTATCGAATGTCACAAACAATTGCTTTGGCCCTGCACACCTCCATTATGTATGCAAATATCCTACCAAATATAAATGCTATAGCTTCAAAGCTGTACGAGAAGATAGCCAGACTGTACTTGTACCCCTATATGGCATGCAACCTACAAACAAGTCCAACTATCTCCAATTTTATGAAAATTTAATGAAAATCAAAATCCTTTGGCCCTGCACATCTTCATTATAAATACAAACATTCAGAAAAATAGAAATTTCTGGAGATGTTAGCTGGACAAGCCGATCGGGATGGGTGGATAGAACCACGGATGGACAAGGGTAAATTAATATGCCCCTGACTTTTTGTCGCAGGGGCATAGCAATCACCAGACAAATTTATAAATAAAGATAACATGTAAAAAAAATGGCAAGGAACCATCTGCTCTGGATGTGTAGACACTTCCTCTGTTAGACAAGTTGTGTTTGAATTTAGTTACCAGCACAAAACTAAAGAAATCTTCCCCTAAATACTAAGTTTGGACCAAAGAATTATTTACATTTAGTAATTTTGAGTCTTTCTACCTAAATGTACTAAACACTAAGAACTAATACATACCATTTGTATAAGAACTAATACATACCACTTGTATAAGAACTAATACACACCACTTGTATAAATAATACATACCACTTGTATAAGAACTGATACATACCACTTGTTTAACTAATACATACCACTTGTATAACTAATACATACCACTTGTATAACTAATACATACCACTTGTATAACTAAGACATACCACTTGTATAACTAATACATACCACTTGTATAACTAAGACATACCAATTGTATAAGAACTAATACATTACCACTTGTATAACTAATACATACCACTTGTATAAGAACTAATACATAAACACTTGTATAAGAACTAATACATACCACTTGTATAAGAACTAATACATACCACTTGTATAAGAACTAATACATACCACTTGTATAAGAACTAATACATACCATTTGTATAAGAACTAATAACTACCACTTGTATAAGAACTAATACATACCACTTGTATAAGAACTAATACATACCACTTGTATAAGAACTAATACATACCAATTGTATTAGAACTAATACATACCACTTGTATAAGAACTAATACATACCACTTGTATAAGAACTAATACATACACACTTGTATAAGAACTAATACATACCACTTGTATAAGAACTAATACATACCATTTGTATAAGAACTAATACATACCACTTGTATAAGAACTAATACATACCACTTGTACATATTAATATCATCCACTTCTACTCTAATAGCATACAGTAGGCAGCATAAAAAGGTACTAACTATATCAAAAACTGTTGATACAAGTCCTGAATTAGAAGACACAAATATACATATGTGAAATTGTGTGTAAAGTTTTAAACATCAATTCTTAGAGACAGAGGAGTTTCTAATAAAAAAAGATTGCTGCTTCCTGATAACCTACTCATGTTTTGAATATTAAGATAATGTTGAATATTTGATCAGCATCAAGAACTCAAACTTTGTTAAGAACTGCCCAATGAACATTCATGCCATGTTTGGTTCCAATAGACCAAGTGTTTAGGAGAAGAAGAGTGAAATGTGAAAAGTTTATGGACGACCACACAATGCTGTCCTATACCAAGTGATGAAAATGGCTCACATGACCATTAAAACATTTAATTAGTTAAAGAAAAATCTAAAACTAAATCTAAAAAATCTCTGTTACAGCAGAATTGGAATATGATATTAACATTATTTTCAAAGCTAGTATAGCAAACATAGAATGAACAGTCAATATATATTGCTACCTTCTGGAACATAATTATGGCCACATAGTTTAGAGTGGTAGCATATTTAGTGAGAAATTTAAATAAAAAATTTGTATTTTTAGAAAAAGTGGATTTCAGAAAGTAGTGGTATTTAAATGAGGAACTTGCTTTATAGTATACTGGAGCAAAGTAACTAGTGAATGTTAGTCATTTAACTATCGTCATCTTGCACTTCATAACATAAATAAATTAGTGGTGATCAGTGATGGACTGCTTTTATCAATTGATTTTTTGTTTGTTTGTTTGTTTGAATGGTATTTAAAATGCCACTTTCAGCTAATTTTCATCTATATGGGGGCATCAAGTGTTTATTAGGGGTGGAATCCAGAATACTTGGTGAAATCCTGACCTTCAGTTGGTAAACTGGCAATCCTTGTCAACTTAGATTGGAATTGAGCACACCCTGCTGCAGTAAGAATTGCATTGTATATGGTGAACTTGGTAGAGTACCAATGTCTGTCAATATCAAGGCAAGAATGGTTGGTTTTTGAAAAGGTATTGTTACTGGGAAAACAATAGAAAATATCTCATACATTGTATGACATGTTGTACAAACTACACTCTGGTGATATATACCATTCAAAATGGTTAAATTCTGTTAAAAATGTATTGACTGAATGTGGCCTTGTTGATATTTGGAATAATCAATATGTTGATACTAATAGCAATTTATCTAATAATGTAAAACAGTATTATCATACTTTATTTGTTAATGAGTGGAAACTTCAGATATTTAACTCGCCTAAATAATTAAACTATAGGATGTTTAAAGCCGAATTCGGATTTGAGAACTATCTATAACTGTGTTAACTTTAGATTTAAGAATTAACCTATGTAAATTTAGATTTGGCAGTCATAGATTGCCTATTGAATTTGGTAGATTTTATAGTATAGATAGATCAGAAAGATTATGTGATTTATGTAACTGAGAAGAGCTAGGTAATGAATATTTCATTATATTTTCGATTGTACTTTCTTTACTGACGAATGTCAGAAATTTTTACCGCCTAACCTACGTTATATCAAAAATACAAATAGTTTCTTTGAGCTAATGAATACAAATGATCGTTATGTTCTTATTGGCTGCAGAGCTACATTTGTAAATTCTGTAAAACTGTAATGTCAATTTTCAGTCCCACCAAATTCTGTATCTTGTATATGTTTGTTCATGCATTATATCAGTTCTATTGCTACATGTACTATCATGCCTCGTATGAGGCCTCTAGTAAAATAAAATGTTTCAAATGTTTCAAAAATGATTCCCACACTTTGGTGTTGACAGGCATGCGATCAATCTTAGATGACTATCTACCTTAACAACTCAACCATTGACGCCCCCTTTATAGATAGAAAGAACATTGTATTGAGAAATCACAAGTGTATTTAATTCATTAGACTCACTAGATCTTGCACTGTGTAACATAATTCTTCTTAGCCTTCCCCTCAATGACATTCTCTCTTGGACCTTTGATGGAAAGGAGCTAAAAAGAACAATAAAACCAAAATAAAAGTCTTTGGGCCACCAGGTAAATGGATGACGACTACCAGTAGTTTTGGAATAATGGACCTAGCTATTTTCTCAATAAACAATTAGTGAAATACTTCTTACTAAGCTTAAAACACAACTACTCTTCATACAACTTGACTTGAGCTCTGGACTTCATAAACATTTTTCATGTTCATTTGTTATTCAAATGCTAGATTTGTATTTATTTTATTTTTTAAATAAAGGTGGGGTGACATTTTGACAGAAAGCTACTAGTATAGTGAACCCAAGATACAAACCCCCTGCCTAGCCTACACAACTATCATGGTTTCTTTTGTAAAATTGAGAAATTAAATTTGTATATCACTGTTGATAATATTTAATAGCAATATATACTGTTTGAAATACATAACTGGCAATTTAATAAAACAATGTATTTTGTCCATGTCCCTTCAGTCACTAATTACTGTGAAACATCATGTCGTTCTAATTAACAACAATCGAACTTATTGACAAGTATATATCAATGCCCTAATGTTAATACTTTGGCGTCACACGTGAGGTAAACGTCACACAATTTAAACTTTAAATAATTAAAGACATAAAGCAAACCGAATCAAATAATTATTGGATTTACTCATATAATAAATCTTTGTTTAAACAACTAAAAATATACAATAATTTCATCAAAAATATTGATTTTCAAAAACATTTTAGTGTACATGTACATTTTGTCCTTTCGATCCACGAATTTATGTATCCAACGAAATGAATTTTTTTCCCCAATCAACAAAAATTTATACCAACGAATAATAATATAACACAGTATAGATTATAAGGTAACAATCTTATCTATCTCCCTCCCGTTTATATGGTATTTTTGTTATAATACTGAATGTTTTAACATTATAATAGATTATGGTGTGCAATTTGTACATGAAACATGTATAATTTGTTGATTTTGTGTCTAATTTTCTTCCGGTAAATTTAATGAAATAACAGTTTCTGAAACATCTGTCAAACATGTTTGACAACTGTACTGTACATGTACATGTACTGCTTGATCAATGTCAACTAAGCGCTTGTGTGAAGATAAAAAACATGTCATTACAAATCTAGACCCACAAGTTTCACAAGGATGCTTTAGATGAGAGGGTGACCTTACAAAAATTGTTACCCGCTCAGCCAGGGTGACGGAGTAGAATAAAAAAAAATAGCAAAGAAAACCGACCGAACAACAAAATGTTACTCTTGCTTCATCCAATGCAATTACAGCTTACACTGATGATTGATTGATCGTTTAATGTCTAACAAGCAGTTTTCAGCTATATTCAGGACGAGAAAAATAACAATTTTTTAAATTACTAGTATGTCATGCCTACTTTTATAACTAGAGGCTCCCAGGAGCCTGTATCGCTCACCTGAACCTGAAACCAAACAACCCTTTTTTATCCAGCTATTCATTCCTATAAGGAATTGCCCAATACTTTTGCAAAAGTCATTAATTTTGACCTTTTAAGAAAAATAACTCCTATAAGGAGGAGCTTTGATGCTTAGAGGAGTAGGGAGATTCACTTCAAATTTGATGTACCTGTTATACTTTTTTAACTATCATGATCAGGTGAAAACTCACTTGACCCCCCACCCCCTTTTTTCTATTTTAAGCCAACGTAACTATGTAGGTAGTCAGCTGTCATGATTTGCACAATTTTGGTAGAGGACATCCTAAAGATGATGTGTGCAATGTTTGAAAGCAGTCCTTTCATTGGTTAAAGAGGAGAAGATTTTTTTAAATCAAGTATAATTGATTAAAAAAATGGTCAAGGAAAATAATTCCTAAACGGTTCATCAGACAATCTTGACCCTAAGGTCATTTTTGTAGCCCTCATACAGCAGAACAATTAAGCAATGCTAACTTTTTCTCTAGGTCTAATAATTTAGATTTTGAGACAAAAATGTCAAAAATAATCAATTTCGACAATTAAAGGACAATAACTCCTATAAGGAGTCAACATACAACTTCGACCCAATAGAGTGTTTCCTAGAGCTTTTGATGCCGATAAAGGCATGTCTCTTCGGTTTTCCTGTATCTGTTACACTTTTTGAAATATAAGCCAAAAACTGTATTTTGACCCCCCTCCATTCTATTTTTAGCCATGGCGGCCATGTTGGTTAATCTGCGGCCATGGTTGGTGCAAACTTGGTTGAGGACATATGACGGATGATGTGTACAAAGTTTCAAGCAGTACTTTCAGGGTTTCAGAGGAGAAGATTTTAAAAAATCAATTAAAACCGATTTAAAAAAACAGTTCAAGGGGAATAACTCTTATACGGTTAATCAGACAATCTTGACCCTAAGTCATTTTTGTAGCCCTCATAGAGCAGAACAATTAAGCAATGCTAACTTTTTCTCTAGTTACAATAATTTTCAAGATTTTGAGGCAAAAATGGCAAAAATCATCAATTTCGACAATTAAAGGGCAATAACTCCTACAAGAAGTCATCATACAACTTTGACCCAATCGAGTGTTTTGTAGAGCTTTCGATGCTGAAGAAGGAAAGTCTCTTCGGTTTTCCTGTATCTGTTATACTTTTTGAACTATAAGCCAAAAACTGTATTTTGACCCCCCGTTCTATTTTTAGCCATGGCAGCCATGTTGGTTGGTCTGAGGCCATGATTTGTGCAAATGTGGTAGAGGACATTTTACTGATGATGTGTGCAAAGTTTCAAAGCAATCCCTTCAGTGGTTTTGGAGGAGAAGATTTTTAAAGAAAAGTTAACGACGACGACGACCGATGCCAAGTGATGGCAATAGCTTACCTGACCCAGGTGAGCTAATAAAACGTAATCTCATAGAATAATATGAGAATATATACAGATAAAAATGGTACTTAAAAAATAACAGATAATAAGCATCACAATTAATCATGTTAATAGTGAAATTAAATTAATTTCTTTTTAAAATTTTAAAATTAAGTCGCCTGCAACGGTTTTAAATAAATTAAAATGTGTATCTGCAGAATAAAAACGTTCCCAAATGTGGGCCACGTCCACACAGTCCATCAAGACATGCTTAATGGTGTATTACAGCTTACATACATACTGAGTAAAGTATAATAAACTCAATTAAAACTGCAGTCAAATCTAATGATGACCTTTAAAGATATACATGTAGTACAGTCAGTCTAATTAAAATTAGCCCATGCGTGTTTACTATTTACGTTGTGACAATACGTAAATAGTAAATACGCTTGGGCTAATTTTAATTAGACTGGTAGTACAGTCAAATATGTATCTTAAGAACTTTGAGTGAGACTGTTTGGTGCCATAATGAGAAGCATAATAATGTTTAAACAGGATATACAAATGTAGACCACAACATGACCTACCAATGTGGATCCTAACAGGACCTACAAATGTAGACCATAACAGGACCTACAAATGTAGACCCTTACAGAACCTACAAATGTAGACCATAACAGGACATACAAATGTACGCCATAATAGGACCTGCAAATGTACACATAACAGTGCCTACAAATGTAGACCATAACAGGACCTACAAATGTAGACTATAACAGGATCTACAAATGTAAACCATAACAGGACCTGCAAATGTAGACCATAACACGACCTACAAATGTAGACCATAACAGGACCTACAAATGTACACCATAAAAGGACCTACACATGTAGACTACTAGTATAACAGGACTTACAAATGTAGATCATAACAGGGAACCTACAAATGTAGACCATAACGGGACCTACAAATGTAGACCATAACATTACCTACAAATGTTACCATAACACACTCATTGGACTTGAAGGGTTGGAGACCATAGTCACCAATTTATATACTTATAAAACTATCAATGTCAATTTTTTCCATTGAAAAATTAGAAACTAGAGGCTCCCAGGTGCCTGTAATCGCTCACTAGGAAGACAACTGACTTCTTTCTTCACAAGAACATTGCTTGTGTAATATATGTAAAACTTTGTTTGCTGTAATCATGGTAATTAATAGCCAAAAAAACAACTACCAAACAAAAGGGAAAAACAGTCAATGAAGTTGAAGATTGTTTGTTTAAACCCCGGACCTTCATTGGAAATCTAGCAATCCTGGTCCATTAAGATTGGAGTCAAGTACACCCTGCCCGCAGTGAGACTCGAACCTGCAACCTCAGTGTTGCGGGCAAGAGATTAATAAAAGACTGATTACCTTAACCAATCAGCCTCTGATGCCCCAGAAAGTGGAAGAACAAAATCTTGACAATTTACACTTCAAATGTAGCTTCAGGAAATTTTTTATACAAAAACATTTTAATCCATTCTATAAACAATTCGTTAAATTAGTGTTACAGGTGTACATGTATATAGGTAAAATCCATTTTAAGGGGTTTGTTCTGTTTTGTGAAAAAAAATTATAATAATATTTTTTAAATTTATTTTAAAAAATAATTTTCTTGTAAATGTTGCTAGCTTAATTAAAGATTATTAAAATTATTTATTAAAATTCATAAATAAGAGATACAATATATATTGAAATGTCAGTAGCCTAACCAAGATTCAACAAGAAGGAAGCAGCATCAGCATCAGCTGTTGTGGGTGCAACATATCTAATATGTTTTCCCATTTCGTTTTGTCTTCACTATGAACTTATAGCCATTGTAGACTAGGGTCTAGTTCCTTAGTCTGTTTGTAACCAATTGAATGTCTAACTGTGCATTGGACATACTATGGACAACTTATGAATCCGGTAGAGTCAGCAGTATTTATACAAATTTCTAGTGAAAAGTGTCACTTTGTGTAAACGAAATTTAATAATGATTGAGGATTCTCATTAACTCATACAATAATTTTGCTTGTGATACACCTATAATTAATTGTTTAATTACTATCAAAACATCTATTGTACTTTGCATGTTGGCATTCCTTGAATAGAAATTTTTCAAATGTTGGCATAGGTTGAAGACACCATATGGGGCATATTTATATTAAAATGGACAAAAACATGACCCATATTTATATGAGACCAGATTTTTTTTTTAATTAAGATTAAAAGGCATACCCATTTTTATATAAGATTGTTTTAAAAACTATACCCATTTTTATATAAATTTTCAAAAAAACCTACCCATATTTTTGGCACATATACGTATACCTTTATAGGAAGTTACCCCCCCCCCCCCCCCCCCCGTGGATTCATCCTTCTGATTATTGATTATTTTTGCTATTTACAGTTTTACTCCAGCTGTTATAGTTTTTAATTTATAAGGCAAAACCTGACAATATTATCAAAAACAGGACAATAAGTAATAACTCCTTCAAGGAGTCATCAGAAAATTTTTTTTTTTCAGTGTGATTGTAGTAATTAATTTACTGTTTTACTCTAGCTGTTATAGATTATAATTTGTATCACATAAACTGATAATTGTGTCTAAAATGGTCATTGAATTCCAATTGATAAGAAGTCATTTGACAATTTGAAACCAATTAAGTGATATGCAATACTTGTATTGCTGATCATTTTAACAATTTTCAGTTTCACTCTAGCTGTTATAACTTAAGTTACAGGGCAAAAACATAAACAAATTATCCAAAAATTGTCATTAAAGCAGAGGTCTGACAATTTTTGACAAGTGATATATGAGCTGTGCCCAAAAAGTTGTCTTAAGTATATCTACAACAAGGCAGACGTCCAGTTAGGAAAGTTCTTCAAACCACATGACAGCAACCTTACCAAAGAGGACTAAATATGACACTAATAGAAATACAAACAATCCATTAAATAAACAGATACTGTATTAATATAATAAATAATCATGTAAAAGTAGTGGTGGATCCAGAGGGGCTGGGAGGGGTCACAGACCCTCCTTAAATAGCAGCATATATGGTGGTTCCAAAGAGGGGGCCTGGGTCTCCTTTACAAAGCACCATGTATGGCAAAGATATAAAAAAAATGTGATTACATGTAGCTTCTCGTAAGCTGCACCCAATCAAACCTGCAGCGGGGACCCCCTTTATGAGAAATCCTGGAGTGGATCCGTCACTGAAAACTGAACCGAGTTAAATTTTGTTGTCTTGTGCCTAGCCTGCAAGATTTGTCAGCCATATTTAGGAGGACATGACCAATGTTGGGACTGTCACATGAATTACACCAATTACTTTTTCAGTCATGAAAACAACAATAAAATCAATAAACAATGTAATTAAAATAAAAAACTGAATATTAACATTTGTTTGCCATTATCCAACCTGCTAGAAAGAACTACCAAGGTAAAACAAATGTTGTTCATTTCCAGATTGTTCCTAATTGTCCCTATTTTTCGATTAACACATATAATTTAAAGCTAAGAAAAAACTAATTTGTATGTCACAATGATCTGAATATACATGTATACAAGTTTAAGTCTGTTGTTTCCATAAAAGCCTTTCACTATACCCTTTGAGGTGTGGTTGGACAATCACAACATTAAACTCTTTAAGCCTGCCACAATGATACATACCTCATATCCTCTTCCTCGTCAGAATCAACCTCATACATCCACTTCAGATCAATGCCATCACAAACGGATTGCTCTGCCATTTCATCTTCCTCTTCTTCTTCTTCTTCTTCATCTTCTTCTACTTCCTACCAAGTTACATGTAACTATAGTATAGACTTGGATACTGAGAACTCAATAATGTACCGATGGGAAGCATTTAACACTCACTAAATAGGCTATAATTCAACAACAGTAAAGGGAAGCACATATCCTTTGCTAAATTCCTACTATTTTTATCGTGCTATTTAATTATGTTTCAAATTATGGGAGTCTGGTCGAAGTATCGACCGATGGTCGGAAAATTTTCTGTTTCTTTCGTACTGGTTCCCTGTTAGTCCGAGAATCCTCTAGATCTGCCGTCCAACGCTTTTTTTGCGTGGGACGTCAGATAGCTCTCTCCATAAGCAAAACAGCGGATTTTGCGACACCGGTCTGGGTCGGCACATTTCATCGTGTCCAGATGTTAGCAAATATTTTCGACCAGTTAAACTATATATAAATCGCTTCTTTAGATATTTTTCTCTATGAATACAATCATCATACATTCAATCAAGCTAATTTAAGCACTGGATTTAAGTCACATTGTTGTCACGTGACTTTTTGTTTCAAAATGAAAGTGAAATGTAGGAATGTAAGAGTATCGATGGAAATGAGCTTAGAAATGGACTTAAATCAGCTTGATTGAAGGTAAGATGATTATATTCCTAGAGAAAAATATCCAAAGAAGCGAATTATATATAGATTAACTGGATGAAAATGTTTTATTATATTAAATCTGACACGATGAAATGTGCCGACCCAGACCGGTGTCGCAAAATCCGCTGTTTTGCTTCACTCTCCGGCACTGCTTGCTTGCTATGAAATCCGGTGCTGCTTGCTATGAAATCTTTGAAAAATAACAAATCTTGTGGTTCAGATGGGATTTTAAATGAAATGGTGAAGATATCATGCTCTATGAATGTAAATATATATGTAAAACTATTTAATTTGATTTTTAAAACAGGAATTTATCCCAATTCATGGAAAGAGAATTTTATCAAACCTATTTTTAAAGGTGTTGATAAATCGATAATTCGTTTGTTTCTTAATTCCTATATTTATATAAACAATCACATGGCTAATTATCTATTTGATGTATTTGTAAACCGGATGCAATCATGTAATGTTTTGTAATAAGATATGTTTTTTGTTCTAAGTAATACACATGGTAGCGAGATGTTGTTGTTATGATATCACCTTAACCAACAAAGAAGAACCTACAAATAACATGGTGGCAGCGGGTGAAAAACGTCTGAAACGTTATTAAAAGAACATTTAGTCGATTTGCAATAGAAATCGTAGCGTAAGTGGTCCAGACAGCACCATAATCGCGAAACGCCCAACCCAACTGCATCCACGTGTTAAAACGCTGTATCAGCAAATATGGCCGAAGGCTTCAATAATACTTTTCGTCTTCCATCCCAGTTAAATGTTACTGAAGGCAATGTTTCCGAAAATTGTAAGAAATGGAAACGTCAAGTAGAGATATACATGACCGCATCTGGTGCATCCGATAAAGACGATGAGGTCCAAGTAGCTATTATTTTGAATTGTGCTGGTCCCCACATCGTTGACATATACGATCAATTTGTATGGACAGAACGAGGTGATGAAAAGATACCAGCAAAACTCTTTGAAAAACTTGAAGCCTATTGTAATCCAAGAAAAAATGAAGTATTCGAGTCCCATAGATTTTGGATGGTACCATATACAGAGCCATTTGACAGTTTTCTCACTGAGCTGAGAACCAGGGCAAACTCATGCAATTTTCAGGAGAAGGATAGAATGATAAGAGACAAAATAATTTTCACAGTGAAAGGAAAATTACAAGAACTCCTGTTAAGAGAAGATAAAATTGATCTAGAAAAAGTCATTAAAATCTGTAGAGCCTATGAACAGTCTAACAAACATGTAAAAGAAATAAGAGAAAATCAAACACCAACTCAAACTGTAAACAAAGTCAAAGTTGAGAAACCGACCAGGAAAACTCAAACAAGCCAACACATGCACCAATCAAAAAGTAAACAATATAAACAAAACAACAATAAATATGACAAAGAATGTAATTTCTGTGGCTATAAACATGAAAGAAAGAAAGAAAAATGTCCAGCTTGGGGTAAAACATGCGATGCGTGCAAAGGCAGAAGCCATTTCAAGAGTAAATGTAAGAAAATCCATTCAATAACATCTAGCATGCCCTCACATGATGATTCTGATCAGGAAGATTGTTGGTTGAATGCAATCAATGCAGTTGGTAATTCAGATAATGTAACAGCCGTACTGAATGTAAACGAACGAGATGTAAGATTTCAACTAGACAGTGCAGCAGACGTAAATACAATATGTAAACAACATGTCCGCAAAGAGCAGGTCAAGCCTACATCTGTTACACTCAGAATGTGGAACAAACAAGGAATGAAACCGATCGGAGAGGTTAATCTCCAAGTGAAAAATCCGAAAAATGGTGATGAAAAACTAACAAAATTTATAGTTGTTCAGAACGGACATACTAATTTGTTAGGACTTAAAGCATGTCAAGAGATGGGTTTCATTAGCATAAACAAAGATAAATTTATTGCTAACGTTGAAAAACAAATTATTGGTGATCTAGGGGAAGCAACTCTAAAAGTAAATGAAGAAGTTGAAGCTAAAATTTTGCCGTGTAGAAAATTGCCACTTTCTCTGCAAGACGATGTGAAAAGCGAAATTGAGAAATTAGTAGAGCGTCAAGTTTTGATTCCGGTGACGGAACCAACAAAGTGGGTTAGCCAAATGGCCGTCGTGAGAAAACCGGATGGTAAACTAAGGATCTGTTTGGATCCTCAACCTTTGAATACTGCACTTATGAGAGAACATTACAAACTTCCGACACTTGATGATGTGCTACCGAAATTAGCAAATGCAAGAATCTTCAGTAAATAAATGTCCGTGAGGCCTACTGGCATGTGAAATTAGATGAACAATCAAGTGAACTTACCACTATGATCACACCTTTTGGTCGCTATAGATGGGCCAGGCTTCCGTTTGGTTTAAAAGTATCCAGTGAGATATTTCAGAGAAAGCTATCAGAAGCTCTAGGTGATCTAGAAGGCGTATTTACTATCGCAGATGATATCATTATCGCCGGATGTGGAAAATCCGACCAAGAAGCAAAACGCGATAATGAACGCAAACTTGAGAACTTATTCAAGAGATGTAGTGAAAGAAACATCGTTTTAAATGAAGACAAGAAAGAAGTTGGACTGACGGAAATAACTTTTCATGGTCATCTTATTACTTGTGATGGAATTCGTGCTGACAATGCTAAAATAAAAGCAATTAAAGAAATGCCAAGTCCGACCGATGTACCTAGTGTTAAAAGATTGTGTGGTATGGTACAATACATGTCACGATTTATGCCCGATCTTGCGAATGTTATGGATCCGATTCGTATACTAACACGCAAAAATGAACCATGGAATTGGTCCGCTGAATGCGAAAACTCTTTTCAGCGTATAAAGAAAATGCTAACTGAAGCACCTATATTGGCTTACTTTGATGTCAAAAAGGATGTTGTACTACAAGTTGACAGTAGTAAATGTGGTTTAGGCGCCGTTCTTCTGCAAGACGGTAAACCAATTGAATTTGCGTCCAGAGCCCTGAAACCAGCCGAGCGAAACTGGGCCCAAATTGAAAAAGAAGCTTTATCTATGTTATACGGTCTTGAACGATTCGACCAGTATACATATGGAAGAAAGGTGATTGTACAAAACGACCACAAGCCATTAGCGTCAATACTTAGCAAGCCACTAAGTCGTGCGCCAAAGAGACTACAGGACATTATGATGAAGCTATTCCGATACGATGTAGAATTTAGATTTGTGAAAGGAGTGAATCTTGTAATCGCAGATACACTAAGCCGAGCGTATCTGGAAACAGACTCTTCAACCGAGACTGAACGTCCTCGGATTATGAAAGTAAATTCTTTTGAAGACATACCCGATGCACGAATACAAGAAGTGAGAGATGCTATTGCCGTAGACTCTGATATGCAAATACTTATGGAAATAATAAGAAATGGTTGGCCAGAAGATAGAGACAATGTTCCATATAGTATACTTCCATATTTCGAATACCGTGATGAACTCAGTATCAGCGATGATATCATTGTTAAAGGAGAAGCAATACTAATTCCAAAGTCACTACGAACAGACATGAAAACACGTCTGCATTGTGCTCATCTCGGATATGATTCCATGATGCGTCGTGCTCGAGGAACAATATTTTGGCCGGGTATAGCCAATGAAATAAAACACATGGCGGAAGTGTGTGAAATTTGCCAAGAAACAAAACAGAAACAACAGCGTGAACCTCTTATCCAGCATAACGATGGAAACACTCCATGGAATAAAGTTGGTATGGATTTGTTTGAAATAAGTGGACGACAATACTTGGTAGTCATCGATTATTACTCAAATTTTATAGAAGTCGACCTGTTAACTTCGACGAAATCAAGCAATGTAATAGCGATACTAAGGAAACAATTTTCCAGATTTGGAATACCAACATGTATTGTGTCTGACAATGGTCCTCAATTCAAATCAGATGAATTTAAGAACTTTACCGACAAATGGAGAATTAATCACATTACTTCGTCGCCCAATCATCCTCAAGGAAACGGTAAAGCTGAATCAGCCGTTAAGATCATTAAAACTATGATTAAAAAAACCTTGAAAGATGGACGAGATCAATATGAGGCATTATTGGAACTACGAAATACTCCGCGTCAGGACACAGGTTTAAGTCCAAATGAGATGATGTTTGGAAGGAAAACACGATCTCTGATTCCGACAACCATCCGATCAATCTCCAAGCCGAACTATTTGCGATCAAACAGAAAGAAAACTGTGCAAAAGTCATATGACAAACGTGCAAGACAATTACCATCATTAAATAGAGGAGATTCTGTATATTTTGAACATATGAAAGGAAACGACTGGGTATTAGGAAAAGTCCGTGAAAAACTAAGTGAACGTGCTTATGTCGTACAAAGTCAAGAAGGTGTTGAATATAGACGAAATCGTGCACACATCAGACCAACTAAAGTAAATGTTCAAGTGCGTGATATATCACCTGATCGCCAAATAATGGATATTGAAGACAATATTAAACCGTTACATGTCGCATCAAATAAACAATCTGTTCAGAATGAATCCTCGAAGTCCGATGCTAAAATAATTGATGAACCAGCAGTGAAACAGCAAAATGATCCGACCAGACCACAGCGTGAGAGGCGAGCTCCGGCGTACTTGAAAGACTTTGTCCGATAATTTTTTAAAATTTTGATTGATAGACATTCTAGTCGTTATTAGGTCTAGTCAAGTTAGTTTAGTTTAAATATAATTGCTATCAGTGACAGTAATCGATTTTTTTAAAAAGAAATCTGATCTGATAATTAAATTTGAAAATTTGTATTAAATGAAACGATTTCATTTTCTAAAGAAAGGGGGATGTTGATAAATTGATAATTCGTTTGTTTCTTAATTCCTATATTTATATAAACAATCACATGGCTAATTATCTATTTGATGTATTTGTAAACCGGATGCAATCATGTAATGTTTTGTAATAAGATATGTTTTTTGTTCTAAGTAATACACATGGTAGCGAGATGTTGTTGTTATGATATCACCTTAACCAACAAAGAAGAACCTACAAATAACAAAAGGTGGGTGCTTCACCGATCCCTCAAATTATAGAGGCATTGCTCTCTCTAGTTGCCTAGGAAAGTTTTTTTCCAGAGTTCTATACAATAGGCTTGATAAATACTTAGAAAATAACAATATTATTTGCCCCGAACAAATCGGCTTCAAAAAAGGATGTAGGACAAGTGACCATATTTTTACATTAAAATCAATTATTGATAAAGCCTTTAAATCCTTTAAAAGTATATATGCTTGTTTTATTGACTTTAAAAAAGCTTTTGATACTATAAACAGAAAAGCTTTATTTTATAAATTGTTCACTTATAATATTAAAGGACCCTTTCTAGATATCTTGAAATCAATGTACAAAGAAGTTTTATTTTCTGTTAAGGTTTCAGATGGGATAACTGACTCTTTCTTATCACAAGTAGGAGTAAAACAAGGTTGCATTTTAAGCCCTGCACTTTTTTCATTATATTTAAATGATTTATCTAAACTTTTTAAATCAGATTGTCAGCCAGTAGATATAAATAATACTCAAATATCATGTTTGATGTATGCTGATGATCTAGTATTAGTATCAGAATCTGCTGATGGACTTCAAAATTGTCTTGATAAGCTAGATGGATATTGTGAAAAATGGAATCTAACTGTTAATCTGAACAAAACCAAAATAATGGTCTTTAATAAATCTGGTAGAAAAATATGTAATAACACTTTTACCTTCAGAAATATAGCCATTGAACAATGCATGGAATACAAATATTTAGGAATAATCTTCAAACTTTCAGGGGTATTTTCTGAAGCAATCAATCTTTTATGCAAAAAGGCTTCAAAAGCAATATTTTGCATTAAAAAGATGTTGATCTCTGACAAAATAAATGTTTCTGCACATTTAAAATTATTTGAGTCATGTGTCTCACCTATACTTCTTTACTGTAGTGAATTATGGTGCTTAAATATTATCAAAACAGATAAAAGTCTAGAATCAAAATACTTGTCAATGCAGGCAGTCAAAGTTCAAATAAAATTTGCTAAATATCTTCTTGGTGTAAATAAAGCAGCTGTAAATTCGGCTGTTCTTTCAGAACTAGGCATGTTCCCTATTAGTATACAAGCTTTAAAATCTTCAGTTGGGTTCTGGCTACATATTCTAAACTCAAACGAAAAACTACTGTGTGAAGCATACAAATCAAGCTCACAGTTAACTGATGGGTTTCAAAATAAGATTAAACTTTTATTAAATAAACTGAATTTTTCTCATGTTTGGGAAAATCAGGGCACCTTTTCCAAGAAAAGATTACTCAAAGCAATCCAAATGAAATTAAATGAAAATTTCAACCATTTCTGGAAAGAATCCATTTATAAGGATGAAGCATCAAAACATGGAAACAAATTAAGAACTTACCGTCAAATAAAAACTGATTTTAAAACAGAAAAATATTTATTATTTAATTTTAACAAGGCTAATACAAATATCTACTCAAAACTTCGAATAAGCAATAGTAAATTAGCTATTGAAACTGGTAGATTCAATAAAACAAAGTTAGAAAATAGAATATGCCCCTTACGCCAAATGGAAATTGAAGATGAATTCCACTTTGTCATAATATGTTCTCATTTATCCTATACAGAATGTCTTTGTTTAATGAAATAAGCTCCATAGTCCCCTCTTTTAAGAACATGAACTCCCAATGTAAATTTAATTACATATTTACCTGTAATGAATACGACATTTGTCAAGTTATTATAAATGGAATTAGTATAATGTACAATAAGAGATGTGAACTAGCAAAGCAATCTTAGATACCAATTTCAAATTTATTCAACTATAATGGGGTGCTACGTTCACAATGTCTTTTTTTTTCTTTTTTTATTTCAACTTTCTTGGTAGGAGGCAAGCAACGAGTAAATGGTAAAATGATCAGTTTATTTTAAGATAATACTATCATCACGTGATCATAATCTATCTATATGTGAACTTTTTTTTTTATAATTGTATGTCTTATTAATGTAACATTGCCATGGTCTTGCGATATGTTATATATGTACTTGTATATAAGTTTTGGTGACAATCCAATTGTTTGGATTTTATTCCAATAAAATTTCTGATTCTGATTCTGATTCTGATTCCGGCACAGAGAACATAACTGGTTCCCAGATATAACCTCTGCCACACGTCATCCCCCGTTTACTGCGGGACTACATTTGTCATCTGCCGGTGACGTTTGAAAACACAGAATGATGTTTGTAAAATAATAACCGAGATCTAATTTATTTTTATATAGTCTATTTAAATACACTTTTGTTTTACATTAAAATTACTGCGTTTAGTACGCGAAGCCTATCCTCCTTGAGAGATATCTCTCATGGCGTCAACCAATGTATAGCAGAGGTGATTGTGGTTGACGTAGGATACCCAGAATCCTTTGCGTGGAGATTGGTTTTGCTTATGGAGAATACAATGGACCAATGGCCTTTCTATGTTATTTTCCATACGGGGTACCCCTTTTCGATTATTATTTCGTTGAAAGACAAAGTTAATTTAATGTTAAATTAAGAGAGATTATTTATGTTAAAGAATAGGGGGTTTATTTGGTGTTATTAAAAATATAGGTTCGCATTGCTTTTCTGGCTGAAAAATGAAGGTCAAAAAGGGGGAGTCTCATTTTTTTCCTCGAGGTGCCCCTACATATTCGAAATTTGATTTCTTCCTCCTAAATGTGTATAAAACTCCTTTTTTGTGTATTTTCATACCAAAGATTGCATTTCTTTCCAAAATATATTTACTTTAACAATCATTATTGACCAATCGCGTTTAACCTGACAGTTTTTTCACGCTTTACTTTGTGCTCATAAAATGGCCGCGCCCATACCGTTATGCAATAGTACATTGATACCTATAGAGATATTAAATGGATGCAGAATTAAGCAAATTGCATACCTTTAGTACTGTTGATTCAATTACAAAACTTGTATGTAGTTGGGCAAATACATCGATGTTCCTTTATGCTTTAAGTGCCGTTTTTTAAAGGCCACCCCTAGAAAAAAAGGCGCGTTTTTGCAAGTAGTTTTTTTCTCCTCAGTTTGTGCTGCGCTTCAAAATTGATGTTTTTTATCTTTACTGTTGGTGTTTTTCACATAGCATGTGTAGATGCCTATGTTCGACGATTGTTCTATCTTAAATTTTCATTCAGGGTCCACAATTGAACGAACGAAATGCGGTCTAAATGATCTTCCGAAAATTAACGGTTGTTGAAACAGACTATAACTTGTTCAAAACTGACCTAAATTTTATAGTACAACATTATGGTTGAATGCTGGACCTTACTTCGGTGATTTGTAAACAGCGTTTCGAAATCGTTTAACATTTGTGAAATTATCGCCCATTATTATAACACAACCAGAAAGTCAGATTAGGGCCGAAAAAACGTAAAGATCATAGCTCTTTTATAATTGTCAAAAGTTCAATTTGAATCACTGAATTAGACTAAATTTGCTGTTTTATGCGTCCTGTAACATACCAACTCCAAATGTAGTGTACACATTGACCACGAGCCTTTCAGTCATTGTTTTATCATTCCCACCCCTAACGTTGCATTGAAAATAGCATGTTTCATGAAATAGACTATAACTAATTAAAACGTGAATATAAACAATGAATTTTGTAATAATCTATGATTTTATGCAGAATTTATGCGCTTAAAGTAAAATTTGCCGAATTCAAATGTCAAAAGAAACATGTATAGAATACAATATGCAATAGTACATTGATACCTGGAGAGCTCTCTGACGTCCCTCGCAAAAAAAAGCGTTGGACGGCAGAGGATTCTCGGACTAGTTCCCTGTGAAATGCATAGCAGGGCCATGTTTTTGTAGGAAATTAGTGTTCCTTAAATTTGTAGATATCGACATTCGGAACTTGGGGTTATCTACAAAAATTCTGGCAAAACTTTTATCAGACCAAATGTGGAGGAATGCTCAGAGCTGGACTACTTTCTACTTAAAATTTTAAAGTCTAATGATCCTGGAAAAGAATTATGAAGGATATCGTCAGCAATACATCGGACCATTACCCGATCCAAATAGAAATTGAACATTTTACAAATAGAGACAAACCAACCAAACCCAATCAAAAGTCAAACTTCTTATCAATTAAATGGGATAAAGTTGACAAAGATCTGTATGAGGCTATGGTAAACAAGCACCTAGATTTGTTACTCAGCAAACCCCTTGAGACAATTAAGGATGCTGATGGGATGCTACATGAATTACATGATATGCTTAAAGAATCTGCCAACAGTTGCAGAAAAAGGAACAAATTTTTGTATCCAGACCAAAACTAAAGGTATGGACACTAGCAATCAAAAAAGCATTGAACGAAATGAGGCATTACTACATCATATGGGTAAAGAATGGCCAGTCACGACAACCAGATGACACTTACTATAAGAACAGGATCAAATCAAAGAAGGAGTTTAGGCGACAGGTTCTAATTGAGTAGGCTATGGTCAGGGACCAGGAAAAGCAGATAATAATAAAACCAGAACTAAAGATCCAAGGTTATTTCTAGTCATTGAGGGATTTCGGCAACATTTCAGTTCTGTAGCGATGTCAAACGAATCGACCTACATTGGGGATCAACAATACCACCATAATGTCAATAATGAAATTAAAATGATTGAAGAGCTAATTCAAAACAAGCATGTTCCACCAGCTTCAAATGAAGAACTACAAGAAGCAATAAAATTGATCAACAGAGGGAAATCCGCTGATATATATGGAATCACCATAGAACATATCCATAATGGAGGGCACAAGCTACAAAACTTTCTTTTGATATTAATTAACTTAATTATTAAATTGGGACCAATACCAAATGTACTTAAAGTAGGAATCTTAACTCCATTATATAAAAATAAAGGGGATAAAAACCAGTCTACAAATTATAGAGGACTAACAGTACTTCCAGTTATAAATAAGATCATAGAAGCTATACTGAGAGTCAGGATCCAACCATATGTTCTTGAAACCCAAAACCCGACCCAAAAGGGCTTTACTAGAAACTCGTCACCAATCAACGCAGCTTTGTCAGTGGAAGAGTTCTATAGAGAGTCCAAGGATAATAACCAAGAGTATGAGTTAATTGGTACTCCTTGATGCAAAAGCGGCATTTGATGTTGTCATCCCTAATCATCTTTTAAGACGTTTATTCCATGCTGGGGTAGACGATCTACATTGGGCCGTAATTCAGAGTATGCATACCAATGCCAGCAGTGCCATAAAATTGAGTGGAGAGATTTCCAAAACATTTGAGGTGGGACAAGGAGTCACACAAGGTGGCATTTTGAGTATTGACTTATATAAACTATATGTAAATCCACTATTGGATTGACTTGAACACTCAGCGAATGGATGTAAAATTGGAAACGTACTGTGTAACGCAACAGTCTGTGCAGACGATGTTGCCCTATTAGGAACCACCCCAACTGAGATGCAAATCCAAATCAACATGTCAAACGATTTTGCAATGATGGAGGGTTACAAACTACAGCCACAAAAGAGTGTATCCATCAACATTAAACCAAAAGCTACCAAGCAACCAGCAAAGGCCCACCAATACACATTGAATGCAGAACCAATGCCGATGGTAGAAAAGGCCACTCACCTCGGAATCATCAGACCAAGTAACCTAGCTCAAAATGTTGAGGTTAATGTACAAGAAAATATCAAGAAAGCGCGCAGAAGTGCATACGCTTTATTTGGTAGTGGATTCCATGGCGAAAATGGGCTAGATCCTGAGACAACAATACACCTTTATAAGACCTACATCATCCCGGTACTCCTGTATGGTATGGAACTAATTACTCCTAGGACAAAAAATCTTGATAACCTAGAACGTTTCCAGAATAAAATGCTGAAACAACTCCTTTCTTTTCCAACAAATACCCCAGACCCGTCAATTTACGTTCTTACCGGATTATTACCAGTGGAGGCACAAATCCATATTAAAACTATGACTTTTTACCATAATATATGTGAACAGGGTGAAAACAGCCTAGAGAAAAGATTAGCCAGAAGGCAGTTGGAGGTTAAGCCAATGAGCAGTCAAAGCTGGTTTATAGACGTACAAAAACTAATCCTGAAATATGACCTGGCAATGCAAGGGAATGGTTAGATGATGGAAAGAAAAAATCTGTTCGAATCTTTCAATTGAAAAGAGGGATACACAACTTTTGGACTGCACAAATCATAATCAAAACCTCACTCTACACAAGCCTTCGTTATCTCAATGCCCAAAACTTCAAACCTGGAGAAATGCATGAACTATTGAAACACAGATGTCATCTAGCAGGGGACCTTGTTATAATACCAACCAAACTAAGGCTGTTAACAGGAACTTATATTCTACAGCCACTTCGCTACAAAATCTTCGGAGAAGGTGCTAAAGACCTCTGTGGTGCATGTAAATCAAAGGTAGAAACAACAGAACACCTACTAATTGAATGCCCAGCATGAGATGAATATAGACAGAATTCCTTGAACTACATCAGAAATATGTGGAACAGTAACAGTAATATAGAGTGGGACGAGCTGGACACAGAAAATACAACACGGGTTTCACTGGATATCACTAAACTCAAATCAAAGAATACTCCAGATGAAGTTATAACCCAAATTGAGTACCACGCTAGGAGGATGATTTACCGGATTCACACTGCCAGGAGTAGGGTGATCCTAAAGAAGTAGCAACAACTACCATGGCACTGAGAGGGGGGTAGGGTTGGAACTGTGGGGCAGCCAATCAACGCTGTTGTGCTCATAATTTTTCAATATGCTATCAATTTTTCGTCTGCCAATTGATTCTTACGAGACAATAATATTTAGACATTCTGCGTCTAGAGACTAGAGTTAGAAGCAGTCGACAGTGGGACCTTCCACGACGTGCTAGCCCAGTCCAGATAACATCAATAAGCATAAGATTACGACTCTGTTCCTGCCCGAATCGATCATTCGTTTTAGATTTTATAGAACCCAACTTTTTACATCACTGCCAAATATAACAATTTTATCACATCTAGTTCTTATAACAGTGCTAATTAGAGACCATTCGAAGTGCGAAATTCTAGATTTTAATAGTACTATTAACTTTTATTGCAACGCAACACATAAACAAGCCAAAGAGCCAAATTTTAGATTTTAATGACACTAAATTTTAGAACAAGGTAGCATATAGGCATTATTAGCTATTATTATACTGCTACAGAGTCAGATTGTGGTGTGAAGGGTTTTTAGATCTTTTAACCAGTCTTATAGACCAACAAGTTTTTAGACTTTTAACTGCTAATTGAGAAACTTTTATTTATACGAAGCCTGAGCCCAATGTATATAACCCTAAAGTATACCGATATGTACATACAAGCCAAATTGATAACTAACATTGCATGCCAGTGATCCAATCGGATCCGTACTTAATTAAATGGTAATGGTGTTATATTGGAGGTGAAGGATTGTTTAACATTCAACTACACCGTTAGATCGTTGTCCTGGACAGGATGTAAAGATACACAAGAAGAAGAAGAAGACATAGATATATAAGTCAAATATATTCCCAGTGTTTTAACATGTTTAAAAAGGCTATATTCAATTGAAAATTCAATTAAGGGTGATCTAGATGAAGGACAAAATGTGACTAACAATATAGGTATTGAGAAAAATCAACACACCTCTCCTAAGAGAATATTATAAACCACTGAGACACTGATAATGAACGGCCACCAATCAACCATCAATCTATTTGCTCAATCAATTTCTCTGAGCAAGTTCAGTTAACTGATAATCTAGAGGATTTAATATACACTCCTAAATGTAAAAAGGAAACCCAAGAAAAAAGACAATACTGATATAGAAGAGCAATTAGCCGTTTGTAGAGCACGTATCATAATTCTAGAGGAACGAAATAAGTACTATGAAAGAGCGTTCAAAATTTTACAAAATAATCGAAATTGTGACATAGTCACTACTACTCATAATAAGACCCAGCATACAAATAGTGAATCAAATGATATACGTCTACTTATTGAACTAGCGAAGAAACATGAAAACTTTGTAAGTTTGAATTAATGAATATGGAAATTCAACATAAATTACAAATCAAATCAAATTTTATTGTCATAAATAAGTATATATAAACAATAAATGAGTACATAGAAAAAAGTATACAGAAGTAGCCATTTTCAATGAATCAAGCAAATAATGAAGTCCCATGCCCTCAGTGCATATGACTGATTTATAAAGGAACCAAGCTTTAAAATGCAGGAGATATAAATCTGAAGCACCAATTAGACATAAACTACCTAAAAAGTGAACTTAACTTTAAAACAATTGAAATAACTGAAGATCTGGTGAAATGCATAGACATCAAACTTTTTCTGGTCTGCCTGCATACAATGCATGCAATCATGGAAGCTATAGAATGCAGTACCTGTTACACAATTCACATGAACTTATCAGACACGACTACAAACACCTATACCGCCTATTAGGCCGCAAGTGATATTACCAGGCGCAACAGGTACAACATTCACATTCTTTGGCTACTCAATTACCACACCTGGAAAATCAATCCGACCTACATCACTGAATATCACCAGCAACATCCATATGCCTCATATCATTGTGCCGACTCACTCGCAACTGATATCAGCCACACAGCAGAAGAATGAGGTTAGACCACAGCCAATACAAATAACCCAGAATCGGCAAACTGTTAACCAGACTCGGCCATCAGTGTCCTATCAAACTAAGTTGACACATTGTATGCCACAGACAACACCAGCTGTTCATAGAACGAACGATGATGAACCACAATCTACACAAATATCTCAGAATAAAGTAACTGTAAATGTTAATCAGGCTCAACTGTCAGAGCCCCAAACAACTTCAGCCATTTATAGAAAAAACGATGACGGATCACAATCAACAAAAATTTCTCAGAATCCATTAGACATTGATCTGACTCAACCACAACCCTAAAAATGTCTCTGATCATACTCTTGTATATGCAGATAGAGGCATCATACTAGTGTCAGCAGATGCCAAATGAAGTAGCAAAAGTAATACAAAGACCAAGTGGCCAAAATGTGATAAAACTGCAAAAGACCATATTACTACATCACTAGATAATATTGAACATTCCAGTTCTGCAGAGGTGGAAATTGCTAGATTTATGCAACTTTATGGAAACAATCATGAATGCTTCAACTAATGACAATAAGTTGTTCTACTATTATTGAGAGTACTATAAAGGACAGAATTTAGCCTGACCTAGTTACAAAACAGAACCGACTACAAGAGGCTTTACACATAACTCATCATCACTAAATGCAGCCTTCATAGTTACACAAGCTGTGGAACACTTTAAAGAAAAAGTGAATCTCTAACCATATTGACACTTTATGCCCAGAAAGCATTTGACACTCTCAACCATTGCTCTTCAACCAATAATAGCATGATGGGATCACTGGAAACTTATGGCTGCTGTTAAGAAATATGTATAGAAACGTAAAACTCAAAGTTAAATGGAATAATGAAAACAGTGGCTCAGACTCTTTTATTCAAGGCCAAGGAGTACGACAAGGAGGAAAATTGTCCACTGTTCTATATAAGCGCTTCAACAATAACATACTAGATGCGTTAGAAAGATCAGAATTAGGTTTTAAATTAGGTGACATATGTATAGCGGCACCGACATATGCAGACGACATAGCATTAAGCTTACAATAATGAACATGAACCACGGGCACTATTGGATATCGTACACGAACTTACCAAGGATGATCTAGTAACCATCAACCCAAGTAAATCTGACCTCGTTCCGCTTACAAAAATAGACTATCTATAAAGTGAAATTCGGTTATAATGATTTAAAACAACAAAAGGAAACTAAACATTTAGGAATAAAGATCTAGAGAAATGACAAAAATAAAGTAAACATTGAGGACAGAATATGCAGGTAGAAAAACAGTATATGCTACACTTGGATCAGGCTTACATGCTAGAAAGGGAATTTGACCATCTCAAAATTTGGAAAACTTATGGAATAGTGATTACACATTTTACCAAAAGTGACATCCAGAAACTAGAACAACTACAAAGGAAAATATGTCGACAAATACGAGGCCTACCAAATGGAACAGCGAACACTGCAACTTATGCACTCCTAGGAGTTGAACAGATGTTTGTAGTGGTGGATAAACTTCTTCTTAACTTCTTCTGTGGAATACTTCAAAACCAAGACTATCGAATATGAAATAATAATCAGACAGTTGGGTATGTCTACTAATAATAGAAACTCTTTTATATACGATGTGATAACTGCTTTTGAGAAATATGTTTGCCAAAAACAAATTACCTTTCGTATACGGTACCATAAAAAAAGAATGAAAAAAAACTATTAATGCAGCAGCAAACAAATTTTGTGAGAATGAATGGAATAAAGATAAAAAGGAAAAATCATCAATGCAATATATAGACATTAAATCAAACCCAATTGCAGTAAGACATAAGCCCATATGTAAATAATAGTAAAGTATTCTTTGCATGAACATGGTGAAGGTGTTACTGTACATATAATTTTTCTATCTCAATCTAAATTTATTAAGTCAAAAATAATCCTTCGGGAGTGGCCCTCAGATAGGGCGAAACTACCTGTCAGTAAGCAATAATCAGTACGCTATAGGATAAATCCAGTGCAAGTTCTGGGAAAGTTTAAACAGACATAAATTAGCCAAAAGAATAAAGAATTTTATGCAAAAGATGTGCTTGTATATCTCTACAGCATCATAAATCATAAAGGTTTTTATAACAAATGAGTTATGAAGATGTTTTTGAATGGTCAAATTTGCAACAGTCTCCCCGATAGATAACTTGTTCATATTATCAGTCAAATAATTGCCTAAAACATATGAAAATTACCAATCTTTGTATGCGAAACCTAATCTTTTTCCTAACAAATTGAAAACAACACCCTTGGGATATTAATCAGAATTATTTTGACACCTAAGCCAAGGATACAATTTTTTTTTTAAATGTACAGTTAGCAGACTATTATACAATAATATACAATTTACACATGTCGGATATTGTGCAAACCAGGTCATTGGTCCTAAAGGACGATGGTCCGAAGGGGCAATGGTCCGAAGAGTCATTAGTCCGAATGATCTATAATCAGAAATCAGAAAAAGTCGCGAGAACTACTCCCTGACCGGTAGAGGTTTGGTTTGTTTCTTTGTATTTTTTTTTGGGGGGGGGGGGGTCATATACCCATTTACACAAAAAGTTTTTACCCTCCCCCCACACACACTTGTAAAGTGGCCGTCTGACTGTCTGTTACACCTTAGGGTACCCATCTCTTATCCACAGCTCCTCCTAAACACACAATCTATAATGGGATGTGGAAAAAGTGCTCGCTACCCAACCTACATAAACAAGTGGCAATTTGAAAAATCTAGAATTAAGTATCTTGTTTGATATTCTTTGGATACTTCAAATTCACATTTTTTTTACTTTTGGTACAGCGATTCAGATGAGACTTCAGCACAGAAGTGTGTTAGACGACTTTTTGTAGCTTGAAACTTTTTTACTAATATGTAAATGGGATCATGAAATAACAACGGAGAATGGAGTTTTGGTTAATTTGAAACAACCATTCTTTTGTAATATCTGTTCCAAGTCAGGACGATAATGATCTTATTTGTATAATATTTTGTTATTTGACATTTTGTAATAAAATTACAACAAAGTTTTGAACTGATTATGCCTTTTTAAGTTATTTTGTTTCTAATCCTCAACACTAAGTTTGCCGTGTGTTAAGGCTGAGGAGAAATTGAAATGATTAAAACAAACTGTAATGAAGGGTCACTTCAACTACTGAAATTCCCCCAACGAAGCATATACATGAAAAAGAAACAACCTGCATTTCATGACCTGTATATTTTCATCTCCTTAAATGGAATTTCAACTAAAGATGCAACTTACTGAAATTTAAATTTGAAAGACGTATATGAAAGTCAAGACTTTTATTCTTTTATAACTAACATTAAAGTTTTATGAAATATGAAATGACAGTGCACTCAGTCAATGCAAATATTAAGTTAAACAAAGGAAGCCACTAAGTGCCTTACAGCACACCAGTATTCTTCCACATTTCTTCGCCCATTGATGTAGTCTTCCTTTAAAGCAGAAAGCCCTTGTTCCATAATCTTATATTTCTTCCTTTGGGGTTTAGGTGGATTATCTCTGACAGCTGATGTTGCAGATATTTCCACTTCTCTCTGCTCATCTTTGAGTATACGGATAAAAACCCATAAAGAAGGATGGGTTCTCTCAACTGAACCATTCCATTTGTTGTGAAGTCCTGTAAAAAAGAATTTTAAGTTTAAATTGCATTAAAAAATTGATGTCATGTACAGTCGGAGTACTTAATAATCAGTCAGATTGGTTAAAAGCTCATTTGTTCATGTTGTTTTATCATCCAAATGAAACAATCCAGAAAAACATAATTTTAATATGTCGAATTTCCGAATTTTAAAAACAAGAACAGAATTCCTGGGTCCCCCGAGCCGGGCGCCAAAAAAAATAATAAGTAGATAAGCGACAGACCTGAAAACGCATCCCACCATATGTGACCCTTACCATACCAAATATCGAATGCCCACGAATAACAGTAGTTGAGAAATCTGTTACGGAAAATAAATGTGACGGAAGCTCGGCATTTCTATGTCCTCGCTCCGGGTTGCGGCGGGGAACAATAAAGATTATCGGTATAAAAAAAGAATTAATACGAACCTTCTACGTGATTGTTAGTTCTTTTGTACACGTCCCTGTCATAGACGTTCCACTGCGGAATGGGAAACTAGCCATTTATATAGTTTCTTTTCGAAGTAGCTGAAGAAATCTATGAGGGCTGGAAATCGATACATTAGGTGCCTGGTTTGTCTTGACGCTTGAAGCAGATTAAAATTGTGACGTACTATCGCCACTGGGAGGTATGCCATTGCCATAACCTTTTGGACACAGGTTTTCAGCCGTCTGCTTCGTGAGTAATATCATGCCAGTCCAAGCTCTTTGACTCTCTTCCAAAGATTTTGGCACAAATGGAAATAGCAACTTCTCAGTGCTGTATGTGGCAACTCCTTTGTTATTGCAATGCGAAGACTGTGCTCAAAATCACAAATGGTATGAAAAAAACGGTGCCCAGTTATAATACGAACTCTCTGCTTTACGTGGTGAAGAAGTTGACGGTAGTGGCCAACTGTTTTTCCTGTTGTTAGTGCCATAACAAATGGTAAAACCAGACTATGATATAGACGAATTGATGAAAAGGCGGTGGGCAAGTTTTAAAGGTTCCATCAATGAAAATGGTGTCACACCTAGCTAAACGGCGAAAGATTTTGTCAGTGGCAAAAATACAAACTCCCCATCCATTATCCAAGTGGCTGAGAAAGCGATGTCCATTCCAACTTGTTGCCCAATCACCCTCTATAGCGACGTCGCCTACAGTTTGCGGTATAGCTGGCATAAGGGATGATCCTGTTCGCTTAAGTGCAGACTGAACTTGGGAAAATTCTGGCACTTCATCTGGGTAAATATCAACATGTCTTTCGGCATGTGTCAGTATATCGTTGTAAACTCGTTTAATCGGTCATGTAGGGTCCTCCTCAATTGTGTCGCGCCTACGCTGCACAAGTATGCTACTTGTGGTCAAGGATGTTTCTTCAGCATGGTTATGTTCTTCTTTCTGCAAGAAAAAATATTAGATTTAAAAATTTTTCTTCTTAATGTTTTTTTTTTAACTTGGATGCTTGACTGAGAACTTTTTCAGCCCCCCCAAAAAATTAACCCAAAACCAAAATTTCTGCATCTCATTATTTCGCTTATTTTACTAAAATTTATACTGTTCTGTACCGATTTTTGGTCATTTTTCACAAAATGTACTAGCACGTAAAAATTAAATCCTTTTTCCCAGATTTAATCAGTTTCAAAATGAAAACTGTCATATAGGCAAAATCTAAAAAAAATATATATATACAGTTTAAAAACGAGCAGGTAGAATTTCGTATTATTTCAGTAAAATAACAGTCTGAATATTAGCTTTTAAATTTTGTAACAACGACATGGGTCGTCGATCTTGTTTTCAAGATACTAGTATTCAATAACAGACTAAGATATGATGCCCCACCTCTAAGCATGGAAATGAATTGGTACGAACGGACCCGAAAACTATATCCCCATGTACGTTCGTAGGTGGCTATGGGGGGATAAAAGCTAAATTTTCCTACATATCTCAATATACTTAATACATTTACACATTTCCTCCAGCTAATTATCTCACCTGAAATGTGGAGTTTTAAGAAACTTTTAGCTTAATTTCATCTTTAAAATGTTTTGGTTTTTTATTAATAAAATAAAAGGAAAATGATTTATATTATAATAAGTCATATTGAATTGAAAACAGGTTATTTTGTTTAGAAAATGCCTGAAAATGTGTTCATTACATATTAAACTCTATCCACGTAAAGATCAAAATGAAAAAAAAAGTGGAAGTAAATTTAACATTTTTATTAACAGTTACACTTTATATATATATACGCTTACCTGAAGAATCACTATTACAGGATTGTCATCTTCTTCGTTTAATTTATTTGTTTGCAGCGGTTACCTGCAGTCTTTTCTCCAATAAATTTTAGCAGTTGTAGCTTTGTTTCTTTGGTACCGAAAATTGTTAAATAAAAGTACTTTTCCAGCTCTATTTTACGACGGCTTATTCGTGCCAAACAACAAAAAGGAAAAAAAATTATTTCGTTTGTACGATTTATGTACAGGGCAAATACACATCCAATTGGTTTATCAAAGAGTATGAACAATTAGCAGAACTGGTAAAGAAAATTCACCAGATAAAGATAGATAACTCTAAGCTCAATATTGACAATTTAATTCAGGATTTTCCTATTCCAATGAACCTTTCTAATTTAGAGATATGTGAACAAAATACAGAAAACAATGATTCATTATCCGAAAACACATTTGTAAAACTTCCAGTAGAATCCACAAAAACTACAGAAAAAGACCTAACAGATCATGATGATCTCAAATTGGACAGGAATATACACATGATACGTGTAGAAACAGGGACTTCAAAATTAACACATAAATCAGAGCCAAGCCAAAACATTGACCTGTCACATGTACTACATCAAATAGAAATCAAACTTATTGAAAATGGGAGAAAGTCTGACCAAATTTTAAATTTGTGTTCTACAATGAGAGAGAGAGGTTCGAAACACAAATAACTGATATTAAGAAAGATCTGTCAACAATAGGGAAAACAGTTGTAGGATTAGAAGATTGTTTCAGAAGTAAAGAAACAAATGAATCAGAAAACACTCAATTCCTAACTGAAAAGGATTATATACAGAAAATAGAAACTAATACCAAAGAATTTCATGCAAAAATCAAAAACACATGTGACACCCTTATCAAAAGTGTAGAGCAGTTGAAAATTAAAGAAATATTTGACTCTGTACAAGACTCAAAAACTCAATATGAGCAAGATACCAAGAAACTAGATAAAATTCTTACAGAATTCGAAAAGATTAATGAAAAGCCTACAACCGAGAGAAAAATCTTAATTGAAAAAAAACCAGAAATTGTGTCAAACAAGAGATAGAAGAAATGACAAAACAGAAGCCCGAAGAGACTTTTAATCAATTGATAGACAAAGAGTCGACTTGTGGATAGTTGGATCATCAATCGTGAAACACCTAGATGGCAGGAAATTTACATGAACAAAAACACAAGAATTAATACTTTAGAGAAAAAGATCATATGTGGAGCAATAGAATTTATTGAATCTGGAAAAGTAGTGTCTGACAATATAATGTTTCAGATTGGGTCAAACGAATAGGAAGATAAGGATCCAGACCGGGTTATTCAGGAAATTGAACGTCTAGTTGAAACCATAAAGAAACTGTATTAAAACGCCAAAATTATATTGGCAGAGATTGTGCCCAGGTTCTATAACAACTTTGAAGTATCAAAAGAATAGGAAACTAAAAGGCGACAATATAACTTGCTTTTAAGAGATTACTGTAGAGACATGGACATCCCACTTGTATTTTATCGAAACTTATATCCATAAGATTTCACTCAGGATGGGATTCACCTAAATGGAAACGGAATAAGAACTTTAGTGCGTGACATCAAAACTATAGTTAACCCCATTTTGGGTGTCAAATATACACAACAGGTACATGCACCAAATCAGAACCGAAGTAATAACTTCAGCAACCAAAGACTGAGAAACGAAAATACCGGTAGATATTCAAATGTGCACAAGCAACAGATGCTAAGTAGTCCTTTTCCTTACAATTCGAGCTTGTTTAACAATCGTTATGGAAGTAGCAATACATTCAGTCAAAGAGAAAATACAATGAAGCAAGACTTCAGATAATCAACAAGGCCCAAGCTTGTTACCTGTTCTCGAGATAATGCTTTACGAAATGAGAAACAGAAAATAGTAAAATGTGAATATATTTAGGAATGTCCAAAGTCTCACGTATAATAAATTTATATTTGAAGTCAAATATTGTGAATTGGGTATATTTCTAGTCAAATATGTTATATTGTTAATATTATTGATATTAATATGATTTATTACATATCAACACGATTGAAGTAATGCTATTATTATTTTTTTGTGATATATATATATATATATATATATATATATATATACGTCTAAGTATTGTGACAACCATATAATATATCTATCCAGCGGATTTCTGAAACATCAGAAATACAGGGTTAATATCAAATTTTTATATATACGTCTACAAATTAAGCCCAACACTGTTAGAATTAGATTTTTAACACTGTCATATTTTAGTTTACCATCAGCGTGATTCGAACTCACACCGTTGTGACACTGTGGCACCAAATCGCCTGCACTATGTCCAGCGGTCTAGACCCCTCGGCCAAACCCGCTATATTAAAATATAGCTTCATTAACCGGGGTGAATCGTAGACATAGACATAGTACATGTGTACTAGCGTGTGACGATGGAATTTTCGTAACCAATACGTATTAATTTGACAGTAATCTAATTCAGCATTTTTGTATATATTATATGTCATCCTATATAAATGGGAGATTTCAATGCAAAAACTGGAACAAACAGTGACTGTGTTGAAAATGACTCCAATGACTTAAATGATTTCATTCATCAAAACATTTTACCAGATCACTATAACATAGATCAATTTTTACATAGAAATAGGGAGTGTAACGTGCAGGGGAGAAATTTACTTGACTTGTGTATTTCATCTAATCTTAGAATTTTAAATGGCAGATACCTGGGAGATGGTCTTGGATATTTTACATGTATGACACCAAATGGGTTTAGCAATGTTGATTATTCAATTGTAAGTGAGAGTCTCCTGTCCTCAATTGTACATTTTATTACTCATAATTTTAATTATACATTGTTGTATATCTGATCATGTTCAAATTGAAGTTCATTTAAAATGTAAAATAAATAGTAATTCAAATAGTACTAAAACAAATTCCAAATGGAAACCATTTGTATCATATAAATGGACAAAGAAGTCAAAAATTCTCCTACAAGAAGTTCTGTCTTCAGAAAATATGAATGCTTTAATTGATTTTGAAACCAAACATTTTGATGAAACTGAGACTGATGTAGATAGAGCAACAAATGAGATAACTGATATTTGAAAAATATTTCTGAGAGGGTGTGCATTTCTTCTCATAAACAAAAGAAAAATAAGAAAAAGATAAAGAAACAAAAGTGGTCTGATCATTCAATTTATGAAACTAAAAGAGATTTGAACGCATTAGGAAAAAAGATTAAAAATAATCCTTACAATAATAACTTAAAACTAAAATATTTTACTCTATTTAAGTCATTCAAATCTATGGTAAGACATAAAAAATACATGTATAAAAAGAAAATTAATGATACTTTATCAGGATCATTAAATAAAAACCCAGAAGAATACTGGAATATAATTAAATCATTAAGTAATACATATGTAAAGGATGATAGTGATAATGAACTAATGTCTAATATAGAAGATACCATTAAACACTTTAAAAACCAAGGAACTTGCTCAAATAAAAACTTAAATTTTTAAAATTTTATCGAAAATAATCTCAATCAGATGGAATATGAATCGAAGTTTGTTCTAGAGACTGATAAACCCTTTACAGTTTCAGAACTTAAAACAACATTTAAAGGTCTAAAACTAGGCAAGTCAAGTGGTCCTGATGGTATACTAAATGAAATTTTAAAATATTCAAGTCCAGTAACAATTTCAGCATTTACAAAACTTTTTAATTTAATACTTAAAAGTGGTAAATATCCAAAAATATGGAACAAATCTTATCTCATATTGATTCATAAGTCTGGCAATAAAGAGTACCCTTCGAATTATAGAGGTATATCATTAGTAAATTGTCTTTCTAACGTTTTTAGCAGTATGCTTAATAAAAGGCTCACAAAGTACATAGATGATAAATTATCAGACTCCCAATTTGGTTTTAGGGAGAATCATAGGACATCAAATAGTCTTTTCATTTTAAAATCTTTGATAAATAAGTATGTACATAAAAATAAATATAAAGATATATGCTTGTTTCGTAGACCTTCGAAAAGCATTCGACTCAGTTTGGAGAAATGGTCTACTGTATAAATTATTGAAAACTGGTATTGGTAAACTTATGTACCAAATGATCAAAGGTCAACTTGATAGTACTGTCACATCTATTAAATTTAATAATCTACACTCCAAATATTTTAGCATAAATAGAGGGGTTAGACAAGGAGACTCTACAAGTCCTACCTTGTTTAACATCTTCATTAACGACATGAATGATACATTTAATCAAAATCCTTCATTTCCACTCAAGTTAATTGACTCCACCATAGGAAGTCTGCTTTTTGCTGATGACCTTCTGATATTGTCAGAAAGTAAACAAGGTCTTCAGTCTAGTATGGACAAATTGCTACAATTTTGTGATAATTGGCAATTGTCTATAAATGTCAACAAAACCCAGACGATAATATTTCAACAAAATTTAGTAAAACATGAAGAACCCTTTATTAAGGCAAAATATATATAGAGAGAGAATGTTTCTGAATATAGAGATTTAGGCACAAGCCTCAGAAGCAATGGGAACCTCAAATACAGCTTAGAAGATCTTGCGAAAAAGGGTAGAAAGGTATTATTTTCTTTAAAAGCAAAAACTTCATCCATGGGGCCACTACCTATAGCAGTGTCAAACAATCTGTTTGACACACTGGTATGTCCAATTCTACTATATAACTCAGAAATATCATATATGGACTACCACTTAAACTTTTATAGAGCTAAATTAAGGGGGGAACTTGAACAATAAAGTCCTTGATCCCTTACAATTTATTGACAAATCCCCAGCAGAAAAAGTACATTTAAGTTTCTGTAAACACATTTTTGGAGTACGTAAAACAACTTCCAACTTGTGTACTCGTTTGGAACTTGGTCGAAACCCGCTCGAAAAAATGATCATGCTTCGTACAGTGTCGTACATGTCAAGACTCTGTTCGAAAAATATAAATAAACTACTAAATGAAGCCTTCAATCTCACCAAAGAATTAAACAATCAAAATGTATGTACATGGTACACCTTCGCGAAGGATTTTATTATATCTGATGATAAACTTCTCCAACAACTTATAAATTGTAATAATAAAACTAAACTGAAAACTTTAAAAATCACTCTTAATTAAATACTTGCAAAGCCAATACATACATTGTTCATGTTAAATACTATGTTTTATATGTTAATTGCGTATTTCTACGTTTATATTGTTTAATTATATATTTTTGTCACAAACTCATGTTTAGATGTTTATATGACAATAAAATTTGAATTATTAATTCGTTTGTACGATTTATTAAATCGTCTGTACGATTTATTAATTCGTTTGTACGGTTTATTAATTCGTTTGTACGGTTTATTAAATCGTTTGTACGATTTATTAATACGTTTGTACGGTTTATTAAATCGTTTGTACGGTTTGTTAAATCGTTTGTACGATTTATTAATCCTTTTGAACTGTTTATTTATGTGGTCCCTATGCTCCCTGATAAACAATAGTATATTGCCAACTACCTACAAACGAAATCAGAATTTTTTTCTATTTGTTGTTTGGCACGAATAAGCCGTTGTATTGCCTACTAGCATGTAGGCCATAGTTTAAGAATATGAACTTTTGGGCACAAATGTCGGGGCTTTTATAAGGCATTGGGTGTCAAAGACCAAAACAGAAGAGTACCGGGAAAAGTGAATGGAAGTTTTAATTCTTGAATGTGACATTTGCAATTGACACTTCCTGTGATAGCTGATGACTAATAGAGAAGTTGCATTGGAATGTATTTTTGTTTGGATGTTTTGACGAGTCCAAAACATTGGAATTAAAGGACGATTTCACTCTGTAAATCTGTAAAAAGAGGGTCAAAGAGAATATGTTTAAGTTTTACTTGAATCACAATCTAGGCCCCCCCCCCCCTTTAAAATTCCTATTGCGTAGAGTAGAATATGATAGTTTGTTCCTATAAAGTTAATTGTTTGATTTTTCATAAATTCAATTATTTTATATTTTTCTACATAAATTATCCGATTAATAGTCCTTCCATACGAAAATTTGGACCACCACACGGTCGGGTTTTTTGATATTATGGATGAGCCCGTTGCACCAAAAAGATATTTATCGGACCAATGACCCTTCGGACTATCGAACCTTCGGACTATCGAACGGACACCGTTAAACACAACACATGTCGAATATTGTGTAAACACTATGTTCAATTCTTACTGTTTTGCCTTATAAATTTGAAATATTTTACATTTATTGATAATTTGTGGCATTACCCAATGATGTTGACATGTTGATATCTGGGTCATCAAACTGGCACGATTCAAGAATTAATTGTATCAGTTTGCAATTGCTACACCAACAGAGATAGTCCGAGAATCTGTCCAACGCTTTTCTTTGCGACCCACGCAAAAAAGGGAGTTGGACGGTAGATGATTCAAAGCTATCAGGTTACAATACAAACTTTGTCCAGACATTCAAAAATAGAAACCATATAACAATATACCTGCTGGAAGGGAATAACTCCTACATAAATCACATACAGGAACTAATTATAAGAGTCAGAAAAACAACAGAGCTAACACAACTGACAGCTAATTACGTGAGTCAGAAAAAAAACTGATAGAAGAAGAGTCAGAAAAAAACTTATAGTTAATTAGATGAATCAAATCAATTTATACATTCATAGGTCTGTTTATATATAGGATTCAAAAGCATTAAGTTATATTATAATACCTTACATATATATACTTTAATTAGACAATTAGGATGTTTTTCAGCTCTACAACATTGTAATCATTTGGGTTTCAAATATTGTTTGGGATTGAGCGCCACTCATGAGTATTGATTAGACGAAACGCGACTGGCATAGTAAATTATATTTACCTTGGTATCTTTAATGACATTTTATTTCAAATTTTCTATGATAGCAGACAATGTCCGGTAGGGGTGGGACAATACAATTCAGTGTCCACTATTCCACAATCTATAAGGCATATTTTTAGCGCAAAACCAGTTTCAGTTTGTTAAACTTTCTGATGAGAACCGATTTTAAACTAGTTTGGAACCTAAACTGGATTTCCATTTGTTAGTAGCAAACTAAAACGCGTTTCACAAACCATTAAAACCACATACAGGAGAGGTTTGCGGTTTAGGTTTTTAGGTTTATATCTTGAAAAAAAAATGTGGTGGGTGACGTGTTTGGAGAGGGTCACGCTCCTTGCATGATAAGATTCTTTTAGTAGATTTCGAAAAAGAGTAGGCTCATTGTAGCCACTACAAAAGGCAAATTCTGTTCTCATCCTCAATATAGCTGAAATACTGCTCATTGGATGTGAAGCAAAGATCCAATCAATCAATTAAAAAAATGGCTTCACTAATGTTGCTGTGTTGATTTCACATCTTTTGAACAATCCAAGAAACAAGACAGTCAAGTCCTCACTTGAACATGGCTTTGACGGGTTTTTCTGAGGAAACCAATAAAAGACAACCAAAACAATTGTCGAACAAATTCTTTGTTTTTTACATTTGACAATTTCGAAAATAGATATATCCAATAAATATTAGAATTTGTTTTTCTGAATTCATAATTGTGTAATCTCTGTTCCTATCAACTGACGAATTGTTTCTTTATTAATTCTTTAAACCTAAATTGAAAACAAATTATTTGGTACTCCTCAATTGTTTTGAAAACTTAATGGAAACCAGTTTAAAATCTGAAACCTAAACCTAAACTAGTTTTAATGTAACAAATTTGTCTATTGTCTCATGTCTTACGGGAAATATGTCCTGAAACGATTTGGATTTGCAAACCGGAAATTCAACTAGTTTAGATAATTTGATCGGCTTACATCACTCTTATTAAAATATGTATTTGTAGTTTCGGTATAATAAACCAGTTATTGCCTCCATACAGCCCACCTCGAGTCATCCTCACATGTCAGGGTTTCTGTGTCCACATGTGTCCACAAAACCCTGACAAACTTAGCTAGGAAATTCCCGGGCTAGAAGAAACTATTTTGATTGGCTACATCATACCTTAATGTAGCCAATAAAAAGCTCACTTTCATTCACGACTTGGTTAGGGGATATCACGATGTCGATTGTAAATTAATCAAACGGATGTGTTGCGTAGACCATGTGAAAATCCGTGTATTTTGTACAGAAATGTTAATAGGTTTTCATTACCGCTTTATTTATTAGTTGCGTTACGTTTTCTTCACACTCATGAACGAGTAAGAATGACTACTGCCAAACATTTGCTTCTTTCAAGCAATTTCATTCGTTGATATTTTGAAGGATTGTTGTCCTTCGAAAATCTTCTAGCCCGGGAATTTCCTAGCTAAGTTTGTCAGGGTTTCGTGGACATATGTGGACACAGAAACCATGACTTGTGAGGATGACCTCGGGTAAACAATTGTAATGTTCACCTTGTATCGAGGCAACAATTGTACATATGTTACTGCCAAATTTTTGTTTACTTCTTGCACAATTTTTGACACTGTGCTTTGGATAAAAATGGATCAGAACAAATCATAAAATCTTTATTTGTATTTTGTATTCCAGATCTTTAACAAACAAGTCAGCTTTATCTATCATGCAGTGTAATTTAAGGGTTTTCCACCGTTTTTAGTGACACCTTGTTGTATTTCTTAGATTATTTGACATATGAGAACAAGCTCTTTTGTACTGTATTGCAGGAAAGCAGTCTTAAAACAAGTATTACTGTGAGTTAATGCTGACTGTTAATATCCCGCTCCATAACACACTAGGGGCCTAGGTGGCCGAGTGGTTAAGGTAGTTCGTCTACTATTGATCACGTGGTATGTCAACACTGAGGTTGTGAGATTGAGTCTTACTGCGGGCAGGGTTTGCTCGACTCCAATCTTAATTGACAAGGATTTCCAGTTTTCCTACTGCAGGTCGGGGGTTTTCTCCTGGTACTCCGCCTTCCTCCCCCAATAAAAACTGCACGCCATGATATTGCTGAAAGTGGCGATAATCACCAAACAACCAATCAACCAGAATACACTTACACACACACACAGACCGAAAACAGTATACCCCTAATCCCCCGATGCTATAATTACAATGTATTATCAAGCTCTTGCATACATATTTAGGGGGTTTTTTTTGTTTAAGGTTTTTTGCCACTTCCAAATGTCAGCTATATCTTAGTGTGTAATATTTTTTTGGTCATGGAAAAATTTGGGGAGGGGGAGTACTCAGTGAAAATCTTGAAAATCTCAGACCTACGACAGTAAAACGGGCAAACCTTGTCACAAACTTTGGTGAATATTTTGGTAATGCTTTACTTATAATGAAAAGCAAAGTTCAATAATTATCCAGAAATTTGGGATCATATTTATAAACACCCCTTGAAATTCCTTTTTTCTTGAGTATAGCAAAATCTAAAGTATGGCAAAAATACTATTAATAACATGACCTTTGATGAAATTCCTCCGCCGTCAATAGTCTTCTAACCCACCAGATATTCGTAATAATATCCTAAAGTTTCATTGAAATAAAATTGCATAGTACTTTAAATTTTTTTGCAACTTTGACCTTGAAATTTGATGGATTTCCCCCAAAATCGATAGGATTCTGATCCACATAAAATTTAAAACAAATGCAAACTTTTTAAGTTATTGTCCTGAAACATCTTTTTCATAAAAATTTCTAATTCTTTTTGTCAACTGTTACCTTGACCTTTCAGTGACAGAATTCCTCCAGCATCAAAAGGCTATAAAAAAAAATCCCAGTCAAAGTCTGAAATGAGTGCGTTGCAAAGCATGATGTGCCTTAACAAATGCGTAATGTTTTAAAATGTAGTTGGTAGAACGTTTAGGGAGTTGATTACTCAAAAGGGACTGTATTCTGCCAAACTGTTTTGCCGAAAAATGGGAAAATGTAAAAAAAAATTCTTCAAACTATTCCTTAATTGCAGGTGCACAACTTTAATATGTGTGCAATTTGTTTGTTAAGCAGACTTAGAAATCTGGTTTAAAATTGGTTGAGAAGTTGATTGCAAAAAATAAGTACTGTCGTCTGTAAAATTAGCTGAAAAAGTTCCCAAGTCTGGTAAAATGTTCAACAAATTCTTCAACAATTCCATAATAAAAGATGCATAATTTCAATATATGTGCAAACTTTCTATAAAGTTTCACGGAACTGGTTTGAAATCTGTAGGAGTATTTGATTAGACAATATAGGTACTCTATTTATCCAGCCCGACCGCCCAAATTCACCATACTATGATCATGACCTGGGTTTGTACTTCATGCATCCTGGCCAATAAAATTATTTACATTTGTAGGTAAGTACAATATGTCTTGTATAAAGTATTAAATGATGTGGTATACATTGCCTTTCTGATTGCTGTATCGTATGACATATTACAGTCACATTAAGTGAGCTATCCGTAATTAGATATCTCAAATCAGAACTATTTCAACTCTTATAACCAGTCTTTATCTACCTCTATAATATTTATGCTCATGTAAATAAACAAGTATCAAATGAGACTTGTTAAAAGTCCATCGATATATTTTTATATTACATCGCCTTTTTAAAAAAAAACTGCATTTAATAAAAACTGCTAAAAGATACAGAAGTCAAAGATTAATAAGGAAGGAGTAATCCTCAGCATTACTTGAGATCATTAAGCAGCTTTTATTAAATGGAAATTTATTATTTTTGTAGAGTATGAAAAATATATAGAGGGACTTATAGCTGGTCTTGCCTGATCATTGTCACTTACTGGATCACTTTTATTACATTCCATTGGAACCTAATTTAACATTATCATTTCAATAACTACTAAGGATGTTATACAACAAAGTACTTATACAGCAGGAAATAATTTAAAGCACTTGTAGGAGACTGTTTCAAATCTAAGAACAAAAATAGCAAAAAACATATGCTTAAAAGACCCACAAACAGCTAACATCTGGCATAAAGGACTTTGTAATAAGCTTTGTAACGATATTTTTTAATAAACTGGTATAAACAATAATGTTATTAAATCTTTGTTAGTGAATTTAAAGCCAGTTCTGAATACTATTTGATACAATAAAGATTATAGGGATTCATGTGAACTTCATTAACTGTTCATCATGCTAGTTTTGCATTTAAATCTGTTGGACATGTGATCGAGACAGAGTTGGAAAACGCCGGCTCGTTCAGCAGTCTCTGAAACCATGTCTATTCTAATACTATGTTTATGGTTGATATACAGACATATATTTAAAACCTGCTAATCTCCTGTCACAACATTGTTGAAAAGGTCAATAATATATACGTCGAGACCGCAAACGATACTTTTGGGAGCAAATATATGCCAATAAACCAACCGTGGTTTAAAGCTGCTTGTAGGGTGAAGCGTGACAAATTCCATTATTGCAAAACGAATGTATAATGTGGAAAAATCTGATACTAATAGAAATGCGTTAAGAGTCGCCAGTAAAGCGTATAAAACCGAGATGAATAAGAGTTATCAGGAATACGAACTAAAAAAGGAACGAGCTACGAGATATGAACAAAACCGATCCCATGCAATTATGGCAATTATTAAACAGCATAGATAGGAAATTAAACAGCGAGATTCCTATACCTATTAACGACCTTTATAACTATTTCAAAGAATTAAACCAAGATGACGAACGCGACGATTAATATTTTGATATACCGAATTGTGATGATCCATAGATTAACGATTTACTTACTGAACAGGATATTGATCGGGTCGTCAGGGAGCTTAAAAATGGGAAAGCACCTGGTTTGGACATGGTGATAAACGAGCATATCAAGTTTATCATAAATTTTATGATGCCTTTTTATATTACATTATTCAATAAAGTTCTAGACTGGGGTGTTGTTCCAGATCCCTGGACACTTAGATTATTTGACATATGGAGAACAAGCTCTTTTGTACTGTATTTTTACCCATTTACAAAAATAAAGGGGACCCTTTAAATCCTGACTCCTACCGAGGAATTACGTTAGTTTCCTCTATTGGTAAGCTGTTTACGGCCATTTTGAATAATAGACTCACCACATATGCTGATCTCGTCCAATCTATACCTAAAGCCCAAGCTGGTTTTAGAAAAAACTATTCAACATTAGACAATATATTTTGCCTTCATGTTCTTATTGAATATTATTTATCAATGGGTAAAAAACTGTTTTGCACTTATGTAGACTTTAGAAAGGCGCTTGACGCCTTTTGGAGACTAGGCCTTTGGCAAAAGCTTGTACATAATAATATTATGGGAAAGATACTTAATGTCATATATAACATGTACAAGAATGTAAAGCCCTGTGTTAAAAGGAGGGATGAAATATCTGGGGGGTTTTTACTGTGACTCAGGAGTGCGCCAGGGAGAAAATTTGTCTCCTTTTTTATTCTCTATTTTTCTGGCAGATTTAGAAGAATTCCTATCTATTAATAACATTAAAGGTCTTGAAACGGTTTCATCGCAATTTGAACAACAAATGAGAACTTTTTTAATCATCTTCATATTACTATACGCTGATGATACAATTATCCTTTCTGAGTCAGCAGATGATATGCAAAACAGTTTAAGAGTATTTGAATTATACTGTAACCAATGGAGATTAACAGTAAATACTGATAAAACCAAGGTTATGATTTCCTCGAAGCGTAAATCTAAAAATAACTTTGAATTTTTGTTATTTAACGAAACACTAGAAAATGTTTACTCTTATTCTTATCTAGGATTGCTTTTTAATTATAATGAAAAATACACTTCAAAGAAAAAACTCGCAGATCAAGCAGAGAAGGCTCTTTATGCTTTATATAAAAAAATAAGAAATTTGAGCTTACCGGTTGACATCCAATTGAATTTATTTGACTCTTTGATCGTACCGATACTTTTGTATTAGTGTAAACATTATTTATTGATAAATGCATAGTTCACAATACATGTAGGTATGATACAATATGGGATTAGAAAACAAGTGCTACAAGCACTTTTATAAATTCTTCTCCCAGAATATAAGAAAATACATAGTAGAATGCATGACATACAGTGACATAATCATAATTTCATATTAAAGTAACATAACATTAGTGTTACTTTTACTATGGTTGACATTATACTTTGAAACAATATAAGAAACTTTAGAGCAAGATTATCATACAAAGAATTTACAAATTTTAAACCCTCATGTGTTAAACCTTTTTGATTTAATGATATATTTTTGAACAATTAAGAAGTTTTGCGTATTTTCAGCATCGGAGAGGTTTGAGTCACCATATAGAAGGTTTCTAATATTAATGTGACATGATAAGTTTGGAAATAGAATATTTCGTAGTCTATTAAACAATGGACATGAGAGCAGGAAATGTTCAGAATTTTCTATTTGTTTGCATTTACAATAGGGGTCAGGCTCAAGATTCTTTTTGAAAAGGTGATCTTTTAGGGCACTACTTTCAGTCCTTATTCTAGCATGAAGTATTTGACCGATACGACAACCCGCATAAAAATAGGACGGAACTGTAATTGGCTTGTTTAAAAATGATTTTAAGTTATTGATAGAATCATTGTTTTTTATGTTAGCAGGAAGGTCATTCCAAAGTCGAACTGTTGATGGTAAGAAGCTGTTATAATACAACATACTATGGGTGGGTGGGGGGACTAGGTTATTAGCATTTCGGGTTCTGTAATGGTGAGTTTGAGAAAAGCTAGCTGGAACCAAGTTTGACAGGTACTCAGGGGTATTTCCATGTACCATTTTATGAAATAATATGAGCTTATGTTTTTTCCTGCGAGCCTCTAATGTTTCCCATCCGCATTCTAGTAAAAGTAAAGAAATGGTAGTTAATTTGGTAGCACCAGTAACTATGCGGGCCGCCTCGTAGTTTATTTGTTCAAGCTTTAGTTTCATATATTCAGGACAATTGTCCCATATTACATCTGCGTACTCAAGAACTGGACGAATAAAGCTAAAATACATTTTTTCAAGTGATTTCCTGTCAACTTTAAACTTTAACTTTCGAATAAGATTAAGTCTTTTTGATGCTTTCGAAATAATTTCATCGATATGAGTATTCCAGGTTCCGTCACTTGAAAATGTAAGACCTAAATGTTTATGAGAGGTGACAGATTTTATAGAAACTTGGTTCATTGTTAAAGGTGGATGGGATACAAAATCTAATTTACGTGTTATAACCATCGATTCAGTCTTTTGTGGGTTGAAATTTACCAACCACTTTATCGACCATTCATGGATTTTTTGAAGATTTGAATTTAAAATCAGAGAAGTTACTAGGGGGTTTTCAACAACAGCATATATACTCGTGTCATCTGCAAAGAGTTTGATAGGACAGTTAACTTCATTTACTATGTCGTTAATAAAAATAAGGAATAGTAGAGGGCCAAGGATGGACCCTTGGGGCACCCCTGCATTTATATTGGCCCAAGATGATTCTGTTCCATTTATAACCACCCTTTGTTTCCTATCAGACAAATAATCTTTAAACCATAAAAGGAGATCTCCCGTGATGCCCATTTGTTTTAGTTTATATACAAGGCCTTTGTGCCATACACGATCGAAGGCTTTACTAATATCAAAGAACACAAATCGGATTTCTTTCCCTTCATCAAGAGCCTTGTTGAATGTGTGAGCTATGTAGAGCAGTTGATTTATAGTAGAATCGTTTAAGATGAACCCAGATTGATGTTCTGTTATTAAATCCCTAATAAAGTTAAAAATTCGTTTAAAAATACACTTTTCGAATATTTTACTTAAAATTGGAAGTAGAGAAATTGGACGATAATTTTCAACTACATTTGGGTTGTCTTTTTTGTGAACTGGTGTTACATTCGCTAATTTCCATTTTGATGGAAATTTTTTTGTAGATAAGCTTAAATTAAAAATTGCACATAGAGGTTTTGAAAGGAAGTCCCAGGCAACTTTAAGTAGCTTGGCACTAATGTTATCTGGACCGGAAGCTTTACTAGTATTTAAAAGTCTTAATACATCTTCTACTTCATATTTATGCAATGTAATATGATCCAGGCAGACAGATGGGGGTTGATCGATAGAGGGAATATTTTTATTACTCTCGTCTATATTGGACTGATTCGCAAAAAACGTATTAAATGCTTCTGCCTTTTCTAAATTACTGTGCAAAACATTGCCATGTACATTCAGCGGAGGAATGATAGAATCTTTTGATTTTATACCAGCAATTTTTGACGCTATACCCCACCATTCCCTTATATTTGTTGAGTTAGACTTAAGCTTATCGACTAATTTATTACAATAACGTTCTTTTTGACTCCTAATAGTATTAATAGTTTTATTCCGTGCTCTCCTAAATTCTGCCCAATGTTCTGGGTAATTCGATCGTTTTGCCTTTTTATGCAATCGGTTTCGTTTTCGAATTGATTTATGGATAGAATTATTCATCCATGGCGGTTCAAATTTTCTAACTGTTATACTTTTGTATTCTTCAGAGATTTGGGGTTTTGAGAACACTGCTATTATTGAGAGGGTTCATCTAAAATTTCTAAAAAGAGTCTTATCTGTCCGATCATCAACACCCAATTTCATGGTGTATGACTGGGCGCTATCCATTAGATATTAATGTCAAACTGAGAATTTTATCCTTCTGGACTAAGCTATTAAGAAATAACACGAAATTATCAGGGTTATTGTACCAGCCGTTATATTTTCTGCACAGTACTAATGTTATGAAGTCTAAATGGATCGAATTTGTAAAATCAGTTCTAGATAGTATTGGTTTGAGCTATGTATGGAACAGTCAAATGAGTTTAGAAAGTATGGATATTAAAACGTTTGTAAAACAAATTATGGTCGATCATTTTATCCAAAAATGGCATAGTGAAATCGAAAACTCCTCTAGAGGTGAATTTTACGGAATATTTAAAAATAATTTTGGTATTGAGAAATATCTTTTGAGGCTGAAAAAGAGTCAACGTGTTTACATAACGAGATTTAGATGTTGCAATGTAAAATTTGCCATAGAAATAGGTCGATGGAACAATATTCCCAAAGAGGAGAGATTTTGTAATTTATGTAATGACAGGTGTATAGGTGATTATTTTCACTATTTGTTTGTTTGCTCAAACCCAAATGTAGCTGAATTAGGAAATAGATACTTACATAATTACTATTATGTTTACCTTAGTATTGATAAAATGTGTCGATTATTGTCATTATGTAATGTCAAAGTCCTAAATAACTTGGCTCTTTACATTAAAAAAGTCACGAAGTATCTGTAAATCTTCATATGTACATACGTCAAATGTACCTTATATAAATATGTAAAAAGTACTTAATATTGTATACACACACTCTGTCTTGTTCACCATTATTTATTTATTTAAATATGAATAGTATCTGCCTCTTGTTACAGTGTACACTGTATTGAGTGAATAAAGAATTGAATTGAATTGTTATGTAATAAAAGTTTGCTTTATTAATTTATTTTATTTGTAATTGCAGGTATTATTTTGTAAAATAGTCTGAAAGAAGTCATAAAATATTTATTAAGCAGGAAGCCTAAACATCTATTTATTTACCTTTACCTGTATTTATGGACGATACAAGAGCATATCAGATTGATTATGACTTTCAGTTTGTTTGTTTTTTTGTGTTGTAGGGGAGATAACTCAAAGAATTATACAACCAAAAAGTTATTTTGACAGGTGACTTGTCAAACAATATTAATGATAGTATTGATGCAAATTATATGCACTTATATAATTGAATGTACCTGATGTCTTCAGGTTTACTTTATTTAATTTCCTGATGTTGCCTCGCTGGCCGAGGTGTTAAGGTAGATTGTCAGTGTTGAACACATTCAAGTGTACACTAAGACTGTGGGTTCGAATTTCACTGCAGGCAGGGTGTGCTAGACTTAAATCTAATTTGATACGGATTACCAGTTTTCTACCAAAGGTCTGGGTTTACACTAGTTACTCCTGCTTTCTCCCGAAATAAAAAAAACTGGACACCATGATAAAACTGTAATATGGCTGAAATTGGCATTAAACATGGTTCAAACAAACAAAGATTTTTTAATTAGCTATAGGTTCTTTTTCTGATTCTTCTAATTAGCTATAGGTTCTTTTTCTGATTCTTCTAATTAGCTACGAGTTCTTTTTCTGATTCATCTAATTAGCTACGAGTTCTTTTTCTGATTCATCTAATTAGCTATCCATTCTTTTCTAGACAGACATCTTTATTCTCATTAACTAAATTACATAGTTACAGAGATGATAATATACATAATACAACATATTTTGCATGTGTGAAGACATATAATTTTAACTTTAACCAGGAGGACAGACTTTCACTGTTATATACTGTATGAATCTACATAACTTTTCTAGTAAAACAATGTTTTCTGTTGCAAATACATTTTTAAATTTATAAATATTAGCATTTGTACAACAATAGTGCGGTAGATATTTGTCTCGTTCTTTTTTAAAAGAAGGACAGGTCATTATATAATGAAATTCATCACCGATGTCAGTGGTGTCGCAAAGTTGGCATAATCTATCTGTTCTCTGTATATTATGCCACCTTCCTGTCTCCACTGGCAAACGGTGATTGCCACATCTAAATTTACATAATTTTAATGCGCAATTAAATGGAAGAATTGAAAGATACTTTTCACATTTAAGTTCATTTTTGAATAATCTATAACATAAACCTTTAGATGATTGATTCATTTCTGCTGACCATTCCTGTCGAAACTGATCTTTTAACTTTTGTTCTATACTTTGAACAATCCATTGTTTTGAAATATAATTTTGAAGTTGCCATATATTTGACATATCACAGTTATCTAAAATTCCCCTTGTAAATGACAACCATTTGTTCTCTATACCATAATTGTTATTATTAATATATAACAATTTATATAACATTGACGAGATCTTTTTTTCATGTGTGGTATCGAAAAGGTTGCACCAAAACTTTATAATACGTAGTTTAACTTGTATAGACATTGGATATCTTTCCGTTTCTCCATAAATCATAAAATTTGGGGTCGACTTTTTGAGACGCAATACATGCTTGCAAAAACTTAAATGTACCCGTTCGAGAATTTCTAGGTTTTCAAATCCCCATATTTCGGCTCCGTACATAAGAATGGGTAGGACAAGCCTTATCAAACATGTCGAACTGACACTCTATTGATAAATGATTACTTCTACATTTCCTAATAATACTGTACATAGCTTTAATAGCTTGATCTCGTAAATATTTTCTCGTTGCGAAAAAAGATGCATTTCTAGAGAAGATAACACCTAGGTATTTATAGTTTTTGACAATTTCTATTTCTTCTTTATTAATGTAAAATTTCAGGTTATTTTGTGGTCTTCCTCTTGAAAAAATCATTACTTTTGTTTTGTTTACATTAATTTTAAGTTTCCACTTATCACAATATTTAGAAAAACTATTTAAAAGTAACTGTAGATCTGCACTGGATTCAGCAAGTAGAACCGTATCGTCAGCATACATTAGGATAAATAATTTAATGTATATATCCAGTTCAGTTTCGATGTCGGATGCGATTGAATGTAAACCCCTAACATTAGTATTTTCTAAAAATTCTTGAAGATCGTTTAGGTATAAAGAAAATAATAGAGGAGAAAGATTTTCTCCTTGACGAACTCCGATTTCGCTTGCAAACATTTCAGATGCTTGATTATTATGTACTACTCGGGATTTTACGTCTTTGTACAAATTTTCAGCAATTCAAAGAAACTTACCATTTATTTGATTCAAAACAAGTTTATACAAAAGTGAGTTTCTGTGTACATAATCAAACGCTTTTTCGAAGTCTACAAAAACACAAAGCATTTTTTTTCTTTTGACACAAAGCAGTTCAAATAGTGCATACAGTGAGAAAATATGATCATTGGTAGAGTATCCTCTTCGAAAGCCTGCTTGATTTTCGTATAAAATATTTAACTTGTCAACAAATTTTCCCAGTCTGTCATTAAGTATAGATGTAAAAACCTTTCCAAGGCATGATAATAAAGTAATAGGCCTGTAGTTTTTTGGTTCTAATTTACAACCTTTGTTTTTGAAAATCGGTATTATATTACCAGTGAGCCAGGCTTCGGGCAGGATACCCGTATCAAATACAAGATTAAACAACTTTACATATATCTCAATCATACTGTCAACAGAATTGACAACATATTCATTGACTATTTTATCTTCCCCGGGCGATTTGTTATTCTTTGTATTTTTTATGGCTTTGTAAATTTCATCGTGAGTAATAACACTGTTAAGTGTCTCATCTACCAGATCTGAGTTCAAATCATTAACAATGACATACTCGTCATCGTACTTGTTTTTATTTAATTCTTTAAAATAACCAAAAAGAGTATCAACAGAAATATTACTTTTTTCTCGATAATTTCCACTATTAAATAATTTCCAAAATTCTTTAGGGTTTTGTGATTTTAATTTTTTCATATTGTCACTTACTTCTCTATTATATTTCTTAATATTTGTGTCCATTACATTTTTATAATAGTATTCACAGCGTCGTAATCGTTCTTTAAATAAATATGACCCATAATGTTTATACATTCTCTGTGCTTTTCTCATTTCTTTCTTCCCCTTTTTGCAATCAAAATTATACCATTGTTTATTTTTATGAAATCTAGAACTTTCCAAATTATTTCTGCTAGGCATGCGTGTACCAAATGTTGTTTTGGCGGAATTAATTAATATATCATTAATATTTGTCACTACAGCATTCATATCATATTGTGTAACCGTTTCTAAATTACTATATACACATAAATCATTAAAAACCTGTTTTACCTTGTCAACATTTATGTTATTTTTGAAATCGGTCACTTTTTCAATTTTCCATTTTCCAATTTTATTTTCAGTTAGGTAAGGTAACTCTGTAGAGTTTATTTTACTCGAATTTATTGCCTTATTTATAGATAGGTCTAAGGGTGAATGTACATCTGAATAAAGGCTGGAAAATTCAAGAACTTTGAAATTATTAATATATTGTAAAAAGTGTGAAGTACAAACAATATAATCTATAACACTATTATTTCTACTGGTCGGTCTACCAATAACATTATGACCAACTCTACCGTTTAAAATAAATACTTTGTTGTTTTTGCAAAATTCAAGAAACTTTCTACCATAACAATTAATAAATTTGTCTGGATTGTTTCTTAATCTAGGTATATTAAGATCATCTAGCATATATACATCAGTAAAATCAGTAAGATTGTCAACAATAAAATCATCTAGATCATTATCATAGAAATCGGGCAAGTTAGCTGTGCGACTGTTAAAATCTCCGACCAAAACAATATAATCGGATTTTTGCGAAAATTTTTGATATTCCAATTCGATTTCAGTAAAAGCATCTTCAGATGTGTAGCTCGTATTTACCGGTGGTATGTAAACAATACCTATAAAGACGTTCCGATTCTTCTTGTTAGCATTTAACCCCATTCAAACAAACTGACATCAATTTCCTGATCTATTTCAGCAATTTCCTTGTGTGACCCACCCGAATGAACTGAACTCTTTTATTTATTTATTATTTTTTTGTGTGTTAATCTCAATTTACCATAAACAGAATTCTTTTTATGTAAGATATGAATTAAACTTCCACATTTTAAGTCTTTTAATTTAAATTAAACTGAAAACATATCAATAAAAGCCCAGCTGCTAAACATCTGTCTGTCATAAAGTCCCCACTGACTGCTTCTTTAACAACAAATGGAGTACTGAGTATACATATATATTTCGTCAATTAGTTGCTGCACCTTTTATTTTGGTTTTGGGTTTTTTTTAATTTATATGCAGAAGTGAATGCTTGTTGGATGTATATATAATTATAAACTGCCTGAGCTCTGGTGGTGTATTAAGTTCTTTTGTAATTTATTACAAAGAAGCAAATTCTGAAGTTTTACCATTTTCTTTTTGAGGCTTAAAAATCGGTTTTTTTTACAGAATTTACAGTTTTAAAAAATAAAAATAAAAAATCTTTAAGCTAATAGAAAAGATATTTACCTCTGAGTAAACATCCCGTTTATCCAGATTAAAGCTCACCCTGGCCATTTTGTAAACAGTGCTTTTTCCAAAAACTTAGAGATCTATCACCAAAATGACTTACTCATACTGAACTGTTCTGGTCATTGTCTGCATTATATACGTGTACCAAAACAAAAATTACAGCAGGAGGCAGTCATTATCAGGTAAAACTCAAAAGCGTTGTTATTTAATATTTTCTATTAAATTATTCTTTCGTGTACACCCTTATAGCCATGTGGACTGCCTATACATAGGGTGGTCTTCCCATATATGGTGTGGACTGACCATATACGGTAATAATAAATATTCATGTATATGCATGGTTTCAAACCTTTTGACGATTTAATCAACGACAAAGGTTTATCTTTTTCTGTAACAGTAATAACTGTTATGCATGGATAGAGACCTTAAAACGATACAAGACGTACACTTTAATATATATCCAACTAATACGTGCCAATATTTATATCCAGCCTTCCTATATGTATTGCAAGCATTTTTGTCTCTCTTTGGAAATAATGAAAATTAACATCCAATTTAAATACATGTGTAAATATGGAAATACTATGCTAGTTTATGTTCTGAAGTTCATTGCATAGGTTGAAGTTTTTGGAATTCTGATGCAAATAATTTATAGGTGATAGGTATAAATTATTTTACTTTCAGACTTCTATTACAATTAATTTAATTTGTTGATTTAAATAAATATGATATTTTATCTGTTAACATAATTAATATTTTAACTCATTTACAATATATTTTTAAATTGCAATCTGTTACCACAATGCCTGCTTCAGTTATCTATAAACTTTGCAGCAACCTTTTTTGTATTGATAAACTGAAACAACTAAATATAAATTTTAATTTTCTTGTCAGACACGACTTAAAATTCCCATTATCAATATACATGTCATCCTGAACATTATAGGGTTATTGCATGAATATTGGGAAATATTGTCCCAAGCAAGATGCTTTATTGCACGCTCGTGCAATATAGCATCTTGCGAGGACAGTATTTTACAATATTCATGCAATAACCCTTTTATTATATAGTAATAATTTTTGGAGTGCTTTAAAGTGATTATTAATTATCTTTACTATTTTGTAATATTTCGTACAGTTTACAATCGATTTTTACTTTGTTGGTCTATGAATTCTTTAACTTAACTTCACTTCCATTTGTTCAGTGTCAAGTGACAAGACCGATACGCAGTGTAAAATATGAAAATATATTGCACTTTATTCCTATATGAAATCAAATGGGGAAAAAATATTACTACATAATAAAGCTGACATATTGCTCACTGGTCAATCAATCAATCAATCAATCAATCAATCAATCAATCAATCAATCAATCAATCAATCAATCAATCAATCAATCAATCAATCAATCAATCAATCAATCAATCAATCAATCAATCAATCAATCAATCAATCAATCAATCAATTAATATGCATTAGAATATGTCAATTTACCACACATACTGTAAGATACGACCATGTTGTCCTTCATATACATTTTTTAAATCCCCCAATATATTACCACTTTAAAATCCAGTGTCAGAATAATATGAATAAGGTATAATGTTGATATCACAATTGAAATTACTTGGACGTAAAAGTACAAAGTTTTTTCTCCACTATTTTTTCTAAATTTCTGATACATTTTAAAATTTTAAATTTACTTTATATACGAGTATCCATTTATTTCAAGACATGAAGTCTCACTACATTCAATGTAGCACAAACAATGTATACTGTAATATACATGTATTTAATACTTATTGGCCTAGTGGTTCAGTCAAGTTGCACCATGTGCTGCAATCAAATGAAGGAGTATTGATGGAAATTTATTACATTGACAGCAATGAAATACCATTTGAAACATTTTATTTCACTAAAGGCCTTACATGAGGCATGATAGTACATGTAACAATAAAACTGATATAATGCATGAACAAACATACAAGATACAATATTTAGTGGGAAGGTAAATATTATTTGAAAATTGACATTACAGTTTTACAGAATTTACGAGGTTTCACCGTGAAATAAATTTCGGTAAATCACAGAGTCATCAAATGTGAAATAAATTCAGTTCTTTCACTCCCTGTGAGTGACGTCACAATATATGTAATTAACGACGTCGCTAGTAAATATTGACTCGCAAGAACATTCAGAAATTCCTACAAGTTTTCGACGATATATTAAATACTCGTCAATGAAATAAATAGAACAATCAATAACGCATCGTGGATATTGAAAATATAATCACTCGTGCCGAAATGCATTCAGATTTAACTCATGAACGGAACAAGTTCCGCGCACTTGTTTAATCTGATGCGTTCTATAGCAATTCACTCTGCGCAATTGATTATCCTATAAATCCTCAATGCCCTACGGCGTGTAAAATGCAAAATCTGACTAATACTCTGACGTCAACCTTAGTTAAAAGGAATCACCAACGATCTGCAGTGCTTTTCACAAAAATTCGTAAGTCTAAAATCAATCGTAAATTTTGGAAGATCAAAAGGGAAAGCCATTGTGACGTCATTTCTTACAATGTATTTATACTTACAACTTTTTGTGAAAAGCATGCTGCACTGCTGATGTTCTGAATGGAAAGTCCTGTTTAATTTTCCAGTAACACACTGGGTATCCAGATCCAACATCCGCGGAGGGATCCAAATTTTGCGGAGCCAAACAATGGCAACATCGAAGGCGATTGGTGGGTTTCAAAATAATTGGAGCCAATTATCATTGATCAAATTGCTCGCTGATATTTTGAAACCCACCAATCGCCTTCATTGTTGCTGTTATTTATCTCCGCGGAACTTGGATCCCGCCGCAGATGTTGGATCTGGATACCCGGTGTGAGTACCAACGAAGCCATGAGGTAGCTGAACAATTGCTAAAAGAAAACACCTCAAAAAAATAAACAAGCAACAAAAATTAATGCTCTAGTATATATAATTATTGTTATAATTTGACGGTTTAAATATTTTTATTATATTTCATGGCTATATTACAAGTTTAATAAAAATTTTATGTTGAGACTTAGTGAAATTTCAGTAAAACTGATATTAAGTTTCCAGGTTTAGATTTGCAAGGATAACCAAAGTTAAAGAAATAATTAGTCTATATAGACATAGAGTACAACTAGAGAATAAATATGAGAAAATTACAATTTTTTTTATATACTGTATATCATATATCTTTTCTAATTTATAGCTGTGTTATCACAACAATTGAGTTGTTTATTTTGCTTAAATAAACAAGAAAAATATACTGAAATATAATCTCCGTAAGAATACTTGTCTCTCCCCAAGAAACGCTAATATACATTGATAGGAACGGTGTGTTCACGTTTCTCCAACTTTTGATAATTAACTATAACAACATCCAATTAGGGGTGGGGATTAGGGGGCCATCAAAAGGATTGCTAAGATTTTTACCTGTAAAGTATGCAGGAAAAAATACGTTTTTAAGTAGCATAAGAGAATGTGAATATAATTTAAGAATATATTAATGTTAATAAAACTAGTATTCTTATATGTTAAATAAGCAGATATTTTTATTTTATAATTGAATATTTTCTTCATCATTTAGTTTCATTCTGCATTGAAAATTATTAAATAAAAAATATTTAAAATTCAATAACTTTCTTAATTTTTTTTCTAATTATTTCCTAATTTAAATGCAGATTTGTCAGCTTGTCTAAGTATTTATATTAGCTTGGCCAAAAAAAAGCTGTGAATTTCCAAATGATTAAGTAATTTATGCATCAAAGTAAGAAGTACAGAGACATCGACACAAGACTCAGCACACTCAAGCACAGATTCCTTGACCAACAGATGACAGTCCAAGACTACGCAGACCAAGCATCCTTTTGTATTCGCATGGAGCTTCGCCAGTAACTTTGCAGTGAAATGTATTCAGTGCTAATACATGTAATAGACCGTGCTTTCCAATGCTTTTTATTTCCTTATATTGTTATGTAAATATAAATATCTTGTTATGGAATACTAGTACAAAAATAAATACTTAATAAAATTATATTATAATTACAAAAAAAATATATGAACATTTTATGATGAGAAACAAAAATACTATTTATGAAAATAAAATAAAAAGAACTTTACACAGAAAAAAATAGACTCGAAATAAAACAAAGGAAACAAAATATTATATATGTATACTACTGAACAGGTAGCTATCCTTATGATGGCCCCCTAATCCCCACCCCTAATTGGATGTTGTTATAGTTAATTATCAAAAGTTATTTCAAAAATGTTTATCTACACAGACAGTAGCAAACAATGCCAAACAAATAAAGACAATTATTTGTGCTTATAGCAACTTTTTCTATAAACATGTTTATGTGCACATATGGAAGAAAATAATTTCCAGATCAGATTATTATGACATTTTTGATATCATATGTATTATTAGCCCAAGGTTTGATATTGGCCGGCTCGAGGGCCAATATCAACCGAGGGCTAATAATGCATGATATGTAATTGTCTTTTTATCATATGCTTCAGCAGGAGAAACTGAAATAGATCTGGATAGATCAAAATCTTATCGAGTTCTGGTACCACTCTTCCCAAGTCATTTAGGTAATATTTTCAGATCACTCACGGTTTGTTTCTTTTTGGGTGCAAGTTTTCATTGACTCAAAATAATCCAAAGTATTGTCCATCTCCGATGCATTCTTATCATGCATTTAGTCTGCTGTATCGTTCGACGTCATATTTGTAAACACGCCGGGTATTCGGACACACAGAACAGGGTGGAACACAAAAGAACGGGTGAGGTGGATGAAAACATCGTGTTCAGGTAGGTGTGTTATTTTCATTCTGAACGTATTCAAATCGGATTAAAGACAGAAATAAGTTTATAACGCCTTTTGTATGTCCCTTAACTACTAGTACACCAAGTATTGTCTGTTTTTACTGGAGAAATAATCCACAGGAACGTCATGAACACGGAAATTACTTCGGAAAAAGTAGATTTCCAACTTTCGTTGATTGTAACTCCTCGCGAAGAGCAAGCTACAAAGTTTTTATGGTCAATATGGATACCCCAATGCATACTTGATTACCTTTGAAAAGTTGAACTTCTAATTCGACGTATTAAGCACAGTATTCTTCATTATCCAAACATAGTTAGCGAAATTTTGACACAACGGACCGCGGGTGATTCGAGATGAAGACCACTAAGAACGCGGGTGTTGGACACACAGAACATGGCGTTAACTAGCAATGACCTGGTATTAAAAAAGTGTCTAATCACTATTTTATTTAGTTTTCTGTGTCCAAATGTTGTCGAACACCAGTTTAAGTCATGTTAGTCCTGTATCTTTGTTATCGAATACATTTTATGTGTTAACTTACATATACTAAGTTAACCTCATACTAGTGTATTACGGTGGTTACATCGACATATTCTCTGTAGTTAATATATGTGTTTTGTCAAATTCGTGAAGTACCGTACTGCTTATATATTATTTTTATAAAAATAGTATTATTCAGGCAACATTTGACTCGAACACTTAGAACAGGGTGTATGTAAGACCGTCCTGAACAGTTTATCCACTTTCTTTTAGTTGAGATGGAACGACTCCATCGTGTATTTTAGTTTGATATCTCTTTTTTCCCATTGGTTCGTGCAATATAAGTTGTCTGTATTTAAGCGTTTTGGTGCCATGATCAGATGAACAATGGGCTATAATTGTTTCTATATATATAATATTTGTGGATTGACTTGACATAAACCCAATATAAGGACAAGGCTTAGAAACGGAGTATAATGGCGAGGCTCTGCCCAATCCTCCTAGTTGTGCTGAGTCCTTATATTGTGTTTATGTCAAGTCAATATACTAATATTATGTTTATCCTGAAATCTATCCTAAAATATTTCCTCCAAACAATTTTTGTAATTGTATCCTTATTATGCCTATACAAATAGTGCGCAATATTTTGGTAATCAACATGATTGACGTAAAACTTGTTTCAAATTTCTGCTTTTCAAGGTGAATTATGAATACAAGTAATGCACGTAACAAGTTTAGTAAAACATTATCAACAGAAATAACAACAAGATACTATTTTCAATATCACATAAGTTGTATTACGAAACTCATCGATTCGGCGCACAAACTTCTCCTGTATGTTTAATGGTGACCGCACATATATACAATATTCGTTCATTGTCATACAGTATTCAGTTTATTTGTACTAGCCTTAGAAACAGGTAGGAATGCGAGGTTCTATCGAGAATTTCTTACCTGTTTCGCGGCGAGTACAAATAAACTTTATATTTTCCGACAATGTACGAATATTGTTTTTATTCTGCAAACAGAAAATCCATTTTATACTAATGAAAAGCATTAAAAGTGCACTTTAACCAATTTTTGACTTGAAATTTTCGGCGCGCAATCATGTGATAGCCTGACGTCACAAACAAATATCGTATTTGACAACATGCCGTAAACCAGAACAGAATACTAAATATCGTTAAAAGTAAGGACAGGGGCTCCAGGAGCCGACGTCATTATTTACAATTCTAATATGACGTCCTTCACACGCTTTGGCCTGCTATGACGTCACAATTAAAATTCCGACGTCATATGAAAATATCAATCGGAACATCTCTCGGCCATTTCCATCAAGGGTCGGGAAATAACCGAGGTGATCCGATTTATGAAAATAGCAAAAAATCCGACCGAACAACAAGAGCCAAAAGTCAAGGGACAGTTACAAATCCGGATATAGACAAACGCAATACAAAAACCAAAAACACAAAAAACAGAAAGAGAGTAACCCGAACCCAATAAAAACCATGGGTGCACTCAGGTGCTCCGGATCAGTAAGCAGTGTCTGCCTCTAATTAGACACCCGTCGAGTTACTCATTGTCTTGTCTAGGGAAAAGTCAAATCCAGGAATAGGAAACACTATGACGCAGCGAAAATGTCAGATCGTATTTGAGACACTGATTTCCCATAAGGATCAATTAAGTCATGGTGACGACCATAGAATTTCTGAAGAGATAACACCAACCTACATGTGTATGTACAACAAACCCTTGTTTGAGTAGTTTAGCAGTCAACAGCAGTGATCGGTCAAGAAAATCGGAATACCTATCCCAGGATCTAGAATAACGTATAAGTTGTGAAATGTACACACCATAAGCTGGAGCTGCTAGAATGTTGCTATCAATAAACGGGAAGTTGAAAATAAGAAAGTTGAAATCATCACGATTGTACGGTAGAGTCTAGTTTGTAGTTTTCCTGAGTCTATTTCTAGAAAAAGGTCTAAGCAAGAGGCTGACCTTAGTGTATTGGTGGTATCTTTAATGTCAAGCTCGCAGGGTAAATTGAATGTAAATAGTCACCAAATTTAGGATTGTTGAGGGACAAAACATCAGCAATATAGCGGAATGTTAAATTAAAGGTCTGGGCCAGTGTCTTTTCTTTCTTCTTTCAGCCTCGTAAGAGTACAAAAACGGGTCGGCGAGGAGAGGAGCACAATTAGTACCCATTGGAATACCAACAGTCTGTTGAAAAGCATTGCAACCAATTCTATTTCAATATGTTGTCGATCAGAAAATCTAACATTTGACCGATTTGGTCTTCAGTATTATATTTAGAGTCATTTATGACGAAGTAAGTTCTGTCATATACGCTCAAACACAATGCAATTTTGTTAAGATTTCTCAATATTTGTTTGCTTAAAAGGTAAATATATTCAATAAATGACGAGAATATATGTGTATGTCAATTTTAGTTTGCTTTAACATACTGCTGTGGGATATCTCTTATTAGTTTAAAAAAAAAACAAAATTACCACTGAAAGCGTCCGCTCAGAGCCGTTGCGAAATTTAACTCATTTGTTATACATATTAGAATTGAAATAGATCATTGCAATTGGTATCTATGCAAATTAGAACATGGTCAGACCATATATTTTTCTTCATTGCATACCTCGCTGACAAATATATGGTCTGATCATGTTCTAATTCGCAGTTGAACCGGTAGTTGCAAAATAAATAGACATTCTTGGTCTGGATTTGAAGGGATGTGCCATAATACTTTGAATTTGGCTTGTTTTAGAAGAGAAAAAACCAACACAGATGAAAATAATATATTTATTTATGGATTAAAACAAAAACACGTATTTGTGCGATTGCAACATTCCCATTTGTTTATATTTGGCAAGAAAGGCCAAACAAGTACATTACTGCAATACACAAAAGTAGTTCTTAAAGTGGGCGTGGCTAAAACTCGTTTCATAGCCAGTGGCAGTGAAACACATACACAATTTAAGCTGCTCTAATCGAAGGATTGCATGATAAACATTGTTCCTGCTCTATTCCTGAAAAGAAAATATACGGTTTCTCATTACAATAATAGAAAGGGGACGAAACAGTTTAAATAAAAAAAATAAATAAGCATTTTCACCCGGTTCGTTGTGTTCTCTAAGGAGCACACATCCGCGTTCCACAGTGTCCTCACCCGCGGTCCGTTGTGTCAAAATTCCGTCGAGTATGTTTGGATAATGAAGAATACTGTGCTTAATACGTCGAATTAGAAGTTCAACTTTTCAAAGGTAATCAAGTATGCATTGGGTTATCTATATTGACCATAAAAACTTTGTAACTTGCTCTTCGCGATGAGTTACAATCAACGAAAGTTGGAAATCTACTTTTTCCGAAGTAATTTCCGTGTTCATGACGTTCCTGTGGATTATTTCTCCAGTAAAAACAGACAATACTTGGTGTACTAGTAGTTAAGGGACATACAAAAGGCGTTATAAACTTATTTCTGTCTTTAATCCTATTTGAATACGTTCAGAATGAAAATAACACACCTACCTGAACACGATGTTTTCATCAACCTCACCCGTTCTTTTGTGTTCCACCCTGTTCTGTGTGTCCGAATACCCGGCGTGTGTAAACAATTCCGGTAATTTCCGATCATTTACCGAAAGGCATGTGATAACACTTACGGAAAAGCGTGTAATAACTTTCGGAACAGTTAATAACATTTTGATATCAGCCCGCTTTGCCAATCTGGTAAAAATCAATTTTTTGCCCATTTATTCCTTTTATCATACAGTAAAAAATATAAGTTATTTACAATAAGTATATGATAAAAAGATTTATATGCTCATACATCTATATAGAAATTAAAAATTTCTACAAAATGTGTTTCGATATATTTTATTTTTATTTATATATATCTTTAATCATTTTAAGCTCAATTTTCCAAGCTCTTATAAATTTCCTCCCAAATATCGAACATTTTCAATCAATACTGTTACTTTATAATTTTTTATTTTGCTATTTTCAGAACTCCAACATCCAATCAGATACTTCCGTGTATTTTCTTCTGCATACTATCTAAACAAAAATTTCCCGTTGTCATGTACACAAATAATTAGGCTATTGTAACCTATAGGCAACATTGGAAGTGTCAGAATGAGTCCAAAATGTTATGGTATCATCCTTAGGCAATATCCGAATGTTTCCCAAAATAAAATAAAGTTATCTTCAAGGGTTGTTTGTTCGTTTGAATTTTATTTAGACCACCTCTATCAAAATTTATCGCATTTTTCATTATTTTTTCCGACAATGTGTGGCTGCTTAGTACTATTCGAGTTATTGTTCTTGTTTTCGGTCGTTATTTGTATATTTGGTACACGGGGAAATTCTGGGATAACTTTCTTCTTCAACATTTTTTCTCGAATACAGATGAAAACGAATTTTTCGTAGACTCTGTAAAAAACTACATTTTTGAAACAGACTATAGCTAGCTATGATAATACTTGGTCAGTTGTATTTTATGTCCGTATGTCAGAAGCAGTCCCATTAAAGCTAACTACATTCAAATTTAACAAAGGCGATGTCATTCATGGATACAACATTCCAAATTTCTTAAAACCCCAAAAATTCAATTCGGCCGAAAAAATGTCAAAGTAAAAAAAGGCTGCTAAAAGACTTAAGCCTAGCATAAAATAGGTGTTCTTGATGTCAAACGCTGCATTTGAATGTATAAAACAATTTTAATTTTCACAAATAAATCAGCAGCGATTTTTAAGTATAAGACCGCAAAAATCGTCAAAGCAGCCCACCCTAGTTTTCTTATGGATAAATACATATATTTTAGAAACAGACTATGATTTTTTAACAAATCGTTATTAATGAACAATTTATACATAACTTGACATTCTGCGAATACAAATTCTAGAATTAAAAATGGATCAATAAATCAAGCATTCTGGAAGAAATCTCGGTTCCTTATAGGTTACAAAAGCGCAATTATTTATAATATTTCCCATATGGTACCCCTTACAATTATGTTCATTGTGCGAAAAATCCCCCCCCCCCCCCCCCAATAAAAAAAAAACAAAACAAAACAAAAAAAAACAAAACAAAAAAACCCCAGTTTTTTGTGTAAGTAGAAATGAAAAACTTCATTATTAACAAATACAAATGTATAGGTCGTGCGGCAAAAATGACCGAAAATTTTGGTTGAAATAATCAGATTTAAATGACACTGACAAAATGTCTAACCTCCCTCTTTAATCATTATTAAGCTCAAGTTTCCAGGCTCTTATAAATTTCCTCCCAAATATCGAACATTTTCAATCAATAATGTTTATAATATTAAATGTTGCTATTTTCAGAACTCCAACATGCAATCAGATGCCTCCATGTATTTTCTTCTACATACTATCCAAATCTATTTTTCAATCTTCTGTTTGAACTTTTTTGGTCATTACAGATATTTCTTTGCTTTGTTTTATAGGTGAAAAATTATTGCTAGCTTTAAAGCTATAGGTATTTTCATTAACTTTTTATGAAAAGATGTACAGCCCTACCACCTGATAATTTGTTTATTCACCATTGAATAAATTTTTAAATTTAAAACTGTCAAAAACCAATGTCGCCAAATTCAGATGACGGATATACACGTATAAAAATGGTGTTCTAGCATTGATTTTATGTACAATTAAGAATAAATTTAGTTCTCTTTAAAATAAAATTATGTAAAGTAAAGCTTAACTGCTTCAAAACACACACACAATTGACAGATTTAGATGCACGTTTAGACAATTTCATGATTCTCCTGGGCGCTAATGTAATCACATCTTAAAAAATGCAAAAAATAAGATTTGTGCTTTTTTGTCGAATTATAAGTTGAAAAGTGATTAATTCTGAATATAAATATTTCCTTTTACAGAAAAATCAAATAATCGTTAAACATTTTCCTGATGTATTACAGTTACTGTCAAAGCATACTTATCAAATGATTCCTCCGTAACGGCACTATAAATCAATTGTACAAGACTGAAGCAACAACTCTAAGTTTTTTTACAAACGAACCTTACATATACAGATAATTAAAAGGTGTCTTCCTGATTATCAAACATTTAGTAACAAATTTTGTTACTGTGTAAACAAAAATTAAAATCTTAAGTAATTATTATCCATATAATATTACTTTTGTGTTGTGTTCTTTTATCAGTCTTGTATAGACATTGGTTTATAATGTTTATTTTACTACGTCTTGTTGCTAACCAAACACGTAGGCATTATACTCGTTAATTATATGCTGACTAAGGTATTTTCGATGTGTTAATTTGTGTCAGTGAACTTGGTGCATTGGTAGATAAACAAACAAACAAATTCTTTTATTACCGTCTCCGGTATACATGACGATCAGTCTTTGGAGTAAATGACTCTCTGTTACTTGTTTGGGTGGTTTACTAAATCTATAAATATTTTTGTCGTTTCATTGGTTTACGTCAGGATTGCACTAGTATGTGTACTGAAATTTCGATATATTCTTAGGTTGAATCGGGGTTGTAGTCAGTATTTTAGTGTGGTAATGCGTTCCACATATTGACTTCTATTTCATTCAATGCATTGGTCAGTGAACAATTATAAGGTAAACATTGTACCAAAATCTCCCTACTTTATAAAGCTGTTTTGGAAAAAATTATATGTTCTATATCTTTATTTTCGTTAATCAGTGTTTTAGTGTAGTAATGTTACGTTCCCCATATTGACTTCTATTTCATTCAATGCATTGGTCAGTGAACAATTAAAAGGTAAACATTGTACCAAAATCTCCCTACTTTTTAAAGCTGTTTGGGTTATGACAAAATTATATGTTCTGTATCTTTATTTTCGTTCTGATATTGATGCAAATTTAACAAAATATATTTTTAACGCGCATTTTAAACATTTGTTTAGGGAGTCAACTTTTGTTTAATTATTTTTTAAAAAGCACGTGTGAAGTGACGACAGGCATTTAAATCTCTGAAGCACTATTGGATAATAGTTTAGCGTAAACAATGTCCTTACAAGGTACATGTACATTGTTTACCTATCCTACATATAAATTACAAAAAACCAGATACTTTAATAAATCCATAAAATTTGTAATGTAGCTAAGAGACGGTTAGCTTTTTAGAAAAGCTAAACTTGTACTGAATTTAATAATTATCTGCAGGGTCATGCTTTCGCCAAGTCTGCATCGATCCCTCTACCATATATTTTACCATACACACTTGATTGAACATAGTGTTAATAGTGTGTTAAAAATAAACGTAAGGTGGTTTCGATGACTACTGTAATGACGTAGTAGACAACAATTTAAGGCTTTATCATGAATGTGCAATACATCATTTAATGAACATAACAGAAAGATCTGCATTGAATTTTATTTAAGTAACCTTATAATAGGGTCGTATATTTTACACTTCAGAACAATTTAATTATTTGAGTGGGATACCACTCTCTGTATTTCATACGTTTGTAGAGAACCTGAAAAACTTGGAAAAAAGACTAATAAAATTATTTTAAAAATAAAAAATGTTATTGTCTACAAATATATCCAGTCAACAAGGCGAATTGCAAAAAATAAGAGTAGGAGCCTCTTAAATTGAAATAATTTAATGATCATTTGGACTGCGATAAGCTTCTCTTGTAATTAATTTTTAATAAAATACTTCCTCTATAGACCCTGAAATTCCAATAGTTACTACTAATGTCACATGATGACGCTTTAGCAAAGCACTGAAATGGATACCGGGCAGTGCAGACGACAATTCAGTTAAGTTTAAAGTGATTAATGAAAACTGATGAAATCTGTAGCCAATTGTAAAAGAGCGAAGAAAAATGTCGGAAAATGACATGTGATAAAAGAAAAAGTGTACTTGCTTTTTTTAGAAGGCATTATTATTAAAGGGGGAGGGGAGGGCAAGAGGGGATCCATTAACATGTTAACTTTTTTAAAAAATTTTCCCAAAACAGAGATAACATTAAATTTTAAATAATGATAACAGATAACAGCAATTTACATGAGCCTAGTGAATTAAAAAATCGAAAAAAAACAGATAACAGCAGAATTGAGAAATTTAGAGGGAATAACATTTTCAGCCTCTTCATTCAACCCGCACTGTTTCAGCCTCCTCATTCAACCCGCACTGTTTCAGAACTGAAATACTACCATTCACTATCAAAACTTCTAAATAAAAAAATAAGAAATAAACAAGTGAAGAAAAGAAGCCAGCGAAAATTCGTCGTGTTGAAGAGGAATCAACGAACAAAAGCAAAATGTGAGATAAGAAAGATAAGGACGGGTACCAAAAGAAATGCAGACAAAAAGTGAAGTAAGGGCAGTAGATGAGAAAACAGATATAAACATAGATTTGATTTCGAAACTAGCCTCGCCCGTACTGTTCAAAAAATTTTAATACCTTACATGCATCATAATAAATGTAAATTTTGTTGCACACGATCGCACAAGAATCTATCAAGCGATTCTCCAGCAGCCTCAATTGTTAAACAAGCTATTTATGTTGATCATGAATTGTTCTACACAATTAAATCTGCAGAGAATATATTAGTGTTAAATCCTTTATTGAAGCCAATAAAAGTAAGAAAACTGACGAAGCTAGTATAATAATGAATGTAGTGGCAGCTTCAATTTAAAAAGTTAGACAACTCTAGCAAGAAAGATAGGCGTTCCTCGTCGTAGCCTTTGTGGTGGACAGAAATTTGGGAACACGTACTAAAATGAGACGTAGAACTGACGAGGCTAGGGTAACAATGAATGTAACAACAGCTTTATTAATTTAGACAATTTAAAAGTAATACAAATATAGCAAGAAATCTCGGGAACACGACAAATCTTGCTTTTATTTTTCTAAACGATAAATAGAATGATTATGTGTCAAATGATGACAAAAAACTTGCGTACAACTTTTCCAAAGAAAACACCTTAATGTATAAATGAGTCGGTGCACTTGCGAATCGTGTAAACCGTTTTTCGTTATTAGCGCAAGATCCAAAGACTTCAAGACATAATGTTGTCAACAGCACGTAGAGATTAGGTGCGTATTTAAAGGTTTTTTAAAGTTCATAATAAAAAATAATAAAATATAGAGGAAGTCATGCCATTAACAGGCAATTTCAAAGTGTATGAACATTTGAATTATGTTGTACTTGAATCACCGTATGAAAAAGCCTCAGGTGAGATATTTCACAAGCCCAAATGTTTGAACAAAAATTGTTCTGTATGTGACATTTAAAAACTAAATTTCTTACCAGAAAAACAAGATACGTTGGAAAGTTCTGATGAAGTTAAATGGAAAAAATATGAATCGCACTGAAGGATGGAAAAAGCAGAAGAAAATAAGTTGCCTTCATTCCATGCACATCAATTACGAGCAACATGTACCGTATCCACGACTTTTCCGACAATTATCGAGAACTGAATTCAAAATACATGACTTTTCCAAAATGATCGAGAACTGAAAAACGGAGGTGAGCATTCATGTGTCAATCACTCATTGTCATGCAATACTAGAGTATGACCAAGTTTACTGCTCGTCAAAATAACCAATATTATATGTGAACAATTTGTTTTCTCCCAATTCCTCCCATGATTTCCATTTAAATTTGTACTGACAAAAAATACTTATCTATTTTATTTCGACCGAAATAAACATTATGCATGAATTTACTGACGGCTGTTCAGCTCTGTACCACAGGAATATGACCCCATATCATTTGGGTCGAAATATGGCAAGAAAACGAAAAAAAGTATTGTCGCGAACGAAGTGAGCGAAGGAGTCTAACGCAAAAGTAAACAATTCCTACCCCCCTACCTTTGTTGTTGAGTTCGCTTTGAGAATTTGCACTGACAACATGATTGTAGGTGTTCTACGTACTCACGGACATTTATTCTTTAAGAATATGACATCGATTCCTTTAATAGATCCATATTTTTGCAACCGCAAAACCTTTTCTTGGACTGAAACACTTTCTTTAATTCAGGGAAGCCTCCATTAACGATTTTAGGCAGTAAATTTTCTTTAATTAATGGGGTACAACGGTAAAAATTAAAACTTTGCTTTGTATGTAAAGGAAATAATATTTAAATCCTAATTTTTATTATTTTTTGTAAAATTGAGTTTTAATCAAATTGTTTACATTTCTAGCATATCTGTTGATAAAGGGACGTAACCCAATATGACATAAGCCATGTGCTCTTCCTCTTGCAATTTCCGGATAATTTTTCTCTTGTTCCGATTTCGCGTTTACTTTTGGATTTACTGCGCCACAGTCGTTAATGGAGGCTTCCCTGAAGTAAAGAAAGTGTTTCAGTCCAAGAAAAAGTTTTGCGGTTGCAAAAATATGGATCTATTAAAGGAATCGATGTCATATTCTTAAAGAATAAATGTCCGTGAGTACGTAGAACACCTACAATCATGTTGTCAGTGCAAATTCTCAAAGCGAACTCAACAACAAAGGTAGGGGGGTAGGAATTGTTTACTTTTGCGTTAGACTCCTTCGCTCACTTCGTTCGCGACAATACTTTTTTTCGTTTTCTTGCCATATTTCGACCCAAATGATATGGGGTCAAATTCCTGTGTCTGTACAAAGCAGAAACTGTATGTAGGGGTGATGTTAGTCGCATCCGCCCTAAATTTGGTTCAGAAAAAAGCTGCGGGAAAACACTCGTGGTTCAATAGACACGTTAATTGCAGTAATTACTCTTTAGCTGACCTTAACTGTTCAATTGGACTCGATCATGAATAATTTTATACCGCTCATACAGCTAGCTGAAATTACAATCAAATCACACACACAAAAAACTGCTTTCGACAACGTTGACAACTTCCGCCACTTTCAAAATCAACAGAATCGACATGCAATTCTACTGTCGTCGAAAATTATAAGAATACTAGTCAAACACACCCTACCGATTTTCCTAAGAATAACCTCTAATTAAGAGAATTGGTGCCATGTAGTATTTCTAAGAAAATAAGAAATGACAACATGCGGTCAAAATGGACAAAGATGACTAGGTGAATTCACAGATGTAAATCTGGAGCAAATAAAATCTAATTAATTCAATTGAAATGATTTGTACACAGGTAACAATTTCATTATAGAAACAAAAATTTGTAAAAGACGTGGTTGAACAAGGAAAAAATTATATAAATTTAAAACAACTTTCCACTTTCAGTGAATAAAATTTATAAATATAACGATTTTAGCCGTTATTTTAGTGGCATAGACAACATGTAAACTTACGAGAAGTTCTAGGCAGGAAAATGTCTTCCTATATATATATTCTCTTTTTCGAACAGTGTATATACAATTAATATACAATACACTGGAATTTGATCACTTCTGCAGGGTGAAAAATGACCGAAATGAGCAGAAACAAAAATGCAATCATTATCCAATCAAAATAAATGTTAAATCCAGTGTTGCATCAGGATATTTTCAAACTCAGAAAAAATAATTCAAACTTTTTATATCATCTAGAAATGAGCTCTGAAACCACGGAGTCAGTTTTTTTTTCAAACTTGGCCACAATAATTCTTAGGGTACCCATCTTCAAATTTATGTAGTGTGTTGATCAACTAAGATGGCCTCTGTCACTAAAAATAGAACATGGGTGTTAAAACACGTTTTTGGTCAATATCTCGAAAATTATAGAGAGCTATAGAGAAAACCTTACCTCAAATTGATCAGCACATTAAGCTCTACAATAGCTGCTATTATTCTGAAGATGTGTAATGGTTTCTGCAAGAGTTATTGCCCTTAAATTGTGAATTTTGACAACATTTTAAGCTTTTACAATATAACTTGAAAACTATTTAATTGATATTGTAAATTTCTGAAATGATCAGCTAGACAATGTCTATGAAACAATATGTTGGTCAAAAAATTAACCACTCCTTATTGGAGTTATCGCCTTTAAATGACAATTTTTTAAATGAAATTTTCAGATTTTTGTTCTGTAACCTAAAAACTATAACAGCTGGAATGAAACTATAAATTGCAAAGATGATCAGCAATACAAGTCCTATAATTCACACTACTGGTTGGAAATTGTCAGATGATTTCTTATAGAAGTTATTGCCCTTTAATGACGATTTGTATGAAATTTTTCGTTTTTGTCCTTTGCCTTAAAAACTATACCAGCTAGAGTGAAGCTGTAAATTAAAAAAATGATCAGCTTTACAAGTCCTACAATTCACACAAGTAGTCTGAAATTGCTAGATGACTCCTTATAGGAGTTATTGCCCTTTAATGACGAGTTTTTATGAAATTTTCCGTTTTTGTCCTGTAACCTAAAAACTATAACAGCTATAGAGTGAAACTGTAAATTGCAAAAATGATCAGCAATACAGGTTCTACAATTCACCCAATTGATCTGAAATTGTCAGATGACTCCTTATAGGAGTTATTGCCCTTTAGTGATGATTTTAAACAAAAGTACCAATTTTGCTTTGGAAATTAAAAACTGTAATACCTTGAATAAAACTTAAATAGCTAAAATTATCAGGATATTGTTGTGGAAAATTATCAGATGGCTCCTTATGGGAGTCAATTTTTGGTGAAATTTGTAGTTTTTGCCTTGTAAGTTCAATGCCATAACCGATAGAGTGAAACAGTGAAACCGTAAATTGCACAAATGATCAGCGAGGCGAGGCCTACAACTCATTACTAGTCCAAAATTGTTGGATGACTCTTTATTGAGTTATTGCCCTTTAATGACGAATTCAGACCAAAAAATCTGTTTTGTGTTATAAATTAAAGTCTATAACACCTAGATTAATTGTGTAAATTACTAAATCAAATAAAGTACAAGGCCTACCAATAATTTAATTTTCAAGAAATTGTCTGATGGCACCTTATAGGAGTTATTGTAATTAATCCAAATTTTTGAAGAAATGTTTAGTTTTTGCATAGTAAACTTAAAAGCTATAAACAACTAGACTGAAACTGTAAATTGCAAAAATTTAAATATAGTTGAAGTCATTTGTGTTCCAGATTAGCGATTGCAGGCTCATGGGAGAATCTAGTTCTTATTTTAGTGTTTAAAAATTGAACCTCTTATCTTTAAAATAGAATTACCCATAGCTCTTTTGTGATTGTATGTACTAGTATAGCTATCCAAAACAGCTTGCTCACCTTCGCAATGATGATACAACATATCACTTAAATTTATTTTATTTAGTTTTCTAATTATTAAGTTCAAAATTTTACTAGTACAGTTCACAAGTGGTCAGTCTTAATGCATATAATAAATTATCTACTTGAATTAAAAAATTAAAAATAAATACTATGTGATCTTGTACTAATGAAAACAAATTGACGGGCTTATGACATTATTACCTGTAAGATACAAACTTCTATTAGGAGACAAACACATGTTACAAATTCATATTAAACCTTACATAATAACTGTATACATTGTGTCTCCTTAATAAAACTATACAAGATATTCAGTCATGCTAACCTTTAAATGCACTTAAATTTACTTATAGGGGGGGGGCCTCAATGGCCGAATGGTTAAGGTAGTTCTATACTATTGATCACGCGGTCTGTCAACACTGAGGTTGCGGGTTCGAGTCTCACTGCGGGCAGGGTGCACTCGACTCCAATCTAAACTGACAAGATTGCCAGTTTTCCAGGTCGGGGGTTTTCTCCTGGTACTTCGGCTTCCTCCCCCAATAAAAACTGGACGCCATGATATAGCCAAAACAAATCGCTGAAAGTGGCGTTAAACAAGATTCAAACAAACAAACAAGCACATAAATTCACTTATGAGCTCAGTTTCTGTTCGTTGAGTCCCTTCTTAATAAAATTTGGACTTGCCACAAGTCCCTTTGAATTCGTTTGCTATTAGATACATCTTTATTATCAACATTTATATACTATCCACACAAACTATCCACACAAACTATGCACTCAAACTCCACTATAACTTCAGTTTCCTTTAGATTTACCTCTCCTTAATATAGCTATACAGGTAAGATTAATATTCATTCTAACTAAAAATGCACTTAAATTCACTTTTAAGCTGGGACCATACTGGAGGGTTCCCAGTGCTCGACCCAAAGAGCAGCCCAGCGCGTCCCCGGGTTGCGGATAGTGGAGACCCTCTCGTTGGGGGGTTGTCAGGTCATAATACGGAAAGCCTGACCGCGGACCGTAGTGGGTAACGTGTTTGGAGAGTGCCACGCTCCTTGCACGATAAAGACCCCTTTTGTGGATTTCGAAAAAGAGTAGGCTCGTTGTAGCCGCTACAAAAGGCTAAATTTTCCGCCCCTACCCAAAACTCCATACTTTTCCAGTGGCAGTCAAAATTGTATTCCCCGTGACCCATCCCACCCCCATTTTCCGTTGATTTATTGTTTGTTAACTTGTTCCCGTCCTGAATATAGCTGAAATACTGCTCGCTGGACATAAAGCAGACATCCAATCAATCAATAAATCAATCAATCACTTTTAAGCTCAGTTTCTGTTGGATTGATCTCCCCTTAATACAAAATGAGTCATGCTGCCCCTTTAAATGCAATTAATCTCGGTTAATTCCTCAGCTTATTAGGTTGATCTCTCCTTAATACGAGAACACACTGATGTCGCGCTTGGCACATATTGGTAATCATACCCTTTTTGGCGGGACATAATAAATATATAGTTAAGATAGGCCTTAAATGCACTTAAAACACTGAAAAGCTTAGTTTGCTTTCGTTATATACCCCTAATAACACTAGAATATTAAAATACATGCAGATAAAATCATGATAGCCTTAAAATGCAGTCAAACTCACTTAACAGCTCAGTATAGGATTAAACACTGGGTTTTAGGAAATTATCAATGTGTAAACTCCGGCGACTCACTCACAAACTAAATAAAGTCCGAAGGACTTTATGTCAAATTTGTGAGGGAGTCGCCGGAGTTTACACATTGATAATTTCCTAAAACACAGTGTTTAATCTTTATAATTCTGTGAAATAATCGTTGCGATTTTTAAAACAGCAAAAACATTCACAGAAACCCATCTAGACCTCAAAACGTACCTAGGCCGGAAAGCGTAGGGATATGCAAAACATAGTTCCAAGGGAATCGCCGTTCTGTAAAATATTGATAGGAAACAAAACAAAATGAAACACTAACTTGTATTTATATTATATTTTATTTGAAATCTCGATCGATTTAATTGGAAATCATTGGGGCAGAGAAAACATTGTTCCCCTCTCCCTGGATACGCTAGGAGGACGCCATCTTGTTTACATTGGATACTGAAAATAGTCCGCTCAGAGGAAATATCGATATATAAATTATCTGAGAAGACGCCATTTAAGTGTTTATCCAATCAAAGCACTTAATTTAAATAAATTACAGCATGAATAGAATTATTTTGTAATATTTATTTAAAATTATTTCCTTTTAAGATAACTAGCTTGATAAATTGCCTAATTATTGATTGATTAAGGTTTGCTTGTTGTCTATTGAGTAATATTTTAGCTATAGTCAGGAAGAGAACAAGTTAACAAAGAATATATAAATAAGGAAGGGAATAACAGGTACAAAATTTAGACTATTGTAGCAGCTACAATGAACCTACTCTTTTCTAAATGTACAGGAGTCTCGTGTAAGAAGTGTGATACTCTCCAAACACATCATTTATGATAGTCCATGTCCAGGCTGTCTGTATGACAACTCTATGATAGGACCTCCCCTATCTACCACCTGAGGATGTACTGGGCAGCTCTGGGTCAAGCACAGGGAATCCTCCCAGCATGGTCCTAGTTGAAACAGTCGTGCTAATCCTTGAATGCACTTGAACTTATCTCACAGCACAGGTTTTGTTAAAGTTATCTCCCTTAAATACCACTGGATAGATAAAGTAAAGCTACCCCTTAAATGCACTTAAACTCGCTCAATAGCTCAGTTTCTGTTTGATTTATTTCCTTTAATATAACTAGACAGGTAAGATAAAGTCTTTTTACCCTCAAATACATATAAAAGGAGTAAATACTGTATAGTTTTTAATTCTTTAAGAACAACAACCGGTTTATCGGTAAAACACAATTTAACACACATGTAAAAATAGACAGATTTATATCTTTGATTTGCATGAGACAAATATACCAAGGCAAAAAGAACCCAGATTATATTCTGACGTTACAACCAGTCAAAATAATTCCTACTATATACAAATATAACAGTTAAAGTGTTGGAAACATAATCCTTATAAAATCCTGCCCGATTCATATACATGTAGTGTAATTACCATGCAACTTAAACAGTTGAACCACCATGTTTTCTACAATCGACATATGCAGTGAATGACAAGTATGGCATTAGTGTAAAGGACAGAAAACCAATCTGATACTTCTGGTCCTGTGATATTATTCATATATGAATACTAAAAGTAATACCAAATGCAGAGCTGGGCTGAACACCAACGCAAGGGTGTGGGGGTGTGGAAGAAATCAATTAAATTCAAGCTTGTTTTATGATAAGAACACAATATATTTGTATTATGTAAGCTCTTTATATCAACTAAAACCGGCCGACTACGTAAATGTGATGTGTTTTGTCATAATCACGAATTAAAGATCATAATTATATAATTTTAAGAAGACATACCTCCCTCTTAATTTTGCTCAATTTAAAGCAAATACCAATTTTCACATATGTTTGCAAGAAGGAATTGTAGGGGCCTCGGTGGCCGAGTGGTCAAGGTAGTTCGTCTACTATTGATCACGTGGTCTGTCAACACTGAGATTGCGGGTTCGCTTCTCACTGCAGGCAGGGTGTACTCGACTCCAATCTTAATTGACAAGGATTGCCAGTTTTCCTACCGCAGGTCGGGGGTTTTCTCCGGGTAATCCGGCTTCCTCCCCAATAAAAACTGGACGCCATGATATAGCTGAAAAATTGCTGAAATTGGCGTTAAACACCATAAAACAAACAAACAACAAACAGAAACATTGTATTTTCAAGTGTTATGAGGCAACATGACAATTCTACAATATCATTTATATACGGTATATATGCATTTTTAAATCATTATTTTTGTTTACCATGAATCACCGTAACAGTTTTTTTTCTTATTACCTGCAATCTGCAGTGAGGAATGTTAGGACTGGGTGGTGCCTTTTGGGGGAAAACTTGAATGAAGAATTGAAATATTTGAAATTCTGGAGAGTAAACAAGATCCATGAAAGTATGGTTCAATTTCGTTATATCATCATTTTTACTTTGCACCATAAAATCCGAGCTGCACTAAATGAAAATGAATACTTTCAATTATTTTGGTTTAGAAGACTATAACGAAGACTGACAGACAGACTGTTACTGTCTTTTATGGGGAGTTAAACAAGTTGCAGAAATATACGAAATATACAAAAGAAAGTGATATCATAGAAATTACAGAAAAATAACGACAACAGATAAGTTCAACTTTTATTTAACTCCAAAGACGGCTTCACAAGAACAGCTTCGAGTTATCCAAAAACAATAATCATCTTTCAAAGGTTTCAACGGAGGTGAATTAGTGTATTCTGTATTGTTTTTATCAACTGCCTTGGTGTAGTCTTACAACAGTAACCCAAAGTTTATAGAATATACATTACTGCCAACATCAGATATACATGTGGGATCGTGTTAACAAAATTACAAAATATTTATATACCATGTATCATGTATCTAATTTATAGCTTTCTCATTTTAACAGTTCAGTAAAATCGAAAGAATAGAAAACCTGTATGAAATAATACTGTAATAAACACTAGCCTTTGTCCCAGAGATGTTTGTTTATTATATACATATACCACATGTAGCAAACACGAGCACAGACAAACAATTCCACTTAAATTTTGTTTTGTACAAAGATACTTTGGTCAACGGGTATACATTTACATAAATTCTAATTTTGTATATATTCACTTTTTTTGCAGATCTGATTTATCTAATAAAAACAACGAATCGACTGATCTAATGACTGATTGTCTTTATAATTACTTTGCTTCTTGTTTGTTTGTTTAAATGAGGCTTAATGCCACTGTTAACAGTTTTTTATGTGTTTCATGGAGTCCAGGTTTCATAAGGGGAATTGTATACAATCTTGTATCCACACTTCAAACAATATATTTAGTTACAAATTATGTGTCGATAAAAGATCAATTTCACTCGCCATAAATAAAATTGATCAATTAGATTTACAGCAGGTTAATTAATAGATGAAGATTGGGAACAATCTGAAAGAATGAAATCCTCGGCCTGATCTATAACTGATTGGTAACTGATCGGTGATGGGTTGATGAGTGATAAGACATAGCTGACTGATTGGTAACTGATCGTTAATGGATTGATGAGTGATAACAGCTGACTGATTGGTAACTGATCGTTAATGGATTGATGAGTGATAACAGCTGACTGATTGGTAACTGATCGGTGATTGATGAGTGATAAAAGCTGACTGATTGGTAACTGATCGTTGATGGATTGACGAATTGATGAGTGATAAGTAACAACTGACTAATTGGTAACTGATCGTTAATGGATTGATGAGTGATAAGTAACAGCTGACTGATTGGTAACTGATCGTTGATGGATTGATGAGTGATAAGTAACAGCTGACTGATTGGTAACTGATCGTTGATGGATTGATGAGTGATAACAGCTGACTAATTGGTAACTGATCGTTGATGGATTGACGGATTGATGAGTGATAAGTAACAACTGACTAATTGGTAACTGATCGTTAATGGATTGATGAGTGATAAGTAACAGCTGACTGATTGGTAACTGATCGTTAATGGATTGATAAGTAATAAGTAACAGCTGACTGATTGGTAACTGATCGTTGATGGATTGATGAGTGATAAGTAACAGCTGACTGATTGGTAACTGATCGTTGATGGATTGATGAGTGATAAGTAACAGCTGACTGAATGGTAACTGATCGTTGATGGATTGATGAGTGATAAGTAACAGCTGACTGATTGGTAACTGATCGTTGATGGATTGATGAGTGATAAGTAACAACTGACTGTTTGGTAACTGATCGTTGATGGATTGATAAGTGATAAGTAACAGCTGACTGAATGGTAACTGATCGTTGATGGATTGATGAGTGATAAGTAACAGCTGACTGAATGGTAACTGATCGTTGATGGATTGATGAGTGATAAGTAACAGCTGACTGATTGGTAACTGATGGTTGATGGATTGATGAGTGATAAGTAACAACTGACTGATTGGTAACTGATCGTTGATGGATTGATAAGTGATAAGTAACAGCTGACTGAATGGTAACTGATCGTTAATGGATTGATAAGTGATAAATAACAGCTGACTGATTGGTAACTGATCGTTGATGGATTGATGAGTGATAAGTAACAGCTGACTGATTGGTAACTGATCGTTGATGGATTGATGAGTGATAAGTAACAGCTGACTGAATGGTAACTGATCGTTGATGGATTGATAAGTGATAAGTAACAGCTGACTGAATGGTAACTGATCGTTAATGGATTGATAAGTGATAAGTAACAGCTGACTGATTGGTAACTGATCGTTGATGGATTGATGAGTGATAAGTAACAGCTGACTGAATGGTAACTGATCGTTGATGGATTGATGAGTGATAAGTAACAGCTGACTGAATGGTAACTGATCGTTGATGGATTGATAAGTGATAAGTAACAGCTGACTGATTGGTAACTGATCGTTGATGGATTGATGAGTGATAAGTAACAGCTGACTGATTGGTAACTGATCGTTGATGGATTGATGAGTGATAAGTAACAACTGACTGTTTGGTAACTGATCGTTGATGGATTGATAAGTGATAAGTAACAGCTGACTGAATGGTAACTGATCGTTGATGGATTGATGAGTGATAAGTAACAGCTGACTGATTGGTAACTGATGGTTGATGGATTGATGAGTGATAAGTAACAACTGACTGATTGGTAACTAATCGTTGATGGATTGATGAGTGATAAGTAACAACTGACTGATTGGTAACTGATCGTTGATGGATTGATAAGTGATAAGTAACAGCTGACTGAATGGTAACTGATCGTTGATGGATTGATGAGTGATAAGTAACAGCTGACTGATTGGTAACTGATCGTTGATGGATTGATGAGTGATAAGTAACAGCTGACTGATTGATAACTGATCGTTGATGGATTGATGAGTGATAAGTAACATCCGACTGATTGGTAACTGATCATTGATGGATTGATGAGTGACAAGTAACATCTGACTGATTGGTAACTGATCTTTGATGGATTGATGAGTGATAAGTAACAGCTGACTGATTGGTAACTGATCGTTGATGGATTGATGAGTGATAAGTAACAACTGACTGATTGTTAACTGATCGTTGATGGATTGATGAGTGATAAGTTACAGCTGACTGAATGGTAACTGATCGTTGATGGATTGATAAGTGATAAGTAACAGCTGACTGATTGGTAACTGATCGTTGATGGATTGATGAGTGATAAGTAACAGCTGACTGATTGGTAACTGATCGTTGATGGATTGATGAGTGATAAGTAACAGCTGACTGATTGGTAAATGATCTGTGATGGATTGATGAGTGATAAGTAACAGCTGACTGAATGGTAACTGATCGTTGATGCATTGATGAGTGATAAGTAACAGCTGACTGATTGGTAACTGATCGTTGATGGATTGATGAGTGATAAGTAACAGCTGACTGATTGGTAACTGATCGTTGATGGATTGATGAGTGATAAGTAACAGCTGACTGAATGGTAACTGATCGTTGATGGATTGATAAGTGATAAGTAACAGCTGACTGATTGGTAAATGATCTGTGATGGATTGATGAGTGATAAGTAACAGCTGACTGATTGGTAAATGATCGTTGATGGATTGATGAGTGACAAGTAACATCTGACTGATTGGTAACTGATCGGTGATGGATTGATGAGTGACAAGTAACATCTGACTGATTGGTAACTGATCGGTGATGGATTGATGAGTGACAAGTAACATCCGACTGATTGGTAACTGATCGGTGATGGATTGATTAGTGATAAATAACAGCTGACTGATTGGTAACTGATCGGTGATGGATTGATGAGTGACAAGTAACATCTGACTGATTGGTAACTGATCGGTGATGGATTGATGAGTGACAAGTAACATCCGACTGATTGGTAACTGATCGGTGATGGATTGATTAGTGATAAATAACAGCTGACTGATTGGTAACTGATCGGTGATGGATTGATGAGTGATAAGTAACAACTGACTGATTGGTAACTGATCGGTGATGGATTGATGAGTGACAAGTAACATCTGACTGATTGGTAACTGATCGGTGATGGATTGATGAGTGACAAGTAACATCCGACTGATTGGTAACTGATCGGTGATGGATTGATTAGTGATAAATAACAGCTGACTGATTGGTAACTGATCGGTGATGGATTGATGAGTGATAAGTAACAACTGACTGATTGGTAACTGATCGATGATGGATTGATGTGTGATAGCATCTGACTGGTAAATGATCTGTGATAAATTGATGAGTGATAACAGCTGACTGATTGGTAACTAATCGTTAACGGATTGATGAGTGATAACAGCTGACTGATTGGTAACTGATCGGTGATGGATTGATGAGGATAAGTAACAGCTGACTGATTGGTAACTGATCGGTGATGGATTGATGAATGATAACAGTTGACTGATTGGTAGTGATCGGTGATGGATTGATGAGTGATAAGTAACAACTGACTGATTGGTAACTGATCGTTGATGGATTGATGAGTGATAAGTAACAGCTGGCTGATTGGTAACTGATCGTTGATGGATTGATGAGTGATAACAGCTGACTGATTGGTAACTGATCGTTGATGGATTGATAAGTGATAAGTAACAGCTGACTGATTGGTAACTGATCGGTGATGGATTGATGAATGATAACAGCTGACTGATTGGTAACTGATCGTTGATGGATTGATAAGTGATAAGTAACAGCTGACTGATTGGTAACTGATCGGTGACGGATTGATGAATGATAACAGCTGACTGATTGGTAACTGATCGGTGATGGATTGATGAGTGATAAGTAACAGCTGACTGATTGGTAACTGATCGTTGATGGATTGATAAGTGATAAGTAACAGCTGACTGATTGGTAACTGATCGGTGACGGATTGATGAATGATAACAGCTGACTGATTGGTAACTGATCGGTGATGGATTGATGAGTGATAAGTAACAGCTGACTGATTGGTAACTGATCGTTGATGGATTGATGAGTGATAACAGCTGACTGATTGGTAACTGATCGATGATGGATTGATGAATGATAACAGTTGACTGATTGGTAGTGATCGGTGAGAGCTGACTGTTTAGTGCGTGAACGTGACAGCTGATAAATGGTCAATGATTGGTGATGGATTGATGAGTGATCGGTTACAGCTGACTGATTGGTACGAGAACGTGACAGCTGACTAATTGGCACTGATCGGTGATGGATTCATGAGTAATGAGTAATCGGTGCATCTGACTGATTGGTACTAGAATGTGACAGCTGACTAAATGGTCACTGATTGGTATTGGATTGATGAGTGATCGGTGACAGCTGACTGTTTGGTACTAGAATGTGACAGCTGACTAAATGGTCACTGATTGGTGATGGATTGATGAGTGATCGGTTACAGCTGACTGATTGGTACTAGAATGTGACAGCTGACTAAATGGTCACTGATTGGTGATGGATTGATGAGTGATCGGTGACAGCTGACTGTTTGGTACTAGAATGTGACAGCTGACTAAATAGTCACTGATTGGTGATGGATTGATGAGTGATCGGTTACAGCTGACTGATTGGTACTAGAATGTGACAGCTGACTAAATGGTCACTGATTGGTGATGGATTGATGAGTGATCGGTGACAGCTGACTGTTTGGTACGTGAACGTGACAGCTGACTAAATGGTCACTGATTGGTGATGGATTGATGAGTGATCGGTGACAGCTGACTGTTTGGTACGTGAACGTGACAGCTGACTAAATGGTCACTGATTGGTGATGGATTGATGAATGATCGGTTACACCTGACTGATTGGCAAATGATCGGTGATTAACTGACTAGTGGTTGGTGACACCTGACTGATAGGTAATTAATCAGTGACGGATTGATGAGTGATCAATGACACCTGACTGATTGTTAACTGATCAGTGATGGATTGATTAGTTATCGGTGACATTGTTAACTGATCTGTTACAGATTGATGGGAGATCTGCTTAAAGTGTTATGCTTACAATGTTAAGTACTGTAAGTAAAAATAAGAAACTAAATGTTATACAAATTATCATTATACTATTCTTGAAATAAAATCAAGGACACATAATAAGACAAATGTTTCCTTACATTAAGGAGATTTTGAAGGAATTAAAATTAAAGAATCATTGAGACGTCTGCAATAAATTCCATATATGTAATAAGACTGTACAAATCCCATCATTTGTTATTTATTTTCATTTCTCATTATATTCCAATAGTTAGGCCATTCCTACAAAATTGCTGGTTATCGACCTTCTAATTTAGTTTAAACATATTTTATTTGTTAATAACAAAATGGATTGGACACAAGTAAATCATACTTATGAAGTCCTCTCCAAAATACAATATTTACATGTAATATTTATACGAACGAGCATGCAAATAATAATAATAATAATAATAATAATAATAATAATACCCATAATTTTTCCTCCATTTTTATGTAATTTAGCAATATATTTGTAATGCCCCATATGAAATTTTAAGTGCAAGAAAGATTTTGTTAATAAAAAATGTTGATGTCTCGACCGTTCGGTTACTTTTGCAAAGGCCAATCCAATAGGATAATGACCTCTCGAGAACTGTGAATCCTTACAGTATCAATAACCAACTTAAAGCGTTCAAGTGATTTCACTTATCTAATAGATGTGTCATGATTCGAAACTTAGTTGCATAATTCTGCTATACTTTGTAAAATAAATGAGTAAGGTAAACTTTCACTCCGGGTCTTTTTCAAAGTACAAATGTCCACAGTTTTTTCCGGATTTTCGCGGCTTTATAAAACAACGTGCTTACAACGTAAGATCTCCGTGCGATTGCCATGTTAACGTACGGAGGCAGTACTTGCACGCGCTTCTTACGGTATGGTGTTCTTACTCGCTTGCCTATTGTAAGTGCTTGCAAGTGCGGTGAACGTGAGTTTATTTCGGCCGCTGTTGGGTGATATATATAAAGACGACATATCGATGCTTCCCAGAAATCATAGCTGCCGATGCCTCTAAATGCCGCCCCTACAACCGCTGTACCCAGTGGCCGATTGTTTCCTTTTGGCATCTTTTCTCGCTACCTTCTTCGGTGGCATCTTGAAGACAAATGGCATCCGTCGGCTCGACTTTTATATACTGCAGAGGTCAGTGCGCATAACAAGCGTTGTAAATGCGGAGCACGTACTTGCTCGGTAAGGTTCGCCTGAGTTCTGTGCGCTTTTTGGACAGTTGAACTGTGGAAGTGCCGAGAAAACACGGACCACGCACGGACGACGCACTTATTACGTGCTCGGCAAGGGGAGCAAGTGACGATAGGATTTTTTTAAAAGACTCGCGGAGGCAGTGCGTTATGCGCTCGTGGACGTACAGGGCACAAATCCGTTATCAAAGTAAACTAAAGATTTAAACAAATATGATAGAAGTTTGATGTCTTCCCTATCAGTGAACCCGATAGTAGTTTGGTGTCTTCCCTATAAATGAACCTGATAGCAGTTTGGTGTCCTCACAATAACAGGAGCTGATAGCAGTTTTATGTCTTCCCTATATATGAACCTGATAGCAGTTTGGTGTCTTCCCTATAACAGAACCTGATAGCAGTTTGGTGTCTTCCCTATAGATGAACCTGATAGTAGTTTGGTGTCTTCCCTATAGATGAACCTGATAGCAGTTTGGTGTCTTCCCTATAACAGAACCTGATAGCAGTTTGGTGTCTTCCCTATAACAGAACCTGATAGCAGTTTGGTGTCTTCCCTATAGATGAACCTGATAGCAGTTTGGTGTCTTCCCTATAACAGAACCTGATAGCAGTTTGGTGTCTTCCCTATAACAGAACCTGATAGCAGTTTGGTGTCTTCCCTATAACAGAACCTGATAGCAGTTTGGTGTCTTCCCTATACATGAACCTGATAGCAGTTTGGTGTCTTCCCTATAGATGAACCTGATAGCAGTTTGGTGTCTTCCCTATAACAGAACCTGATAGCAGTTTGATTTTTCTTTTCTCTGTAAATGAACCTGATAGCAGTTTGATGTCTTCCTTATAGATGAACCTAGTAGCAGTTTGATGTCGTCCCTATAACAGAACCTGATAGCAGTTTGGTTTCTTCCCTATAACAGAACCTGATAGCAGTTTGGTGTCTTCCCTATAACAGAACCCGATAGCAGTCTGGTGTCTTCCCTATAAATGAACTTGATAGCAGTTTGGTGTCTTCCCTATAGCAGAACCTGATAGCAGTTTGGTGTCTTCCTTATAAATGAACCTGATGGCGGCTTTTTTGCCTTCACTTTTATTATTAACCTTTTAACATACATGTTTACAAAATATAAATACACCTTAAATTCTTTACATGACGTCTAATAATTTGATACATTTTGTTGGATATTTTTGTTAACAAAAGCATATAAATTTCACTATGTAAATCCACTAACTGGCCTCAGTTTTCAACGCATTATGATTTATAGCTTCAAAATTTATATGTATTTCAACAATAAGTAGTCAAATTACAAAACATGAAATAATATATCATTTTAAACTCCTTTTGTAAATCTTTAGAATGTAAAACTTATAGCATTCAATTCAATACAATATTCTTTAATTAAAGAGGCAAATACGTAAATTTAAACTATTTTTACTTGAAATTATAAAACTTTGCAGAGGTTGATTGAGAGTTATTTCCATTAGATTGACCATACTAACATAGCACGAGTACACAATTTTTTTCAACATTTTCCATCAACGTTTAATTTATGACCACAAACTAAGTGGGGTTAAGTTTGAGAAATAGAGCTACATTTATTAATTTTTACTAAATTTTTCACTTGTCCTTGGGAATACAGTTTTTTTCCTGACTCTTTAAAGATTGCCTGATCAATACAATACTGTACTGGTTCGCTGTCAATGCAGTTAAAATAATTTGTGCATTCTGGTAGAAATAGCTCGTTTCAAGTATAATAAATATACAGTAGACTTCGATAACTCAAACGCAAAACAGCCACTAAAATTGGACGAAGATTTCATGAAATATATCTGTTTAGATTTGCTGACGAATCTGAATTTCCTTCGGAATGATTTTTTGGACTAAAATTGTTTTAAATAAATTATTCTCTATTTTTCTTTTATTTTGACAAAAACCCTATGTGTCAACAAACTTAAAAGTTTACTTGATTTCTAAAGTTCAAGTTTTCGAGAAATTGGAGAAGGAGAAACCAAGTTTAATTGTTTTGTTTTTGTTTGTTTGATGGTGTTTAACGCTACTTTCAGCAATTTTTCAGCTATATCATGGCGGTAGGAAAACTGGCAATCCTTGTCAAATAAGATTTGAGTCGAGTACACCCTGCCTGCAGTGAGACTCGAACCCGCAATCTCAGTGTTGACAGACCACGTGATCAATAGTACATGAACTACCTTAACCACTCGGCCACCGAGACCCCTTCAAGGTTAATTGAACATGTACAATACATATAGGACAAATGATGAAACTAACAAACAGTATAAGAAATCAATGGTATTTGAGCGAAATAAGTTCCAGCTATAGAAGTTCAACTGTACCTATGTGTCAACAATGACCCAATATTGTATAAATGGCTTACAGCCAACATAAGAATATATTTCAAAACATCTGTGCAGATGAAATAATGTAACTTAAGTATGCCTTTGTTGTAACAATTAAATCCAAAATAAAGTCCAGAGGAGATCTTTCTCATTGGCTGCAGGATCGAGATTCCTATTTTTCAGGATAATACCTAAACACATGTGTAGCAATAACTGCCAAGTAAAAAAAATGAAGAAAATTTAAATCATTTGACCTTATATATATATGGAGCATTATAACATTGACCTTCTTTGTATTTAAATTGATTGAATGATTGATTAAATGTTTGCATAACGTCCAATTTTTAAGCTGTATTCAGGATACTATATTTAAATTGAAGCTATTTCACAACCATTTAGACATATTTTGAAATAAACAACGTCATAAATAGGACGTTTAGACACTAAAAGACCTTGACCACAGACCTTCTGATATTTGCAAAAATCAATAAAAAAATTAAGCATTTCTAAGGACAAACAATTTTCTATACTTGGAAAATGAAAAAAAAAAATTAATAGAACTTCTTCTATAACATTGTGACCTTGACTATGTTGGTTGATTGATTGATTGATTAATGGTGTTTAACGCCCGAGCAGCAATATTTCAGCTATATTCAGGCGAGACTATGTTGGAGGTCATCTATGAACAATGGTGAAGATATATTGAGATATGGCTTTTTGCTATAAATTGTATTATTCCAAGGAAGATAACTCTTACAAAGGGTCAATCAAAATATATGACAGAACTTAAAAGAACCTACATTTTAGTAATGGATTCAGTTCTGTATATGTTATGAAAAAGTGCTCTTCACACATGTTATACTTACTGAGATGTCTCTATATTAAATTTTATTGATCTCGGGTAGATCACTCTTACAATGGACCAATCTACAAAAAGTCGATAAAGTCCCATAACCCCTATAAAATTTGTCGAATTAAAATGTCGTTGCGATAGATTAACTACATATGGTGACTAACAATACTACAAAATTTGAACAAAATACGTTCAGCGGTTTCTGAGGAGTTGTGTCAACAAAAGTGTGACAGATGGACGCACGCACGGACATAAGAACGAAGACCATTGGTAAGTCCCTCCGAAGCGTTGCAGAGGGGGACAAAAATTAGAATTTGACCTTGACCCCTGACCACGTGACCTTTTCGAGGACAAGATCAATCATGATCAATACTGAAGACCTCAAGTCTCTTTAACAACATTCACTGCAACATCTTTTATGGTTTTAAAATTTATCTGCACACAAGTTTTTCTGTGTCAGGGGAGATAATTTTGTAAATAAAAAAAGTTACATTGTGAACTGCGAAATATTTATGAAATTTGTACATATTTCTCCAAAATCTACATGTATAAGATTGGTGAAATTGTTGACAAAACTACTGCAAGCTATTTAAATGAGAATGAGAAATTGGACAATCATATTTTAGATCTATTACCATCTCTTGTCGAAAACCATGAAAGGTGGTAGAAATCTGCTCAGGAAAAAACAATTCATAGAGTACAAGTAAAGTTCTTGGTAATAAATACTCGCTTTCACATATGACCCATCGGATCAGCTTGGATGATCGCTGTATAGAAGCTGAAAAATTTGCTCAAATTAATTTAATCAGGTAAGATATGAAAAGATTATGCCGATTCATACCATAAGGTGTCAGAAATAGCTTTACAGCGCTGTACGAAATATGTTTTGTACATAGTAAGATATATGGGTTCAAGGACTGTATCACCTTCGCAAATACAATAATACTGTTCACAATTTCTGTTTGTCACCATGGACATTCATGATATAGGGTGTTATTTCACAGTAAACTAAATTGTGAATAACCTTGACAGATAAAGATGCTTACCCTAACCTAGTCCAGGACACAAGTTAATATATCAGGTCAAATGCTGGATCAAATCTAGTCCCCGATTCATGTATATGGACAAAACATCAATCCATAATACATGTACTCACAAAGTTCTAGTAATTACATGTACGAATAACAATTATTTATGGGACTACAAAGAAAATTATGTCTCGGCGACATTGATATCCCGCTTAGCACACATTGGTAATCATCCCCCTTCACTCAAGTGTGAAGTATTGTACAGAGCCCTACAGAATTTTGCCAGTGCGGAGATCTCATCATGTTGTAACTGTGTACCAAGTTTCATGAAGATGTTATATCAAAATCTTCAACGCAAATGTAAACCTGAGGTGGAAGGACAAACAAACAGACGAACGTATAAATGGACTCAAAATCTGTCCCTCAACTTTCGTTGGTTAGATGTCAAAATCCTCGAACACATCTAGTCCCAGATACATGTAACAGGAAATAAAACTGTCCTAATACATGTACTTAGAACTATTACTAATAACAATATGAGGATTTAAATGACTACAAAAATGCTTGCTCTCATCTAATCCACGATAAATGTAGGTCACAAATCTGATTATCTGTCCTTACTAGATGTACTATTAATTACTAAAAGCATGGAGATTTACCAATTTGTTATTCAACCCAGCTGATATAATCGCACTTTACATGGTTTGACTCAATATAGATAATAATATATAATAATGATGTATTTAACAGTTATATAAGCGCTGTGTTGATTTAAAAAAAACCAACATGACATCAACATAAGTATCCATTTAAACCTTATAGGAGAATACTAAAATGTCCTTGCTTGCTGATGGAAAATATCTGTTTCACTTTAATAGCTTAACACTGATTTTCCGAATCATGCTGGTTAACATGAAGGTCGCTTAACCAGATGGAACCGGTATTTTACCAGGATTAAATCCTGAGAAAACATCACATGATTGTTTAAGTTATCTGAATGGAAAATAACACTATCTATTATAGACCGATTTCTTTTATGATCTTAGTACATGGACACTGACGTATGTCATATTGTTCACAATTTCTCCATTGTGTATATTAGTAAGCCTTCAGAAAGGTGATAAATAATCTATTAAAGTTAAATGTACCAGCTCCAAAGGAACAAACTAACCTAAATTCAATTGGAACTGTTATAAATGTTTGCTTAAAAGAATTAATTAAAATCAAATTTACATACATGTAATAACTTGATTTTAAAACTGTCGGTCTTCATGATCCTTTATGTTTATTTTGGAAAAGTTTTTATTTTACCGAGGATATTCTTGTGCAAAGAGAAACGAACTAGAAAAATATTCTTGCAATTTTTTTCAATAACTGTAAATCAAGTATTTACTGTTAAGCTTCTAAATATGGCAATTTTTGCCGAAAAGCTTGGTAAATAAAATCTGTAGACTAATTTTTTTTTAAAGATCATCGATGCTGAAAAAAAAACATAATGTAAATTGGATTCATAACTTATTGTTCATCCAGATGGTTTTATGAAAAAAAAATGTCAGTCATTCTCCCAAGTCACACCTACTTCTTGTACACCGACACATTTTATTAAGTTTAAGCATAATTTCAACCTCCAGTGTGTACTCAATATAATGTTTCACAAACACAGGAAAGATATACTCATCATGCTCATACTCTGTATAAGCGATGACTCATAATATTGTGTTATTGAAACGATTGTTACACAGATGACACGAAATACATTGTTAGAAAATTTTGTATGGGATGAGCGTGTATATCTTGTATTCGTTCAGCAATAATACCTGTGTAACTACTCTTGTACTGGCTAAATACAATCTACTACCGTGTATAGAAAAACTAGAGGCTCCCAGGAGCCTGTATCGCTCACCTGAACCTGAAACCAAACAACCCTTTTTTATCCAGCTTTTCTTTGCTATAAGGAATTGCCCAACACTTCTGCAAAAATCATTAATTTTGACCTTTTAAGGGAAATAACTCCTATAAGGAGGATCTTTTGATGGTTAGAGGGAGAAGGGAGGTTCACTTCAAATTTGCTGTACCTGTTATACTTTTTTAACTATCAGTCGAAAACTCTCTCGAACCCCCCCCCCCCCCCGCCCCTTTTTTCATTTTTTCAATTTTTTCAATTTTAATCCAACGTAGCTATGTAGGTAGTCAGGTGTCATCATTTGCAAAGGTGATGATGTGTGCAATTTTTCAAAGCAGTCCTTTCATTGGTTTAAGAGGAGAAGATTTTTTAAAATCAAGTAAAATTGATTAAAAAAATGTTCATGGAGAATAATTCCTAAACGGTCCATCAGACAATCTTGACCCTAAAGTCATTTTTGTAGCCCTCATAGAGCAGAACAATTAAGCAATGCTAACTTTTTCTCTAGTTCTAATAATTTTCAAGATTTTGAGGCAAAAATGGCAAAAATCATCAATTTTTACAATTAAAGGGCAATAACTCCTATAAGGAGTCATCATACAACTTCAACCCAATGGAGTGTTTCTTAGAGCTTTTGATGCAGATGAAGGCATGTCTCTTCAGTTTTCCTGTATCTGTTACACTTTTTTAAATATAAGCCAAAAACTGTATTTTACCGCCCTCCCCCCATCCTATTTTTAGCCATGGTGGCCATGTTGGTTAATCTGCAGCCATGGTTGGTGCAAACTTGGTTGAGGACATTTGACAGATGATGTGTAAAAAGTTTCAAAGCAGTACTTTCAGTTGTTTCAGAGGAGAAGATTTTAAAAAATCAATTAAAACCGATTAAAAAAACAGTTCAAGGGGAATAACTCTTAAACGGTTAATCAGACAATCTTGACCTTTAAGTCATTTTTGTAGCCCTCATAGAGCAGAACAATTAAACAATGCAAACTTTTTCTCTAGTTCTAATAATTTTCAAGATTTTGAGGCAAAAATGGCAAAAATCATCAATTTTGACAATTAAAGGGCAATAACTCCTATAAGGAGTCATCATACAACTTCAACCCAATGGAGTGTTTCTTAGAGCTTTTGATGCAGATGAAGGCATGTCTCTTCGGTTTTCCTGTATCTGTTACACTTTTTTAAATATAAGCCAAAAACTGTATTTTACCGCCCCCCCCCCATCCTATTTTTAGCCATGGTGGCCATGTTGGCTAATCTGCAGCCATGGTTGGTGCAAACTTGGTTGAGGCCATTTGACAGATGATGTGTACAAAGTTTCAAAGCAGTACTTTCAGTTGTTTCAGAGGAGAAGATTTTAAAAAATCAATTAAAACCGATTAAAAAAAACAGTTCAAGGGGAATAACTCTTAAACGGTTAATCAGACAATCTTGACCCTTAAGTCATTTTTGTAGCCCTCATAGAGCAGAACAATTAAGCAATGCTAACTTTTTCTCTAGTTCTAATAATTTTCAAGATTTTGAGGCAAAAATGGCAAAAGTCATCAATTTTGACAATTAAAGGGCAATAACTCCTACAAGGAGTCATCATACAACTTTGACCCAATGGAGTGTTTTGTAGAGCTTTAGATGCTGAAGAAGGAAGGTCTCTTTGGTTTTCCTGTATCTGTTATACTTTTTGAACTATAAGCAAAAAACTGTATTTTGACCCCTCTGTTCTATTTTTAGCCATGGCGGCCATGTTGGTTGGTCTGAGGCCATGATTTGGGCAAACTTGGTAGAGGGCATTTTACTGATGATGTATGCAAAGTTTCAAAGCAATCCCTTCAGTGGTTTTGGAGGAGAAGATTTTTGAAGAAAAGTTAACGACGACGACGACGACGACGACGACGACGGACGACGACGGACGCCAAGTGATGGCAATAGCTCACATGACCCTTCGGGTCAGGTGAGCTAAAAAGGGGGATCAGCACGTGACGTCAATCAGCTAATCCAGAACGCAGATACTTATATTAGGAAGGATAATATACTCATACTCAGTATAAGCGATGACTCATAATATTGTGTTTCAAATAGAGGTACAAATATACTCATTTCCATATAAGGAATATTTCACATTCTGAACACGTTATAGCGTATTTCGTGTTTCGAAATTGACCTAATTTGAAATTGACCTAATTAATTTTAACTTTAACACTAGACAAATTAACCGTAAAAACAGTAACGACCTCATTGAACTATTTGAATTTAATGGCGTAAGGAAATATTGTGTGACAAATGTAGGTAATTTGGTATGTCTATGAAGATGGCTTGCTCCATTTAGATTGGCCACACAGATTTCAGTTTACAAGCAAATTACAATTATTCTACAATGTAATATGACAATAATTGACATCATTTATTTTAAATTGAGCAGTTCACTAAACTATACAATCTATGGTAGAAGACTGAAAACTGGAACAAAAGCCTGAACTACGAATTACCACCAGTTAAATGGAACATGGGAAAGGGTTGGGGCAGAATTATTTTTTGTCCCTTAGAGGAAACATAAATTGTCTAACAAGGAGCATAATTATACGACCTACTTTTTCTTTCTTTTTTTGCATGAGAAGAAACATAAAATTTCTTTTAAATGTCACCCCAGCCCCCAACGCCACCTCCTTCTGGTAAGAACACGGTTGGTCCCTCAGTATATTTATATATTTACTGTCCTTTATACCATCATGTTATAGATACCACAAATATTTTCAAAGGGAGGTAAATACTATATTGACTGGTAAGATTGATAAATGTTGAAGAAAATTAACCAATAAACTTTTATTACTACATTTACATGTATTAAATTACAAAACATCAAATTGTTTACCTAAAATGCTGTGATGATCACATATCCTTATAACCCTTGGTTAGTAACATCTAAATGTATTTTACATCTTTGATCAATCAAGATCAATCAAAGCAGACCCGAATTAATGGCATGACAGCATCTTAACCTGATCTGGCACTTAAACAATTTTCATAATCTGAAAAAGTAATTAATTTTCTTTATTTAGTGTTGAAGAAATAATACAGTTTTAGTCACTACACTTTACTAGCCCGGGTGTGAATTGACCATAATAATAAATATCTTGCCAAAATAGTTAATAGTTAACATACAGACAAGAACAACCTATAACACACAGGTACATTTACTTTGTAAATAAATGAACAGGATAAACTTGGGACATAATATTTCTATGGTGATTTGATTTAATAAAAATAAATTTCAAATTGACTTTACACTGTAATATTACAAGACTTGAATGGCATGTTATATATATCTACATCATGAAATAAATCATAAGTTACACTAATCCTATATTATAGGATTAAACACCGTTTTCAATGGATTTATTGGTAGATCAACAAGACCAACTCACTCACAAACTTCGTGAGTGAGTTGGTCTTGTTGATATACCGATAAATCCATTGAAAACGGTGTTTAATCCTTATAATTCTTTAAAATTACATTAAGATATTAATTTATCTAGAGTGTTTCTCAACTTCATATTTCTTGTGTATTTGGTAGCTGGATTGACTGAACGTATGAATATTATGTTTATTTTTACGTACGATTATTCCACAAACCATTTTCTGATTTTAATAAACACAATTACATCAATCTGATACCTTATTTTCTTTATCGAACACAAGGTGAAAGTTTTAAATTTAACAATCATTAATGATAATTCATCAAACAAATAATTTGTAAGTTGCTCGCTACTTTCGATATTGAAAGTCGCCATTTTTGTTACGTTGGTAACGGTAACAAGAAATGATATGGGTTACACCCATATCCAGAGATGTTCGATTTATATGAAGAAGAAGAAGAAGAAATATTTATTGGAAGAAAGCTCATAAATGAACATGTATATAAAAGTTACAATGATAGGAACAATAATATAAGAAACAATATCAATGATAAAATAACAGTTGATAAGATTAAGTTATATGTTATAGGTGTATCCGAGTTTTTTTTCAACTTGTTTTATTTAAAATTTCATCATATGCTGTAAAAGGTTACAAATATAGACGATTGTGCAAGGCAAGAAATAATCATCTTGATTATAATATCTCAACTTTGAGAAGAGTATTGTAATCAAAAAAGCAATGTGTAGGAAAGACAAATGTTTACCTTACAATAACAATACATTGACCTTTTCGAAATCACATAATCACGTGGTTCTGTGGGGAAAAAAGGGGGGCGGTAAGATCGACAGTTATCGCGTACTTCCGTCGGGCATCCTTGGAAGATCAAAGAAAAATACCGACAAGTTACAATTTCAATTGATTTAATTTTACAGTAATTAAAATTGTTTTTCAAAAAATTTGCAATTAAAATGTATTCAAACTTCAAACTAACGTTCATGTGCATAAACATTGCTAAGAACTTAATAATATTTTCAGACTGTAAAATAAAACAAGTACTATCTTTAAAAAAGATATTCGACGCATATAACTCTTAGAGATGTATGTAAGGTAGAACGGAAACTACACAAACATCAATAAGAAAAAAACTGTAAAAAAAATATCAAACGAAAGAGAGAGACAAGAAACATTTACGTTTTCTTTCATTGATGTATGTGGGGGAGGTAAATAATTAACGTGATGCGAACTGTATCCAATCAAAATAAGGCTATAATATAAGAAGGTTGCTACATTCATGGATTTTAAAAACAATGTTATTAAATAATAGGGTATTATCAAAAAGAGACTTTGCAATTAGAGCTCCATCTCCTGTCTGCACGTGAATGACGACGGATGCAAAGAAAGAAGATAGGCGGCTTTAAAAATCATATAGCTAACAATATACATTTTTACATATCCCCAATGAAAAGCTATTTCAGAAGTAGACCAACATAGTAAATAAACAAGTACTATCTTTAAAAAAGATAACCGACGCAGTAAAGATATAAATTGAGTTATGCATTGAACTACGAATCGTCTTTATTGTCATACAAATTCACCGTTTCAATAGACCAGAAATGTTTGATGGAAATTTTTTGGGGGAAGTACTGTCGGACAATTATTACTACGTGAATGAAATCATGAACCTATAAATTAACATTAGTTCCAGATGAAACGAGTTTGAAATTATTCATTGTGCCCCCTTTTATTTACGTGTTTTCGATATTAACAGATTTACCAAGCATACAGTTAACCTAAAATTGATAATGTACATACAACTACATGTACTTTGCTGTACATGTACATGTGTTCCAGAAAGTTTATTGCTATTATGTATTGAAACCCAATGCCTAAGATATAGAAATGAAGTTTTTCTGCGAGCACCAAAGCAGTTATACAATAATGTAAACAAATTGAATATTAGAAATTTTTTAATAAAATGTTTATAGTTTACAATTTACTGAATAAGCAAAGTATACTTTACAATTAGAGCCACAACTCTCTATCTATGTGTGTACTACGACGGACGCCCAAGAACAATAATACATTTAATTTAATATCAATATGAATATAAAATGATTGTTAATTTGTATTTAGAAATTAATTAAAATTTCGTTTCTTCGTCTTTTTTATCATCCATAAAAGCCCGCTAAAATCCAGCGTGTTAATATGCATTTAATTTGCGCTGTACTTCAAATAAAAAATATTTAACATTTTTGTACAAGCTGTTTGATATAAATTTTACAAACTGCAGCTCATCTCTATCGTTCTTTATACTTCAATTGCACTATGAAATAATTTTATAAACAAACAGACGGTAAAATCTAATAATAATAGTACACAATTTGAAAGGTGAATTACCACCCTGTTCCGAGCCCCTGTCCAATTTACCACCCTGTTCCGAACCCCCGTCCAATTGGTTTTTAACCAATAAGAAACAGAATTACGAGAGGTGAAGTGTCATGAGGTCAAAGGGTAAAAAGTGAATATAATACCGACTGCGTCGGAAAAACAAACAAACCGTCCGACCAAGGGCATTAAGTTGTCGGTGTAGGACGTAAAAAACTCCCCAAGTAAGTAAAACAAACAAACCTTTCTATGTATATTCGGAGTTGTAGGTTTTTTCTTGTGATGTATCGTATATATTAACTCGAAAACAAGTTAGTTAAAATAAATTTCATAAGCAATTAGGTACTTTCATGCATCAAGTAATATTCATTCACATGTATTCATTACAGTTTGCTATTTTATTAATTTGACAATCTTTTAAAATGGGAACTTCTAAATAAAATATATTAACATGAACACAAAATGTCAATTCAATGCTTATTACATTTTTTTTTGTAATTGTATTGTTGTTCATGCCCTCCACGGACCCATAATTGGTTAATAAAGTATCTTATCTTATCTTATTTTATCTATTACATGTGAATTAAATCGGTAATGTGTATGCTATCCCAAAAATGGAGGGCGGGGGGTGAGATAAACTGTATGGTCCAAATATATAAATGCAACGAAACAATCAGTGAATTTTACTCTAAATTACATGCGCTGTGTATAGTAAACAAAATGTGTTATCGAACTACCGTGTCTCATACTACTCACTTGGCGTTCTGACAATTACCAATGACCTACTTACCTTTGTGTAGGATCATTTGTATGACAATAATTTCACGATAGGGAGAGAGAGTGCGTGTGTCAGGAGGTCAAACGAAGAAAATATGATGTAAATACATCACCGGCGTGAGGATTGTTTACAGATACGATGGTCATTAAAGCAAATACAATTCCATCCCGTACGAAATGCGCAAAAAATTACACGTCATATGGTTTTATCATGTAATTATTGTTTATCAGTTCTGAATGGAATTCTTTTGGGTTAAAAATAATTCTCTAAAGTAAAATTACGACTACCAATTGTTCAAAAACACCAGTCTGCTGGAAAAATTGTTGGGAAATGCAAATAGGATGCTTTTCAAAGTATACTATAGTAGATTGTTCGAACGCAGTATTTTTTACTATTTTTGTCCAATCAGAATTCAGACTTGTCTTCAATAACAGTACGTTACCGTGGGTAAGCGTCTTTTAGTTCAAAGGTCACAATTCGAAAATATACCGACTGCGTCGGAAAAGAGTCTTATTTTTGCCAGAGACATGTAAATATATGCCTCTGTTTTTGCAAAACAATTTATGAAATTATTAACTTCTAGAATTATTTTCAACTATTACAACTGTTGATTACCTTTATTGGAATGTAACTGAATTGTTTTTCTATTGTATTTTTATATACATTTTTCAAAATTTCATTTACCTTTTTTTTTATTTCTGTTTGGGGGCCTCGGTGGCCGAGTGGTCAAGTCAGTTCGTCTACTATTGATCACGTGGTCTGTCAACACTGAGATTGCGGGTTAGATTCTCACTGCATGTAGGGTGTACTCGACTCCAATCTTAATTGGCAAGGATTGCCAGTTTTCCTACCGCAGGTCGGGGGTTTTCTCCGGGTACTCCGGCTTCCTCCCCAATAAAAACTGGACGCCATGATATAGCTGAAAAATTGCCGAAAGTGGCGTTAAACACCATCAAACAAACAAACAAACATAATTTCTGTTTGTTTAAAGGACTTCATATACGATCTTAGAGGTAGGCTGAATATAATTCTATAAGTATCTAAATATAACTGCTTCTTTAAAATAGTTCTACATAAAAAATTTAAATCTTGAATTAAATAAAAATGCAAACCTTTTGTGTTTTTTTTTCTTATTATAAAGAAATTTATTTTCCCTACCAATGTCTATGACATTTTTCACTCATTCAGAAAATCTAATTTCTTTAAATAACATGCCTGTTTTAAAATCTTATTTTCGTATAAAAATCATAATCTAAATTAGCATTTTCGTGGCTAATTATGCGAGTCTAAATGGTCTTCCATTTATACCTTTCATTAAAGTTCAGTGTCATAAATAAGCAATTAGCAAATAAACAAGGCACATCTAATTTACATCACAGAAATATCTCTTACCCCTCACCCCCCACCACGCACACACACACACACACACACACACACACACACACACACACACGCCTCGTTCTCGGCCAATCTCGTGCGAGAGAGTTTTGGATTTCGAAATCGTAAATAATGAAAACCCAGGGAAATTAAATTTAATGTTCAAGATTGATGAATTTCTACATAAAGGTTTCATTTTCTACCCTAATTATGAAATAATCCAGAAATAATACTGAAAATTATCGATCATGCATTACGTAATACTACAAAATTTTAAAATGCATTATTTTTATCAAATCCTCTTATGAATTCCCATAAAAACAAATACATTCACATTCTATTATGTGAAGATTAGAAACTGCATAAAAACTACAACTATAAGTACCCTAGAAATTCTGACATAACAAAAGAAATAAAATTGAAAATTATCGATAAAGTCAAATTTATAATCATCTACATTTTTATGTAAAGATACGAATGCAAAAAAGATATGAAGCTTGCTCTATCAAGCATGAAATAATCCAAACAAAAAAATATAATGATAAAATTGAACTGAACAAGTCTTTCTAACATATACATTACGTAATATAACGTAACAAAATCTAAAAATGCCTTTTTATTATCAAATTATCTAACTAATTAATAAAAGAAACACCGATATATACATTTTATTTTGTAAAGATAAGAATGCATTAAAAAAAATACTAAGCATACCCTATAAATCGTGAAATAATCCAAGAAATAAAATTGAATCGATGATCCTATCTAGCGAGGTCAAAAGCGCATTAATATACAATTTTATTCATCTTTACTACTCCTTATTAGATTAGGACAGAAAAATGTATTTTAAAGCTAAGAGGATTCAACAAATACGAAAAACTGTAATTGAAATATTTTCTTTAGCATTAAATTAGCCATTTTATCACTTACAACATGAACTATATTGTAGAGTATGGTTTTTACCTTTTTGCTCAATTTACCCGAAAACAATTATATATCATTAAGAGATAATAAGAAGAGATCGAGCATATGAAAATAGTTCGGTCAACGTCATTTATCCAAAAATAAATTGGGTCAACTTCATTTATCAAAAAATAAATTTCGTTGAAAACCTCAACCGGAAGTAATCTCAACCTGTCCAATGAAATAAACGTATTTCTAAATATGCAAATCATATTAGAATTATACAATTATGAAATACATGCAAGTAAACACTGGTTATAACAGTATATATAGTATACAAGCTGGGAATACTAAGACGTTATTATATTATAAATAATATTAATATATTTAATTTGCATGATAACAATATAAGAATGAGGTTTGGAAAGGGAAAGTGTGAGACCCTGCAGGAGTAAAGGCCCGAATTTTTTTAAGCCATTTAAAAATATATAGAAAATATTTAATTATTGTGTTGTGTGTCTGTTTGTTTTGTTGTTGTCCCCTCGTTGATTAATGACAGTTTTGTCGGTCCTTGACTTATTGTTTCATCAATAATCCCCAGTATCTTCCATTCTTTTTTCCTACATTTACTTCTTCAATTACATGTTTGTTGGATTATTGTATTCTGACAATTGTTTCAACATTTGATTGGTGGACCGTTATCGTTTATTTTTCGAACGAACGGATCTATAAGGTGCATGAATATATGTTGCAAAATAGAGTGCAATCATGTAAATAGAATAAAAGGCCCTCACTCCCTCTCTCTATCCTCTCTCCTCCCTCCCTCTCTCTATCCTCTCTCCTCCCTCCCTCCCTCTCTCTCTATTTGAATGGTATTTTTATTATTGATGGTTAGTTTGGGTTTTAACTCCACTTTCAGCATGGCTTCTAGTTTTTAGTGAGGAAGCCATGCAGAGTAGCAGATGAAAACAACCGACATTTTGCAGGTAGACTTGCAATCCTTGTAAATTAAGGTTGGAGTCGAGCACACCCTGTCCGTAGTAATGCTCAAATCCAACACCTCAATGTTGACAGATAGGTGATCAGTAGTAGATGACTAACAACGTTAACAAATCGGCCACGGCATTGTTTGCCCCACCGTAATCAACCCGGTGTCTTGTTATGTAGTGTGCTTGGTATGCCCCACCGTAATCAACCCGGTGTCTTGTTCTGTAGTGTGCTTGGTATGCCCCACCGTAATCAACCCGGTGTCTTGTTCTGTAGTGTGCTAGGTAAGCCCTTCCGTAATCAACCCGGTGTCTTGTTCCGCAGTGTGCTAGGTATGCCCCACCGTAATCAACCCGGTGTCTTGTTATGTAGTGTGCTAGGAATACCCCACCGTAATCAACCCTGTGTCTTGTTATGTAGTGTGCTTGATATGCCCCACCGTAATCAACCCGGTGTCTGTTATGTATTGTGCTAGGTATGCCCCACCGTAATCAACCCGGTGTCTTGTTATGTAGTGTGCTAGGTAAGCCCCACCGTAATCAACCCGGTGTCTTGTTCTGCAGTGTGCTAGGTAAGCCCCACCGTAATCAACCCGGTGTATTGTTCTGTAGTGTGCTAGGTAAGCCCCACCGTAATCAACCCGGTGTATTGTTCTGTAGTGTGCTTGGTATGCCCCACCGTAATCAACCCGGTGTCTTGTTATGTAGTGTGCTTGGTATGCCCCACCGTAATCAACCCGGTGGCTTGTTATGTAGTGTGCTAGGTATGCCCCACCGTAATCAACCCGGTGTCTTGTTCTGTAGTGTGCTAGGTAAGCCCCACCGTAATCAACCCGGTGTATTGTTATGTAGTGTGCTTGATATGCCCCACCGTAATCAACCCGGTGTCTTGTTCTGTAGTGTGCTAGGTAAGCCCCACCGTAATCAACCCGGTGTCTTGTTCTGTAGTGTGCTAGGTAAGCCCCACCGTAATCAACCCGGTGTATTGTTCTGTAGTGTGCTAGGTAAGCCCCACCGTAATCAACCCGGTTGTATTGTTCTGTAGTGTGTTTGGTATGCCCCACCGTAATCAACCCGGTGTCTTGTTCTGTAGTTTGCTTGGTATGCCTCACCGTAATCAACCCGGTGTATTGTTCTGTAGTGTGCTTGGTATGCCCCACCGTAATCAACCCGGTGTATTGTTCTGTAGTGTGCTTGGTATGCCCCACCGTAATCAACCCATTGTCTTGTTCTGTAGTGTGCTTGGTATGCCCCACCGTAATCAACCCGTTGTCTTGTTCTGCAGTGTGCTAGGTAAGCCCCACCGTAATCAACCCGGTGTCTTGTTCTGCAGTGTGCTTGGTATGCCCCACCGTAATCAACCCGGTGTCTTGTTATGTAGTGTGCTAGGTAAGCCCCACCGTAATCAACCCGGTGTCTTGTTCTGTAGTGTGCTTGGTATGCCCCACCGTAATCAACCCGGTGTCTTGTTCTGTAGTGTGCTTGGTATGCCCCATGGTAATCAACCCGGTGTCTTGTTATGTAGTGTGCTAGGTAAGCCCCACCGTAATCAACCCGGTGTCTTGTTCTGTAGTGTGCTAGGTAAGCCCCACCGTAATCAACCCGGTGTCTTGTTCTGTAGTGTGCTTGGTATGCCCCACCGTAATCAACCCGGTGTCTTGTTATGTAGTGTGCTAGGTAAGCCCCACCGTAATCAACCCGGTGTCTTGTTCTGTAGTGTGCTTGGTATGCCCCACCGTAATCAACCCGGTGTCTTGTTATGTAATGTGCTAGGTAAGCCCCAACGTAATATACCCGGTGTCTTCTTCTGTAGTGTGCTAGGTAAGCCCTTCCGTAATCAACCCGGTGTCTTGTTCTGCAGTGTGCTTGGTATGCCCCACCGTAATCAACCCGGTGTCTTGTTCTGTAGTGTGCTTGGTATGCCCCATCGTAATCAACCCGGTGTCTTGTTATGTAGTGTGCTAGGTAAGCCCCACCGTAATCAACCCGGTGTCTTGTTCTGTAGTGTGCTTGGTATGCCCCACCGTAATCAACCCGGTGACTTGTTATGTAGTGTGCTTGATATGCCCCACCGTAATCAACCCGGTGTCTTGTTATGTAGTGTGCTTGATATGCCCCACCGTAATTAACCCGGTGTCTTGTTCTGTAGTGTGCTTGGTATGCCCCACCGTATCAACCCGGTGTCTTGTTATGTAGTGTGCTTGATATGCCCCACCGTAATTAACCCGGTGTCTTGTTCTGCAGTGTGCTTGGTATGCCCCACCGTAATCAACCCGGTGTCTTGTTATGTAGTGTGCTTGATATGCCCCACCGTAATCAACCCTGTGTCTTGTTATGTAGTGTGCTTGATATGCCCCACCGTAATTAACCCGGTGTCTTGTTCTGTAGTGTGCTTGGTATGCCCCACCGTAATCAACCCGGTGTCTTGTTATGTAGTGTGCTTGATATGCCCCACCGTAATCAACCCTGTGTCTTGTTATGTAGTGTGCTTGATATGCCCCACCGTAATTAACCCGGTGTCTTGTTCTGCAGTGTGCTTGGTATGCCCCACCGTAATCAACCCGGTGTCTTGTTATGTAGTGTGCTTGATATGCCCCACCGTAATCAACCCGGTGTCTTGTTCTGTAGTGTGCTTGGTATGCCCCACCGTAATTAACCCGGTGTCTTGTTCTGCAGTGTGCTTGGTATGCATACCTAAAGTGTGGAGCGATACCCTGGCGTCTACCTCCTTTTATTTGCAAGCGGTATGCTCACATTCAAAATTTGCTCAGGCTTCTCCTAAGCTCAAAACTCTTCATCATATCAAGATATTTGATGTATCCAAAATTTGACTCATTTCTATGTTCAATCCGGGAATTTTGACTTGTTATCGCGACTTGTTGTTATATAAGAGATCTTTATGGATTTGCCGATGTCTGGGCTTATTTTCTTATATTTTGAATTATTTTGAAGACTTTGATAATGGATATTAACTCATACCAAGATGATGCGTGTTGATTATATCAAATCAAATCAATTTATTATCATCAGCTATTTCAACATCGTGTGACACATAAACAAAAAGAAAAACATAACAACAAACAGTTCTACAGATAAATTATCATCAGTCCCTTGACCTCAGTTCGATTGACTCTTTAAAAAAGAAGCCTATATTCTGGACCTGTCGAAAAAGGTTTGGGTATAAATGACAATAAGTTATTGTCTGTCATTTAAATCATTGAATTTTTTATATTCTTTCAGTTCTGAAACATAATTTTGCCTAATCCGCTGAATTTTACGACAGTAGAAGAAAACGTGGGTTTTATCTTTATTTCTTCAAGGTGACAGAAATTACAAAGTCGTAATTTTCGGGTTATTTTTTTTATAACTATTTTTTTTTTAATTTTTATATAATTATATATTTTCGTTGACTGTTCATATTATTATGTACAATGGAAACTTGGTCAAGTCCTATTCTTGTCTTTGCCAAAAATTTAACATGGCATTAACAATTTCAAACGACCAGGTTGATAAAACTGCAATGTTTGTTCTTTTCTTACTTACTCCAGTTATGCTTTTTCAGAATTTTAAATAGAGCTTTTCGCACATTAAATTTCATATAACTTATTTGGTGTTCATAATTCTATCTGCATCAATGAGATATAACCACATCTATCACCATCAATAATGCCCAATAATTTCTAGATAAAATTGAGGACAGTTGTTTAAGTTCGGGTATGAAAACTAAAAATCCACCATTTTTCACGAACAAAGTTTCATAACTCTATAAAGAAAAATCAGAATTTTACAAAAATGGAAGGAAGCTCACAACTAACAAAAGAAACAATTCCCCAAAATAAAAAATAAAAATAGATAAAAGTATTTTTAAGTTATAAAAGTCGGAAAACTAAAAAATCCCCTCCTATTTTAATGAGCAAAGTTCCATAACTCTTAGTCAGAGAATCCTCTGCCGTCCAAAGCTTTTTGCTGGGGACCGCGCAAAAAATCGTTGGACGGCAGAGGATTCTCGGACTACATAACTCTATAACTTAAAAGCATAATAAATAAATAAAAAACAAAAGAAAGCTCACATCTAACAAAATAAACAATTCCACAAATTTTCAGGAAAATTGATGAAAGCGTTTTTGAGTTCGAGTCTGAAATCTTAAAATTCCCCCGTTTTTTCACAGAACAAAATCAAATAACTCTATAATGAAATATAAAAAAAACTACCAAAAAGTATGCTGACCATGAGGCTAACATAATCAACAACTTTGTGCAGTTCGCAGAAAATCTGTGATGGCGTTCTCAAGATACAGTGCGACATGTGGACATCGGACGGACAGACAGCTGACACCAAGATATTTGTATTGTTGTACACACACTCCAAATCATATTTCTGGTATTTAAATAGCGACACAAGTGCATGTCTCTCTTGTTGAAAATCAAAATATTTTATTTGTTTGGTTTAAGACCAATTATCCCTAAGCACCAAAATAACTGAGACATGACATGTCTCAGATTTTGCTGATTTTAATTTCATAAGTTGCAATTGACCATTGGATCATAAAAATGATGACTGTTTGTTATGATTGACCACGGTTGCCATGGTAACTGAGGCGGTCATTTTTTATAATTTCTCATACTGCGAAATAGCCTATATTCAATTCCCAATTTGTTATTCAAAAATCAATGCATATTCAATATAATGTTTTATTTGCTTAATTCAATACCTCATTGACAATATTCAAAACAGTTTCAAGACTAAAGATAAATGTGTAGTCAGAACGAGGCTATCCAATATGTCAAGAAATCATGCATTTTTTCTGAAATTTTTTTACTAAAAAATTACCATTTTTGCCACTTTACTGACTCCATTTTCAGAAAATGCACCAATCACAAATACTCATCATGAATATAATTACATAAATTGATGATTAATATTCAAAACTTATAAAAATCTCAATGGGGTAACAAAAGATGTCTATAGAAAACACTGTCAAAGATGGTTACCATGGTAACTTGTGAAAAAAAGACATTTTTGTATTGTTCAATGTTACCATGAAACTACTGTTTCTCTTAGGAATAAATTAAATCATCCTTAATTATTATATTTAACAGACATACTATAAACTTAAAATGACATTGAAATCATTTCAGGGTACAGTGTCTGAAGGTCAAGGTCAACTAAAAATTGAACTTTCAAATATGAAAATCTCGAAGCAAAATCAATTTTAAGTGACCTTGAGAACAACACAAGTGACCTTGAAAGTTTTCTAAGGTCATACTATGTTGAAAAGATCCTTTTAGGTACATATGATGACAACAATTGTTATCTTGGCTCATATGAGAAGTATGATCATAGATGTATTTAAATATCGAAAAATTGCCGTTTTTGTTTTATTACTATGGTAACCAACTTTAACAGTGTTTTTTAAAGACATTTTTTCTTACCCCATTGAGATTTTTAAAATTTTTGAATATCAATCATCAATCTATGTAATTATATTCATGATGATTATTTGTGATTGGTGCATTTTCTGAAAATGGAGTCAGAAAAGTGTCAAAAATGGTAATATTTTTTTACAAAAAATTATAGAGAATAATGCACTATTTCTTTACATGTTCAATAGTCTCAGTCTGATCACCCATATACTTTAAGTGTTGTAACTGTTTTGAATATTGTCAATGAGATATTGAATTAAGCAAATAAAGAAATTCTATTGAATATGAATCGATTTTCCTCTGAAAAATTGGGATTTGAATATTGCCCTTTTCACTGTATTTTAATCGGCCCAAAATGGCCGCCACCGTTACCATGGCAACCGAAGTCAAATCATAACAAACAATACTTATTTTGTGGTCCAATGGTCAATTTCAACTTATAAAATGAAAATCAGCTAAATCTGAGACATGTCATGTCTCACCCTATATGGAAATCCTTTGATCCTTATGGAGAATTGGTGTTAAGATTTAAAGCAACCACTACAATATTTGTCGAGTAAGTTGAGTTTGTGTTGAAGACCATTTTGGTAGAATCAAGAGAATCTTTCAGACATATATAGTTTGATAAATTATTTAGAAAGATAATAAAAAGGTTAGGGCTTAGATTATCACCCTAGTTTAATGCAGAAAAAGTCTGTTATATTGCCTTTAATTTTGATCCATGATCTGCTTACGTCTTTTATATTGTAAAAAATGGTTCTCCCCTCCCTTGTAAATCATATCTGACACTCATGATTAATTTCATTATATATTCTGTTGAAAAGTATCAAGCCTTTTGTTTAATAAGTTACCGATGGAGCTAGTTTTACTGCTATACCTCTGCAATTATTAGAGTTTGAAATATCTTTTAAGGTATCCGACCCATAATTGAACTTACCGTTTAATTTTCGACCAAGAAATAGAGCTTTATTAAATCAATATATTGCCAATAATGATACAAATTAAATACATTGTTTTACATTGAGTCAATGTTTACAGTTTTGAGCAAACAAAGTTGGTTACTCAAGTAGTATTTCCGAAGTTTGCCGAACATTACCGAGGTCTGCTCCATTGAAAAACAATGGACATCCGGGACACCAAATATGATCACGTGGTCAATTGTGGTCCGGATACCTTAAATATTGGAACTTACAATATATCCTTCAGTCCACCGTTTTGGGTAGATTCCAGTTGTCAGGAAATCATGTGGAAATGGAATAAGTACATATTGACCACTTTTAAGCATGTTATTTGACAGGTTGTCGAGATCTGGTGACTTAATTTGTATATTTTATTTTGGAAACAGCTTTTGAGATCGTTTAATTTCATTTCAAGTGAATGGACTTTTTTTGTTTTTTTTTAGAGTGTCAAAAAGAATGTCTAGGACATCGAGACGGTCTTTATTTTTTTCTGACGTTCGTTGAGGTTGTGCAAATGAGAAGCACATGAAATAGCTCAACAGCAGAACTCGGATCGTTTGGCTTCAAATCTTTAAAAAAATTAAGTATGTTGAAATATTACTTTAAGTTATCCTGGTGTAATTTACTGATTGGTAATGATTGTCTGTTTTATACATTGTTAAATTTCCTCGTTTTTTTAATTCCCTACGGGTATATAATTTGTAATAATCAGTTTTTGACAAATTAATTTTTTTTAATTTTTATAAATAAATGATGCCATAGTCATAAGATGTTTTCGGTTTTATTTTCAAATCAGCGTCAAATCTTTTTTGTTTTTTTTTGCTTATTTGAAAATTTAAGGATTTTCTTTTTTTTTTGTTTTGTTTAGTTATTGACATGATTAACTCGGTTTTGCGTCTGCTCCATCCGCTGATAACTCATTGCAGTTTTTCCGATTTACGAGTTGTAACCTTGAACTAAAAAACGACGTTAATTGGTATAAAAACAGGTCGAGATAAAAACAGGAGGGGAATTTTCTATACATGAATGAATGTAACTTTTGAATAAAAATATCAACATACTTAAAACTGATTATTAAAGAAGAAACCATATGCTTTACAATGATGTATAGTTTTTTAAAATTAAATAATGAGATTAAAACCAACAATTCTTGACTTGACGGAATTTTGTTGCACGAAAAAGCCACAGAAAATTCATATGGTGTCAATCTTTGACGATACATATTTTACATAAAAGCTATGTCGCCAGCATAACCCCTGTCTTGTAGTTGTTTAATATCTCTTTCTTGTGCTGTTTGTCTCTGGATCCAGTCAATAACCAGAAAAATAATAGGTGACATTATTAATCCTTGCCGTACACCTATTTTGACGTGACAATACTCCATTTATGATGCTGCATTCTAAATTTGTGTAAAATGCCTTTATCAACATCAACAATTTTATTTGGAATCCATAAAATGCCATGAAATACACACCATAAAGGTTACACGGGTAGCTAGAATGACGATTTCTGTGCCCTGGCCTGTACGCTTCTCTTCTTCGATAAATTAGTATCGAAATAATAATGAAGATTGAGGCGGATTAATCAGTCTAATGGGAACTCGGCTATTAATCTGTCGATTGGGAAAATACTTTAAGGGTTCGTAGTGCTCGACCCACAGGTTGTCAGGTCATAATGCGGAAAGCCTGGACGCGAACTAAACAATATTTTGCAACGAGCAAATATCGAACATATATTACGTGTTAATTAAATTGTAATCACTCATAAATTATTCGTACAGTAACATGAAATCTTCTTTGTGTGTTGTTTATATTAAAATGAATTTTTTTTAAATAATTGTACGAGTCGATGAAAAATTATGAACGATGGAGGATTTTATAGGCGAGTGTCAACAAAACCTTGACACTTTACCTTTAAACTTGGGGTTATTTCTCGGCATGCTTACTCCTCTATAATAATAGTATGGAATTGTCTCTTAAATTTGTTTTCTCATCAATATACCCAAGTAACAGTTGCGTGATTTGCATGCATTAGTGTTTCAGAAAATTTAGGATTATTAGTTAAAACCATTGTGTTTTCTGAAAAAACACTTTTAAAACTTCGTAACAAATTATTGATACCATTCAGTGAAATTAATGGTATGATGCTGTTTAGCTAAGATTGGGTATAACACTGTCCCGTATGTAAGAGTTTCAATTTTGTATCTAAAGCCAGAATAGAAATATTGCATAACTTGTAAAATGATAAAATGTTTATAACTTTTATGATCTTTTATAGGCCTGATCACAGACCATCGTGGTAACATGTTAAGATAGTGGCACGTTCCTACGCGATAAAGACCCCATTTGTAGTCTTCGAAAAAGAATAGGATCATTGTAGCCATGTTTGTGTACATACTTAATACTTCATACGTTTCAAGTGGCAGTAGAAATATTCTGCTTTTAGTCCAGGCTGATTTATTCTTTGTGAACTTGTTCTTGTCTGTATATACATATAACTGAAACACTGCTTGCCGGTTGTAAAGAAATCTTTAATGAATCAATCATTGACAAGTATTCCATGTTTTATAATGTACCTGTCAATGCATTAAACAAAACCTTACATAACAAAGCATTTTTTATGCCAAAAAGTTTGTATTTCAACAATTTTTTCTTACCAATTGGAATTTCAACATGGCTTCCAGGGATGCTAATGCATTCTGATTGGCTGCAATTTCAACATTCCCTCGATAAACCGCTAAGAAATTGTTATATTGTAGAAATGTACCTCAGGTGGTCCTCGATTAATTTCAATTCAAAATCAAAAGATGGTCGCCACCATGGAAATAGCTTCATATATAACACTATGGGAAAGCCATGCAAAACGGCTCAGAAACTTTCCGACACATTAATGCTAAATCATGCAGGAATAAAGCCGGGATAGTTCTCTTTTTGGTGCTTTTGGAAATTCAAGGTGGCTTCCAGGGCTATTAATGTGTTGTAATTGGCTGAAACGTCCAAAGTCTTCTTAACTGTTTGGCAGATTGAATTGTGATATCGTAGTTTAATTTGAGAGCGTATGGTTTCGTTTTAACATGGCGTCCAGGTTTTAGTTTGGACAGGAAAACAGATTACCTATCTAATACATTTGTTCGGAAAACAGGCAATCGTTGTAAACCTACGTTAGAGTCGAGTTTGGATTTGCAACACCATTTGATCAATAGTAGATGTCGAACATCCTTTTCGCTCGACCAATCGAGGCTATATGATAATGAACAAATGACGTAAGACCGTTTGAATAAGATCCGCAGAGAAAAATTTTCATCTATTGTACAGCCGTGTCTTGAACCTTAGTTGATACCTTTGGCATGTTAATAAGTAAAATAAGGAATTTCTCAATTTCTTTTTATTTTATTTTGTAAAATCGATCTTTCCAGTTTTGTTCACGCCTTTACTTGGTTTACTTCCTATTTTGTTATATATTAGTACATGTATGTGGGAAATTTGTTATGTACCTTGTCTTCATTGCAGCTTATTCTAAAGCTTCTTGGTATGCTTTGTACAATAATAACCTTTTTTACTAACTCGTGATCAAGTTTGCCAATTAGTTGCCCAGTGTCTGGCATCTTTGATACTTAACATTACGATCGATTACGATTTCCTTTTTTCTTATTTAATCTTATCTTATGTTTTTTTTTTTTGCAAATAAAAAAACTACATGTAACATCGGATTTATTAAGGCAGTAAATACGGCCTAAATGATTTTCAATAAAAAAACACCCTAGATATTTTATTTCTAATCTACGCACAAATTCCCCTGCGGTAAAATGTACGCCACGCCTACTGTCTACTCGTTTACATTTTATGGTTGCTATCATTAGTACTTATTTTCGTACACTATTCTTTTTTTCACTTTACTTCACATGTTTTGATACGTTCGTTCTCCATTCTTCTGAATACTGGTTCACATAACATGGCTACACAACCAATCAGGATACCAGTTCCCATTATATAAAACGTCAGAGTATATGACCCTGTCATGTCTCGAGCAATACCTTTTAATACAAATATACAAACATAAAACCAACTTTACTGGAATACAGAAGAAATGCAAATATTAAAAACAGTAGCTTGTTTCTGACTAATACAGCTGAAGTGTTGCTTTTGGACTTTAAGCTGGCTCGGACGTCACACATTTCTACTATAGATATTAATGAAAATTCTTCGCATCTGATAATTTTGTGCCACAAAATATGGGCTCAAAAGGCTTGTATTACTTTGGAGATCATTTTAATGTTCAGACTTGTGAAATAATTTATTTTTAAGTTAAGATGCAAATTTTAAATATATTTTAAAATATACCATGGCATATTATTTTAAATAATCAAAATAACGACAGATCCCGAGCCACCTTAAATAATCAAAATAGCGACAGATCCCGAGCCACCTTAAATAATCAAAATAGCGACAGATCCCGAGCCACCTTAAATAATTAAAATAGCGACAAATTCCGAGCCACCTTAAATAATCAAAATAGCGACAGATTCCAAGCCACCTTAAATAATTAAAATAGCGACAAATCCCGAGCCACCTTAAATAATCAAAATAGCGACAGATCCCGAGCCACCTTAAATAATTAAAATAGCGACAGATCCCGAGCCACCTTAAATAATCAAAATAGCGACAGATCCCGAGCCACCTTAAATAATTAAAATAGCGACAGATCCCGAGCCACCTTAAATAATTAAAATAGCGACAAATCCCGAGCCACCTTAAATAATCAAAATAGCGACAGATCCCAAACCACCTTGAATAATCAAAATAGCGACAAATTACGAGCCACCTTAAATAATCAAAATAGCGACAGATCCCGAGCCACCTTAAATAATTAAAATAGCGACAGATCCCGAGCCACCTTAAATAATTAAAATAGCGACAGATCCCGAGCCACCTTAAATAATTAAAATAGCGACAGATCCCAAGCCACCTTAAATAATCAAAATAGCGACAAATCCCGAACCACCTTAAAGTATCAAAATAGCGACAGATCCCGAGCCACCTTAAATAATCAAAATAGCGACAGATCCCAAGCCACCTTAAATAATCAAAATAGTGACAGATCCCGAGCCACCTTAAATAATCAAAATAGTGACAGATCCCAAGCCACCTTAAATAATCAAAATAGTGACAGATCCCAAGCCACCTTAAATAATCACCAATCAATCCGTTATAAAAATAACAGTCCTAACTAACATGTTGTATCACTGACTATCACGGCAAGTATCGGGAATACCTGATACATTCTGCCGTGTTAAGCATGTATCAAAAACAAAATGTCAGTATTCCTTTCATCAGTAATTTGTCAACTGACCCGATAAATTCATGAATTTTCAGAAACGGATGCAAACTTTCTGAGAATTTCAGAGAATCCTCTACCGTCCACCGCCGTTTTAGACTTTGATGGGAGCGTGGGACCATATACTGTTTTTGGAAGTTTACGGTAAATACAAAAGCAGCTACCTTACATTGCATTATTATAACTTCTGCCAGACCCTCATAATTTTTATAAACACCGGTGAAATTTTTTTTAGGTATTAAAAAGACTGCAAGTAATTTGGCAGCAAAAGCAGAATAGGGAAGATAACTCTTTGGACCCTTTTATTAAAATACAAGTGATGATTTATAACTTGCGTATACATGCAGAAAATATTAATCCTCTCCTAAAAGAGGCGTTTGATTTAAACAAATCTTTATATTTTTACCTTTTGTAGGGGAATTTTGGACGAATTGAATTTGAATGGAAGTGGATTTGACCATTTAAAGATGCTAAATGTTCAAACTATAAAACGTTTCAAATAAAAGTCCGTATTTGAACAATGTGAACATAAATTTGTCAGAAAAATTACTAAAATTAACGAATCATCAAAACTTTTCTAATTATTAAACAAGAAGAATATTTACAAATTGAAAGAAACTTTTAAAATCGTAAATTAATGGCTAAGAGGCCATAACTTAGAAATAGAACTTGGACGCTATAAAAATATTCCTAAGATCTCAAAGACATTGTAAATTTTGTAAAATTCTTGATGATTAGTGTCATTTTTCTTTGATTGCAAAATTATTGACCATATCAGAGTACCTATTATTATTTTTATGGAAACAAAATTCTCCAATTTTTATATTTTAGATTCTCTTGAAAAAATGAAAATTGCTCTAAACACAACCAAAGAAATTCTGCACAGTATATATCTGTAGTTTTATTAAGCGATCATTTAAGCGCGAACATGAGGTTCATATTGGTCGGACTATTCCCTTTTGATAAATGATAATGTTTAATTCATTTATAATTTTCTGATGCATGTTTTGTATATGTATGGATATTTTGTTGTGTATGTATTGCTATATTTATATGCAATAAAGATTAGTATATTTATGGTATTACCGTATAGGCAAATTGAATGGACAAGTTTGTATAGTGTCTCGAAAGTATAGTTGACAGTATTATGTGGTAAAAAGTATAAATTGCCAGATAATTGGTAAAAGCTATGAGCAAGATAGTAACATACAAGTAATCCAACAGCGAGTGTTCAAAATTCTGAACTATGAGATAAAGATTGTACTGATCGAAAATACAAAACTTACCAAGAAGAGGAATAACAACTGTAAATGCTATGCCATGAATTTGAATCAGAACTGACAATGCTGCCGGGTATTTTTCCGCTCCAACACTTTCTCTGATAATAAGCGGTGCTAAGGAAAAATAAACATTCCCAAATAGTCCATATAAAACGGAATATACAACAAATGTGGCGAAATCGTCATAGAATTGGTTGAACATCGTTGATATTCCAGTTATGCCAAGACAACAAATTAAAATATGACTTCGGCGAATAATTGTCGAATCACTAATCCAAGCCATGGAAAATCTAGAGACCAAATCACATGCACCCATAATAGTTACCAGAACGGCAATTTGGTCATTCGGAATACCGTGATCTTTTGCAAAAGGTGGGATATATATAACTATCATTCCACATCCATTTGTTACAGACAAACAAGCAAATAAAATTAGCAGAAAATGACGATTTTTCAAAATACTTAAGTCAATGACGCCACGACAAGAAATTGATTTTGATGAATCGTGCTGTCGTGGGACGTCCAGACTAAGCATGGAACACATAGTTTCTTTCGTCCCAATACTAGCGTTTGGATAATTCATAAAATGTTTCATTGGATTCGGAATTGTAATACGGGTTTTCTCATATTCGCCGCTGCAACTTTCAGACAAACTTCTTTGTTGTGATCGCCTTGGTATCAATTTCGTATATAATGTATGGTTGTTATTTCCAGCTCCATTTTGTACATGTTTAAAGTGGTTCGTAGCTTCCTGTTTAGGTTCGTAATATTTCGTTATACCCCGTCCCGTTTCCTGATAATTCGCAATATGGTCTAATGATATGGACAGTTCTCCACTTTTTGAAAATATCGCTTTTCCTGTACATTTTCCTTCAGTATTTTCGTCACGTTCAGTACTTTCTGAATCTTTGTTTTTAGTTTTGACACCAACAGTTTCTTTCAAAGCCGGAAATGGACGAGTTAATGCCCCTACAATAACATTGTTTAACAGAAGACCGGATACAATAAGTAGTGCTCCTTGAAGACCATACTCATCGAGGAGTAATTGTATAACTATTGGCATCACTAAGCTTCCAATGCTGCCACCAACACTTGAAAACAATGTAGCAAAACCTAACTTTGTATCAAAATACTCATTAATAACGATAAATACCGGACCTGTTATACAGGCTGCTCCAATTCCTAAAATAGATATACAGCATGTATTTACTAGTAATTAAACACGTTAGACAAACAGATTCGTATACAATATAAATATAAACAGATCAACTTTGTTAATTGTTCAAATGTGTCTTTGGCCCTTGCACATGTTCCAGCAATTAAGTCAAATCATGGTATTTAGTTTTAACTGATGTTTGAAACCATTGTAATCGACGAAGAACCCTAGACTTAAAAAGCTAACAATCCGCCGGACTGATGGTTCAATTTTAGCACATTTTTCTTAGAAAAATACTACATAAACTGTAATGACGGTCCTTGCTTCGCACACTTTATTCAGTAGTTAGCTTATTTTGAATCCAGTTGATTAGGTGGTCTGTCCCAATCGACATTAGATTTGTAAAACTAACACAACCGTTATTGTTCTATACAAGGTATTCCAGTCTATCCAATATACATCCATAAGTATCGTTGTGTCAACCCGACATTCGTCAACTTAGTTTTCATTATTACGATCCGCCGTTACCTGTACTATATCCAATAATTACAAAATATTATTTGGCCTGTTTGTTTGAATGATGTTTAACGCCACTTTCAGTAATTTTTAACTACATCATGGTGTCCAGTTTTTAGGGGTGGTGTGGGGTGGTGGTTGAGGAAGCCGGAGTACCGGGAGAAAACCTCCGATCTTCGGTAAGAAAACTTGCAATCCTTGCCAATTAAGATTGGAGTCGAGTACACCCCACCCAGCCTGCAGTGAGAGTCCAACCCGATATCTCAGTGTTGACAGACCACGTGATCAATATTAGAAGAACTAGGTACCTTAACCACCCGGCCAAGAATATTTGGAAAATATGTCAGTTAGTTAGGATAATGTTGCTACAATGAAAATTACATCGAAAACCTATTCACTTACCATATAATACACTCTGTGAAATGATAAGCACCGCAAGGCCAGGAGCGTAGGCATTTAAAATGTATGCGCCAGAAGCCACAAAACCGCCAATTATGATCAATCGCCTAGGTCCCAAAACTCTGCTTCCAATATTAAGGACAATCAAAGCTACAATCATAAAAGATCACCATTAGTTAGCTTTAAGTGTGTTGCACCTGGGCATGCGCAATCCACTACAACTTAGTTAACGTAACATTAATGTTAAAACTATGCTGTTTGCAAAACACAAACATTAGGCTTAATATATATGTTTTACATTGATTTAACAATTATTACATATTTTACATTTATTTTTTTTCAAGGCTAGACATAAAGATTTAATTAATATATTGTTCTCGTGTATATTAGGCTGATTTTGTTTCAGATATTCATTAGTTCATATGTTTAACAAGCATTACGATACTTTTTAATTTAAAAGCATTGTGACACGATCGGTCAGGTAGACAAAGCCAATGTTTTTAAAAGTAAGCCGATAACTTTTACAATATGCATGTCAGTTTTTTTTCCATCGCGATGCTTTTAACAAGAATCGCTATGTTTTTAATTAGTATCACGATGCTTTCGTCGATAGAAACATCACAATTGTGACATGAACGGCCACTGTTAGAAAACTTACATGACAAACTGATAACCAGATTTTGGATTGATAGAATTCCTGACAATAATGTTGAGTTAGTGTTGTAGACCGTCAGAAACTCTACGAAGAACAATCCGAATGATTTCCCAATTCCAACAAACAGGAAAATATGTAGGAACGCACCTGAAATTACAAAATATTTAAAACATTATTACTTTTACAGACTCGACAACATGACCACATACAGTTATAAGCTTTAATAGTTAATTTATTACATTATACATTACTTTATACCGTTTTTTTCTTTTGTAGAGGTCGATATATGTTTTAAAAGACTCTGAAAGTTAATATCGACCGACGCCAGAGGTAATATGAATTTTTGCGTCTATTTTTTATCACGTTGTCGTTGAATCACACAACGTGGTCATATTAAATCAGAATATGCGGTCGGTTCTTAACCAATAGAAACCATTTAAAATCCATTTACACATGTATGAAGTAAATTGATTGGGGATATTTTTCACGTCCTACACCGACAACTTAATGCTCTTGGTCGGACGGTATGTAGTAAAACTTTTTATTACATGAATAGACTTTTGCGTGTTTTTGATTTATAAAGAGCATCGTAATAAACTTAACAATTTCAAGGATCACTGTATTTCATTTTAGGTCAAAGAAAGCCACACACGAAAATCTTGATTTTCTTTTCTTGTTTGAGCGTCATGCATGTGGCAGTTCCCATTCAACAGTCATTAGTCTGAAGACTCCACACCCTTTGTTATACTGTTTTGGGAAAATTTTTGTCTTTGTTAATACTTTGGCGTGACAACCTAATGAATATAATTCTTGTTTGGAAATTTTGTAATTTTTGCACAAGTTTAGCGATTTTGTTTAAATGAAGTCGTTATTGACAGCAATATTTGTTCTTTGAAGTCGTCTTTTTGCGTATATGCGTTAAGATTGCAACAATGGCATTATCATCGTCGGTACATTTGTTCCCTGCATATTCTGGTTGAAAAGATTATCCGTTGTAAGTGTTCATCAACTTCATTTTGTGGAATTTCATTATTTTTAGTTTATGCGTCATTGATGCATCTGCATTAGACAAAACACGTCTACAGTAGTATCATTGATGTCTTTATGACTTTATTTTTAAAAAGATATCGTAAGTTAATTATGTAAATCAAACGAAATGTAAGTTGACCATATGAACGAATTAGACATATAAAAATCTACAAATATGTTCACAAAACCAATTTATGCACTAAAAGAATGTAATGTATGGATGAATTAAGTAAATTGTAGTCATACGTACTGAAACCGAAACGTTCTTATTGTGTAGCATTAGCAGTTTTTAATTGCGGCGGAGCTGTCAGTAAGCTTTGGTTTTGGTTTTTTTTTGTGTTTGTTCCTACTCAAAAGTCGGATGTAACGTCTAGGAAATCTAATTATTCACAGCAACATGAGGTGAATGAGAAGTTAAGTAAGCTATCTGGCGTACATTCTGACGACATGATATAGCTGAATACCAGCTGAATGAAGGTGACATAAAACCCCATACAAAACAAACAATTATCAATAATAATGGCAGATAGTATACTTATAGTCGATACAGTTTACCTGCCATTATAACCCAAGCCCAACCGCCATCTTTTCTTCCACCGGGTCGGATACTGTCACGGCTGTCAATCTGATAACTGTTGTCTTTTTTGTCTGATTCTTTCTTAACAGCAATATGGTTTAACCTCACATCTGATCTCAGGCTTGCATTCAGTGTATGTTCTTTTTCCGTGCCTATTTCATGCTCGCGTTCTATTGCATTGCAAGTAACTAAACTAGACCTTTTTAAAGTTTCAGCCATTTAAAAAAAAGTAAAGTTGATGCTAAAAAAGACAAATCTCGATTTAATAAAATATAGTTACTGTCGCTTTAATTATTAAAATATATATATTTACAAAATGAAATAAACATTTAAACAATAGCAAGAAAACCGCCTTCTTAACAAAAGCAAACTACAACAAAATACAACTGCGGAATCCGACTTACAACCCGAACTTAAACATGGATGCTTCTCCTTTAATCATAACTTCGTCAACAAAGATCAGTTCACACACTGTTGTGACACCTTTCAGACACGAAAATTAACATTCACTTAAATCATGAACGAAAAAATAAATATAAGAGCAGCATATATCCATTAATTGCTACTAATGTGACATATTGTTGATATTTTTTATTTATGTTGGGAATACCATAAACTGACTGAAGCACCGAACCCTGGTCAAGTAGCAGATCATTTCAACCCTACTTTACTCACTACTAACACTTCTATATCGTAAATGTCATATACCGTGAATGGCCCTCTGGCTATTTATAAAGCAGTAAATCATTACAAATAATACATACATGTAAGTTTAGATTTCTTTTTAAAAGTTTGACATTCTCTGATCTGCTAATAAGTAAACAAAAATAACTAAAGACACATAAATGTGAATTGATATTCTTACCTTGTATAAATCGCGTAGATGGACGACGCAATATATAAGTACACATAGATAGCATAAGTAAACATCACCAGGAATAGCCCTTGTTTCGGTACAATCTATGTCTTGTTATCGGGGAATGAATTTCTTACCCTACCACACCTAATATACCTCAGATTAAGGACAGTTTATATATAACATAACATATCTTTTATTTCCAAATCAGGAGCCCACTGGCAATGAGAGTTGTACAAAAAAGAGGAAAAGAATAATTGATAGATACACAAAATTATACATAAGACAACATGATGAGACAATTTACTGGATTAGTAATGTTCATATTAATATCATATTGAAAATCTAAACATCACTGTACATTTTTAGTTTACAATATCTTTATCTAATATAAATCTGGCAGTTGCTGCTAGAATGTCAGTGTCCTCATTACTAAGTAAAAAATTCAATTTGGATTCATTCGACAAACTAGAAAACCTGGGATACTTTTTGGCAACAAGATTAAATAAAATATTTCTTTTTGTACTGAATTATGTACACACACATAACAAATGTGTTTCATCTTCAATTTCCTCAGAAGAACAGTTTTTACAAGTTCTATCAGACCTAGGTGTATTAGAGAAACGCCCTATTTCAATTTGTAATCTATGGGCTGATATGCGAAATCTGCAGAGAGCTTTTCTTTGATCCGAATTGTTTATTTTCGATAAAAAATTTTCGAAGCCTAAATGATCCTTGATTTTGAAATAGGTACATAGTTTTCCGTCAAGTTTAGAACGTCTGTAATTATACCAATTGTCTAAGAGCTTTTCCCTTAGTAATTTTTCAAGCATCTTTTTAAATTTATATCTGCTGTAATTACTTGAAAAAATAAGATGAGAGATTTTCTAGTCTATACCAATAATTAATGATTGATTTTATGATGTCATAATATAAAGGAAACCTTCCAAGTTCAGATAAGACAGCAAAATTTACACCTTTCTCATGAACTCCCAAAATACATTTTCAAAATTTAAGATGTAATTTTTCACATGGTATGTTGTTAAATATTTTATCTAAATCAAAGGATGTTCGCAATTTTGAGTTAGATGCGCAATAACTCCCCCAAATTTCTGAGTTATACAACAAGATAGGTTTTAAAGTATGGCCAAAAATATGTACACAGGTACGAAGACTTGGGCTTAAACTTAAAAAGTAACTTCTTAATTTATGATAAGTCTTTAAGGATTTATTATAAAGTTCAGTCCTCATTTGATGAAATGATCCTGATGCTGTGAAATACACTCCTAAATATCTATAACAGAAGACACATTCTAAGTGATTATTTTGTAAAGTAAATTTTTCAGAAATTTTTCTGCCAGCTTTATTAAAAATTAATACTTTAGTCCTTTTAATGTTGACCTTTATACACACATCATTACAAAAATTTTCTAACATATTTAGCCTATCTTGTAATCTCTGTGAGGAGTCAGAGAATATTACAATATCATCTGCATACATTAAGCAGTTTAGTTTTTCACTATGTAAACTGACTGTATCTGAACAGGCCTGAAGGTAGCATGGAAAGTCATTGATAAATACTTTAAACAAGGCAGGGCTTAAATTGTCACCTTGTCGAACCCCCAGTTTGATAAAAAAAAGTCTTCAGTTAAAGAGTTACCAATTTTAACACAAGCTTTACTGTTTTTATACATAGCACATATTATATTGTAGAATTTTGTTCCTACATTCATGTCGATAAGCTTTAATTTTAAGCCAGTGTGAACTACACTGTCGAAAGCTTTATTAAAGTCTATAAAGCAACAAAAGAGTCTACCGTTTTTCTGGTGACAATATTTCTCCATTAGAGTTTTAAGCATAACACATGGTCTGCTGAACGGGCTTTTTTTGTAAATCCAATCTGTGATGGGTTGATTAAATCATTTTTCTTTAGAAACTTTTCCAATCTTGTATTAAGAATATTATTAAAAAGTTTACCAATAGCACTGGTAATAGTAATACCACGATAATTTGATGGATTTGTTGGGTCATCTGATTTAAAGATAGGGGAAATGTAGCCATTTGCCCAAGAATCAGGATAAATTCCATATTCAAGACACATATTAAATATTTTTTTCAAACAGGGTTGTAGAAATGATTGACTACTTTTAATCATTTCATTGGAAATGAGGTCCATACCACTGGCCTTCCGACTTTTTAGTTTTGCAATACTTTGGTTAATTTCTTTATTTGTTATTTCAAAGTCTAGTTCATTAGAGTTTTGGAGACCTTCTCTTTCTGATAATAGTTTTTCTAGAGTTTTTGTTCTATTTTGAAATATATTATCAACAGATGAATGTAAATTCTTGAAATGTTTAACCCAAGCATCTGGTTCAATGTTAGATGCACAGTTATCTTTCTTGTGATCCTTAATATCATCAATGAGCTTCCAGTACTTTTTAGGACTATCAACTTGCAGATGATCTAATTCATTAAGAAGTGCTTCTTTATATTGTTTTCTTTCAAATTTTCTATCTCTATTGTAACTTCTATAGAGTTTGAAATATCTTCCCCTTATAAAAGGATCCTCTGGAAATTTTGAGAACAATTGACAAGCCGCTAAAAGCTCTTGTCTCATTTTAAAGAGGTCCTTATCAAACCATTTCTTTTTTACTCTTTTTGTAGCAATTTTAACTTTAGGTTTACATAATAAAGTTTTTGCAGCTGAAAGAAAAATCTCATTGAGATCATCTGCTAATTTGTTTATATCTCTGGATGAAGAGTCATTTTTTTGTTGAAATTCTAATGATGATAGGGTTGCTTCAAATTTTATATTAGATTCTTCATTCCATATAAAATTTAAAGGAGCTGTATGGACTTTAATGTTCGGTTTTGAGTCAACCACGAATTTAGCTAAGATTGACCATGAGATTTTACAATGACAGTCTGAAAATGTAGATTTAAAGTCAGACACTTCAAAAGACAGCATATAGTCTAATAAGTCTTCAGTAACAATTAAGTAATCAACAGTACTTTAACCACGTGTTTTGAAACTGGTAAATTTCCCAAAAAATCACCTATGCATCTACCATTTGTTCCCAATACATAGATCTATGATCTCTTTTCCTCTCTCATCTAATGTTTCATCCATTGCTCTTCTACCTCTTATATTAAAGCAGGCATATAAGATTCAGACAATGGAAGATACATGGCATCGTCTCCTTCTACAAAATCTGCTTCATTAGCAGTTCTTGCGTTTAAATCGCCACATAATAAAATATCCCTTATTTTTTGAAATTCTGTAGTGTCTGTTTCAATTTGTTGTAAAATATCATATTAAAGTTTCAAAGAGTAAGATGAATTTGGTGGGGGTATATAAGCAGCACATACATAAAGGTCCTTATCGAGATTAAAGTAGTTTTTGTCAACTTTGATCCATTGATAATCTTTAGAGTTGGTTGGGGGTATTTTAATGTAATTTTTGAGAGCTGACCTTCTGAAAATACCTAATCCACCATAGTATCTTCCATTTGCTGAAATGGGTCTACACACAGGGAAGTACATGAAATCTTTTAAATATAAATTTTCATTGCTACCCACATGTGTCTCACCTAAGATGACAAGATCGTATTGTAAAATTTCCCTTAAGAATAAATCATCTTCTAACTTATTATCTCCCTGTGTGTATAATCCTCCAATATTCCAGTAACACATTTTAAGATCTGTCCTAAAACAATGGTTATCTCCCATTATATACAATCAAATAATTTGTACTCAACTGATTTGAAAATAGTTTCAATGTAGAAAATGAAAATGTTAAGTGTTCCCTAACTTGGAACAAAGTAAATTGAATATATGAAACAATAACAATAATAAACAAAGAAACTTAGACTGAAAATAATACTTAATATGGGGAAAATTAGCTTCCCTGTACACAGTTTATACAATATTTTATCAAGATATAAACCTCAGATCAAGTTACACTTATGTAAATTCTTATATTTTTAACCTTCACAAATCATATATTAAACTGATTATTCAACATAAGCTTTAGGTTTATACTTTAAAATTTGCAAAGTATGGAATTATAATATATCTTTGAAAGAAAAAAAACCTTTTTTCTATAGATTTTTTTTAAAATATAAACAGATTTGTAAGACCTTCGGTATTTTACCCAGAAGGTTGAAACTTTTTGAATACTATGAAAGATAAAATTATAACAAACAGAATAAAGTTTGATATTAATATATGTAAACAATCTAATTTAGGTCGCCCCTCCTGCCACGACCTCCTCTGCCAGCATATTTTCCACCTCGTCCACGGCCCCTATAAAAAGGGGGGCTACTTCGTCTTCTAATGCCAAGCACAGTGTGCATTGCTACCTTAATATTTGATGCTAGAATGGAACAACCTTTATTGTTTAAATGATATCTATCAGGTTCAAGTAGTTGTGCCATTGGAGTTGATCCATGCCATAAATTTACATTGTCTGACACATACACATCTTTATTTTCAAGGTATTTAATTTTCAAAAGACCATCTAGTATTTCACTGTTGACTCTGTGACTTCTATCATCCATTCTGGGTGTGGTCAGTGAAACAACACATTTTGCATGCTCCCACTTTCCACGAATTTCACTTACAATACTTTCAACTTTACTGACACATTCGGTAGGACTCAAGGTTTTCACATCATTAGTAAGTGAATGTAAGATAACAACATCTGGGGTTGGCTCAGATGGACTGCTTTCGATGACTTCTAGAGTTTCATCTAATGTATATGCTATTTTTTTCGATGTGAAGATCTCAGACGATAGCCTAACTTCATCGATTCTTTCAGTGTTTGATGTGCCTATTAAAAGAGCACAAGGTTTTTGTTTCTGGTACTCGGAGTCATTGAATTTGCTGACTGGTTGAATGAATTGTTGTGAAATCAGGCCAGAAAGTTGTGTTTTGAGTGACATGATATCAGCAAATTGTTCATCATTTTTGGCTTTTAATTCTTTGTTTTCAGCAGTTAATCTAATGACAGTTTCAGTTTCTGATATTAATTTTTCCCTTATAACTTGGTTTTCTTCCTGTAAGACTCTATTTTGAATTTCATGTTGTTGCTTAAGAGTCTGCACTTTCGTCTTTTCTATTTCATATAAACTTTCCAGTTTGAAATAATCTGTTGCTGCTATGTGCTTATCTTGCTTCATTTTAATCATTTCTTGCTGTAACTCTTTAACTTGGTTTTCTAACTGTGGCACCACCTTTGTGTTTACATGGTTTAGTTCTTTAGCTGAAACAGATTTTTTGTCTGGATTTTGAACATTTTGAAAAGAAATTATTTGCTTTTGTAATTTATCTACTGCTTCAACTACAGGATGTAGGGCATCAGTTATTGCAGAAGAAAAACTTGTTTCTGCCTTTCGAATAAAATCGGCCTGTGATCTTGTCACCGTTTCCAACGCTGCTATAAAACTTTTTTGCAGTTGTGCTATATTGTCATAGGTCAATGTAAGATTTGCCTGTTTAACTACAGTGTTTAGGTTGCCATCTTTTTCTGTTGCTGTATAAGCTGGCTTATGTGCAGGTCTTATTTCACTAAATTGTTCATTATTGTTTGGGTCCTTTTTACTGTCACTTATGTTCTTGTTTGATTTGATGATTTCAGCTTCATGTTGGTCATTTGTAACAACTTCAGTTTCAACAGTTTTTACTAATGTTTGTGGTTTTTCTTTTTCTGATTTAATAAGAGCTGATCTAGCTTTACACAGATCAGATTGTTCTTCCTCTGATAAATTTAGAGTTTTTTCAACCATACTTTTCAGCACTGGAAAGTCCCTAATCGTAAAGAGGTCTTTACTAATACCTTGGGCTTGAATGACCCCAGTTGTAACAAAGAGCGTAACTTTATAAAGCAGTTTCAAGTCTTTAGTGAGATCTATGCATATGGCTTGCCTGCTCTCCTCAGTATCTGGTTGCCATTCAACAGGGTCATCGTACCAATGGACATCAAACCCGTTATTGGCGTAAAAGTCATAGTACAGGATTCCTAGTGTGTGAATCCATGCAAGTATACGTTCTTTCGATTTTATTCTGCAGGCAACCATGTGAGCCTGGGTATCATAAATGCTTTCATCAATAATTTCATACTGTAGCTTCCTAGCTTTTGGACCCTGTGGATTTTTTAGTTTTGATGGTAAACATTGTTCTGGGTAATCGATTTCTATCTGTGAGGGTTGTTTTATAACATTATCAATGCATAGGGTGAACGGCAGCTTGTTTTCCGGTTGATCGGACATGTCCGTTGTAACTGGGGGGTTTTCGCCCTCGATTTTGTCATTAGCCATTTTATTTTAAGTGTTCGTAATAATATATCAGTTACCGAATGTTGTTTGTTTATCACTGTTTGAAGTTATTCTGTCATATTTCGTGGTTTTGTTGGCAGTTTAAGCCACAGGAAAGGGCATATTTTGTTCTCAGCAAAAATCACTGGGCGCCGCCATTTTGGCCGCTTACATCAATATTTATATATAACGTATATTTATTTTTGCACAGGATCCATTTTCAGACGTAAGATAAACAAGTACAACATGCGAACAATAAAAGTATAGTTGAAGCTTCTCGTGTCGTTACAGTGGTGCCTTATGTTCATAAGGTTTCCTATCTTACTAGTACAAGATCCATTCAAATATAACATCAGCACAAAACTAATACCATAGTCTTAAACATGAACCACGTTCAGCGAGTGAGAATAACCTATACCAGGCTTGCAAAATACCCATTTCATGTGAGTTTGGTAATGCTGTGTATTGGAATAGCGGTCTTGCTGGCTCGATCTTGTCTTGTTCTGTACAAACCACATTCGCAATAAATATATAAAACAATTCGCAGTGATGAGAGCATTTAAAAAAAGGAGGTACGACTTTAATCAATGGAAAAAAGTTTCTTTTTGTTTCTTGTTGACTGCTACACTGATACACCATATGTCGGAGCAACTTTGAATATTTCTGATTCGAAAAGTGCATGTTATATAGGAAAGATAAAGTGGTCCCTTTTGTCATAGATAACAGTTGAAAAGAATGAGCTCTCAATTAAATAGTATATTTTCATGAAGATACTCCAGCAGATGTATTGTACACTATAAGTTTACATGTTCAAATCAAAGTGCGTAGCAAAATAGAATTGCTTTTTATATAACAAAACAAATTTAATCACAACAACTTATAGTAGACGGAGCAACATCAGATCCAGCAAATATCATCAGCGGCGTTCCACAAGGAACAGTATTAGGTCCATTACTGTTCTTAATTTTCATTAACGACCTTCCTGAGTATGTCACATCAAACACCAGGCTATTTACAGATAATAACAGAGTCAACAGAGGGATTCGAAAGCATCAAGATGCATTAGAATTACAGAAGGATTGGCTTGCTCTAGAAGATTGGGAAAGTACTTGGGGCATGTCGTTCCATCCAGACAAATGCAACATCCGGGTAAGAAGATAAAAGAATCCAATTAAGTTCGACTACCATCTGAAGAGAGACCAACTAGAGGAAGCGAAGAAGATACTTCAATGCCACACAAGAACATACACTCTAAAACTCATTCCTAGAACCATAGTAGCCTGAAACCAGCTACCAACTCCCATAACTGAGGCATCCGACTAGGTATCTTTCAAACAAGGGGTTATCCTCCCTTCAGTTTTAATCTGTAATCTTATATGGTCCATATTGTTTGTTAGCGCTAATGAATGTTAGAGCTGTGCCGGTTGGGTATATACCTCTGAGCCGCTTCGTTAGCCGGATTGGTCTAATTGGAAGAGCTGAAAGCAATATGGAATCGAGTTTGTTATTTCTATTTTTATTCTTCCAGTTTTTATCCTGGTTTTTTAATTTATTTACTTCTTTATTTCTAATTTCTAACCGCCACCGAAATCGATTAGTTTCCGGAGAGGGTCTTTGTATATAGGAGATGTATCAATGGCTGCATTTATTGTGGAAAAAACGAATTGTCATGTGAATGGTAAAAAAAGTGAAAGCTTATATGGTTGTCATGACTTTACGTCCGTCGTCGTCGTCGGCGTTGGTAAACTTTTTACATTTCAATCTTATTCTGTGAAACCACTAGGCCAATTGAAACCAAACTTGGTCAGAATGTTCAGTGGATAGACCTTTACGCAGTTTTTTTTTATTGGAATACTAGTACCAATATGGCAACCACTGCATGATTTAGTTTATTGGGGAAAAGTTTAAAATGGTTTCTTCTCTGAAAAAGTTTAACCAATTGAAACAAAACTATTACTAGTGTTCATTGGAAGGTCCTCTTTAGACTTTTTGTTTGTCATACTATCAAAATCATTTAATCGATGGAATATATATAACGTATGGACTTCTACAATTTTTATGCATACGACAGTAAATATGGACACCATTACCATTACAGACTAAGTTTAACAGAGGACTCGATAGGAATAAGTTTCAAATTCCTACGCGTTTCTGAAAGTGCAAAGCTGATTTAAGCAATGTCGTATGTGAATGTTTATTGGATGGTTCTTTTTAAAGTGTTTGCGTGTTGTTGATTCAAAAATCCATCATGGTTGCAATGTAGGAATTAATTTACCACAGAAAACGGGAAGAGAAAATGATAAAATGGCTTCATATTTGAAACTGTGCAACCAAATCAAACCAAACAGCAATATTCATTGGATGGTCTCAATCTCAACAAAGATAATGTTATTTATGTCGGTAGAAAATTTAAAAAGACTTTTAAAATCAAGGAAAGCTACAATACATATATGTGGAGTCTCGGTGGCAGACTGGTTAAGGTAGTTAATACTATTGATCACGTGGTCTGTTAACATTGAGGTTGTGAGTTCGACTGTCACTGCGGGCATGGAGCACTTGACTCTAAACTTAATTGACAAGGATTGTCAATTATCCAACTGCCGGTTGGTGGTTTTCCCCGGGTATTCCGGCTTCCTCTCCCAATAAAAACTGGACGCCACGATATAGCTGAAAAATCAAAAAAAGCAAATCATTACATATATAAATCAGGTCTGGTGAGCGATACAGACTGTTGAGAGACTCTTGTTTAAATTTGTTTTCCCGGGGATCTACAGCGTTTGCCTCGACAAGAACGTGCGATGAAATAGCTGAAAATTTGATACAAATGGTCGTCATTTTTATGTATTATTCTTTTGTAAGTTTCGTGTAATTTGATGCAATATCCATTTGCTTTATTAACGGCAAAAAAATATTAAACTAATCACATATTGTCCGGATTATTGCTCTTAGAATCAGTGAAAATAAACGAAAACATACATATTTTTGAAATATTACTAGAATTAAAAACAAATTTTATCTGCAGCACTTGGTTATTAAAATATATATCTGTCAATCCCTTTTTTAAGTAAAATGGCATCAAAGATACCAAGGTCAATAGAATTACTACGCCAGACGCGCGTTACGTCTATCAAGACTCATCAGTGGCACTCAAATTCAAATATTAAAACCCAGATTAAGATGTTGCAGAGCTTTTATCATCAAAATTCCAATCCAAAAAATTACACCAAATCTGGCTAAGGCTGTCTTATTTCCGGCCAAAGTAACAAAACATTTTCCCAAGAAAACCAACATCAAGTTTACTTTTAAAAAAACAACATTGGTGGTTTGATTGTGGAAAGTATGCAGCATTCAGAACGGAACACGATGACTGGTCAATTGTGTTTGACTTCTTACATGCGATACTTTAATTAATTACTTTCCTTATGTCCTTTTCTTGCTTTAAACCAGATAACAAGTTCATCGATGGATTAGTCATGTCAGCTGGAACAATCACATACCCATCGTGTAAACCAGGAACATATTTTGCTACACCATGGTCATTTAATAAACAGATATCGATATATTGATCATAGACCCTTTAAGGGTGTTAATTCTAGTTAGTATTAACGACCTGATTAAGTTTACACTGGGACTGTATCGACCACTTTTATTTTTTTCGTTGCTATAACCCTCAGCATCGTCCGTTCGTCACTAGTAATGCTCTTTTAACCGTGATATGTCACTTGTGTACTAAGTTACAAAGTGTTTTAATTTTCGACCATGTTATGGCTACTTGCAATTTCTAGTACGTGGCAAGCAATATTATATTCGGCAATCAAAGTTGGAGAGTGGGGGTAAGACCGTGTTACTAAAGTATTTTAATACTCGTTCCTAATTATAATTTTTTGCTGCAATTGTTTATTATATACTTGATTTAATAATGGTAGATTGGCCTTAAATATATTGTGGTATTTAAGGTATTCAATTTGTGTTCTAGATTATACTTATTTGTACCTTGTTTTCAAAGATAATTTTACAAAATTAAATATTTTGTTAATTGTTTCTTGATGGTCTTTGATAGGTAATTCAAGAACACTAACTGTAAGTTTATACAAATGAGTTTGAAGGTCAGTTACCGAGTTATCTAGACTGAACATGTATAATAGGTGAATGTTCAAAAGGAAAAAGGAGAATTCATATCACTTCTGTTATAAGTGTAACATGTCATTTCAATAAACCTAATTATAAAGCTTACTGGCTGCCTCAATATAATATCAAGTGACTTTTATAAATGAGATTTCTTGCTAGACAACGCCGACAATTGCTTGCAGAGGGTGACAACCTCAAAACCAAACCGGAAACGTGGAGAGAACTCTATTGTCATCATCGAAATCACGTGATTGGCAACCGGAAACGTGGTTACAATACTACTTTTCCTCGACCTGAACAATCCCAATTAATTAAACTCACATAATCGATAAACGGAAACAGTTTTGTATTATTTAATTTGCAATAATGTATGGCAACAAAGTTTTTGAAAACACATAGTTTTGAGAAATAACGCCATTAAAAGCATGTTTGGTATCTTAAGTTGGTCTAGGTTTAATAAAACAATGGTGGCCTTCTTAATCGATGGACATCCAGAATTGTCAACTTGCTAAGTTGCCAGTCTTAGGTTGTCTTGTTAGACAACCCACGCAAAAGCCGTCGGGAAAGACAACTCACGCAAGTTGACAATTCTGGATGTCCACCTCTTAAGAAGGCCATAATAGTATTAAATATCATGATTTTATGTGCCTGGTTGTCGATTACTTAACTAAGAAACATGCGCCAAAATTGTAGATGTAAATGTAAGTTTACGACGGTTTAAATATTCATGAAGATTCTTAGCCGCAAGTTACGTATGAAATCGCTATTAAACTAACATCTGCTCCTCAGGGGTGGTTAACTATAGCCGCCAAAGAGAACCCGTTTCAATACATTCCTTACTGAGCCTTATTGCAACGAACACAGAACGAACCGAACGAACACCTATTTAAAATCGATATGATCTTCCATACAGATATTTTTTAAAAGTTGTTTCTGGGACCATACTGGGAGGGTTCCCAGTGCTCGACCCATAGAGTAGCCCAGCGCGTCCCCGGGTGGCGGATAGGGGAGACCCTCTCGTTGGGGTGTTGTCAGGTCATAATACGGAAAGCCTGACCGCGGACCGTAGTGGGTAACGTGTTTGGAGCGTGCTTCGCTCCTTGCACGATAAAGACCCCTTTTGTAGATTTCGAAAAAGAGTAGGCTCATTGTAGCCGCTACAAAAGGCTAAATTTTCCGCCCCCTACCCAAAACTCCATACTTTTCCAGTGGCAGTCAAAATTGTATTTCCTGTTACCCATCCCACCCCCATTTTCCGTTGATTTATTGTTTGTTAACTTGTTCCCGTCCTGAATATAGCTGAAATATTGCTCGCTGGACGTAAAACAGACATCCAGTCAATCAATCAATAAAAGTAGTTTCACATATACATTGTGAACCACGGAATTTTTGTTATCCCCAATGAAGAAAATATATTTGTTATAGTTGATACTAATCAATTCAAACATTAGAATAATCTCAACAATTACCATAACGACCAAAATACCATGAGTGGACGTGTTCATATATTATATATATGAGCAGATAGACTCAACTGGATCCACATAACCTCAACATGCACCCGATATTCTCAACATCGGATATAAATAAGCGTATGAACATATTAAGTACTTTTAAGGCATAAAATTTGACAGATTTGAAAGAATATTATGAAATCAAAACAATACGACATTCAACACATCCTTAATTATTATTCAGTAGTTGAAACGTATCTAGATCCATGTTTACATTAGTAAAGGGGCATCTGATCTACTTGTGCAGGTCGACCAACTTCGAAAAAAGGCTAAACAATGCCTTTAATTGGTTCAAATGGAAAATAAAAAATGTCGTTGCATGACATTGTATTTTTAATATAGTACTACAAAAAAGAGAACTTACAAATTTATTAGATCAACCTTTTAAGTCAGTCTCCACTTCAACGCCGGTGTCGTATTAAATTTTGCTACCATGACAATCAAGCTGCTTTTTAATGTTCGGAATACTTATTCGGTAAAACATCGATGTGTTCCGAAAGATCGTTATGAAAATCTGCTACCCAATAATAACGTGTTTGGATTATCGCCCTTCCACCAAGTTACAATAACAAAACCAATGCAAAAATATGAAATTTTCACGAGAGGGTTGGAGTTGGGTTACGGTAATGTGCAGCCCAAAAGGTCTCTTTTTTTCCCTTCAAAATTATATGAAAAGGTTGCTCTTTTCATTGAATAACATATGTATTTGAGTAGTTGTAAATTATCTAAATATACCCAATTCCCCTTATTTTCATCTAAAGCTGAGGTTAACCGCGGTGACTTAGCAGATAAAAGTGCTCTATTAACATCACTTGATTACATTTAATGTCTTTATGTCGTTACATAAACCAATAAAACATGTTTCATGCAATGATAACAAATGGTTGTTAATGTGTATAGGAATGCCCACAGATGTTATAATTAGTTGCAATTCTGTGCCATTGTGAAGACAATTGAGGAAATAAACACTAGGAGAACAAGTTCTAACAGAAAGGATCGAAACACAAATACATATTATTCTTTATATGTCATTTTAATTTTTATTGCTTTTGTTTTATAAACATTTTCATAGTAAATTGACTTTTTTCAAAGTGGAGGTACAGTAAAATACAATTAAATATAAGAATATTTTTTGTTTAAAAATTCTATATACGATGTAAGTCACCATTGTATAATTAACGCAACCTTTTGTTAAATGTGTTATTACAAAACCTATTCTTTTTTTAAACGTTCAATAACTCATAAAACTTTTACATTGTGTGAAAAGATAGATAAAGAATGTATTGCCGCTGTGGCGTAACCAACTCTCATATTTCGTTACAGATGTGTATGTTAATTAAATACTAATGGCCACAAAGTGATGGCGCTGTACGTAACTCCAAAACAAGGGATTATTTATGATCTCCTATTTGTGCCTGTAATCACTTAGGAATTGACAAGGAGTGCCAGTTTTACTACCGCAGGTCGGGGGTTTTCTCTACCCCGGCTTTATCCCGATAAAAACTGGACGCCATGATATAGCTGAGCTGAAAATGGCGTTAAACGCCATTGAAACAAACAAACAAACATGAACACGTAGGTTCGCGTTCTGGCCTAAAGTATTATGAGATGGTATGGCCGAACCTTATAATTGACAAGGATTTGCCTCTTTATTGTGGATATTTTTTAATTCGGAACTATGATATAGCTGTACAATTTCTGCAAGCGGCGTTAAAACCCATTACACCAACCAAAACCTTATTAACAAAAAAGTCTTTGCTATTATATAAATCAAGCGCGTAAATATATTGATGTTTGTTTGTGTTTAACGCCAATTTCATCTATATCGTGGCGTCCAGTTTTTATGGTCCAGTTACACTGTAATAGAAACCCCCTCCCCATATCTTGCCAGATGATAAGATTGTCATATATCAACTGGAAGAAATGAAAATTAACGTATCTAAACATGTGATTTACATCGGACGTTTGCAATCCAGATTATTATTTTAATCATCCAAATCCATTTTTACAAGTTTAATGTTGCTATTAAAATGATCTGAAAGAGAAAAGGACCAAAATACCTTTAATTTTGAATTTTTATCCTGGGGTCAAAATTGAGCTTTGAAATGGCCCATAAAAAATTTTTTCATTATTATTTATCCGATATGGGTAAAACTGTTATCCCTGGGGCTATTCTGTGATGGTTCCCAGTGTCCGAGCTACAGCGTATCTCCGGTAGAGGAAAGAAAGTTGTAAGGTATAAATACGACAAGTATTATCTTTCCTAAAAAGCTAGCCGTCTCAAAGCTTTATTTTTCTTTGTGGACAAAAATACGTACTGTTTTTTTAATGTTAAATGGCAATATGTATTGTTATTATTTACATCACTTCAGTATAAGTACACGATGTTTAGATATCCAAATCAGGCAACCGTAAAATATAGGTGAGAGACAGCACTATGCTAAGCATCTCTAGATGCATCATACGTTTATCTGTTATCCTTGAAGTACAACTGGTTTCTGCAGTTTAGAATTTGATCATTTATCCTATCTCATGCGAAACGGCAAAAAACCTGACCGCGAACCGTAGTGGATAAAGTGTTTGCGGAGTACTGCGTTTCTTGCGCGATGAAGACCCCTTCCTTCTGTAGGCACTTTGCACCCGCGATATATTATGCTTAAAACTACGCGCCTCATAACTATTTCAGTGGAAGTCAAAATTCTGTTTCCGGTGGTAAATCACTTTTCTCATTATTTATTGATCATAAAAACAAACAATAAATCAGTCAATCAATCAATAAAATAGTTTTTAATCTTGTCATGTTATATATTATATTATAAACTATCTATATTAAACCATTGCTGTGACAGTCTTAAAAAACATTATAACATTTCCCTATTGTCCAACACTTAGAAGTCCCATGTCGTCCATCATTGTTAATCACTTTTTCTATCTTTCTTTACCTATAATTATCAAAAGTGGCACAATCTGGAAGACACCCTAATGAAATGTATAGTCTGAACAAAGATTGTTTGTTTGTTTGATTGGGGTTTAACGCCACTATCAGCAATTATCATGGCGTCCAGTTTTTATTGGGAGAGAAAGCCGGAGTACCCGGAGAAAACTCACGACCTGCAGTAGGAAACTGGCAATCCTTATCAATTTAGATTGGAGTCGAGTACACCCTGCTAGCAGTGAGACTCGAACACGCAACCTCAGTGTTGACAGACCACGTGATCAACAGTAGACGAACTACCTTAACCACTCGGCCAACGAGGCCCCCTGAACAAAGACAAAAAATCTCAGTACATTCGGAACGTACGTATGTACGGTTGTCCTACGAAAACAATGCTTTATAGTTGTTAAAGAAGCCGAACTAAACACTTGTATTGTTAAACAAAGAAATTCAATCTTCTTATGGTTTTGTCCAATTTAATTAGAATTAATTCGTCCTCTCATGGCTTCTGTATTTATTTTCGACGCGATGTATCAGCAAAACTTGAGAGATGAGGGATCGAATTTTAATTAAACAGATTGTTTTGCTCATAGAGCGGTTTGGGTCATAACCTTGACTCTTGTGACTAAAATGTAGCAACGTATGTAATATTAACAATGTTCAGTTGTTTAAGTATTTTAGTTGTAAAAAGGGTGTTAACAGACCCGGTGATCAATTTTAGACGAACTAATTAACCACTCGTCTAACGAGGCCATATCCGATCTGTATTGGATAAATTTATTTGCTAAAAGTTTGATCTGGGCTAAGTACACCATCATGTATAAGAAAATGTACAGTGCGTTTGGTGTTTGACATTTTCGCTATGTTTGATATAAAAATAAAATATATTTGGGTATCAATATTTTGGAGATTTGGAATACTGCTTCGATCTCTCTGGCCGATTCTGAAGAATCTTTTCAGATAACAATTTATCGCGAAACTGTAAAAATGAAATATTTCTTACTTTTTCCACTGCATTTTTGGAAAAATGAGAAGCAAAAAGAGCAAAAATAACAAAAGTGAGAAGGAATTTGGAAAGCAAGCGTCATATTGGAAAAAGTAAACCTTAATAATAATAATAATAATAATAATAATAATAATAATAATAATAATAATAATAATAATAATAATAATAATAATAATAATAATAATAATAATAATAGTATTCACATCAATATTCTTGATCTAGTTCTAAAAATGCATGTCGTAAAATATAGCAACAATACACATCTAGGTGAACATATTTATATGAAACCCCTTCATGAAATGTCTCCGTTAAAGAATGGCATTAAAATATAGTTTATATCCACTTTTAATTTATTCTTAACAATAATTGTTCCTAAGTATATATGAATAAAATGAATTATTTTATTTATGATTACTTTAATGTGACAATTTTAATGTTAGATCATTTGTTGCTCTATTCAAATTAAGACGACAGGTAGACAGATTAACTTGGACATATATTAGTATGATTATATATTGAACACTAAAACAAATGTAACTTAATTAAATCTATTAATGAAGGCGAAGTATCCTCTAGAGGTAGCTTCACTAGATGTGTAAGAATTTATCTACATGTTTATAGCAGTAAACAAATAAAATTGACATTATTAGTTTCAGTGTGCAACAGCATAAAAGTAATTAATGCAGAAAACATTCAGATAAAATCTTGACCATCTTCAAGATATTGTATATGACCGCCTTCAGATTTCATCACTGTTGGATAATTTGCTAGAACTACATGTATATCTATAGGAGTCGTCAGAGAGGTACCTAGAGTACAGTGAAATCTTGAACTTCTGGTAGATAGAATTCGCCACGTTAAGAAATTAGAATAAAGTACCATTATATTTGTATATATATGTACCGGTATGTTAAACCGAGCAGTCCATTTGAAAACTATAGATTCGAATATGGATTTACTTATTATATCAAAGTGATACAGAGTAGAATCACTAAAATGGAACAACATGAATTAAGCCCCATACCATTTGAAATATGGGGGGGGGGTGTGACATGGCCCTTTTTATATGTAGTAAAATTCCTGTGAATAAATTTTACCAACCAGCTATTTAAGCTGATGTCGGCGAACGAAAAACTCACCCTGACTTATAACAGTTATGTAAGCTTAAATTACGTTGTTTCTCTTACAAAGTTGTTTTAGGTGCTAGTTAAAAGTATTCGAAGAAAAGATGGAGATTGTTTTCCTTGAAAACAAACATTTTATAAACATTTGTATTAATTTCTGCACATAATTTATCAGCATTTTCTTTAAAAAGATGATATAGGTTCTAATTAATTTATAGTTTGTCCCAATCTTAACCTAACAATAGATAACTTTTGATCATTTTAGTATCTTTCCCCCAGCCCCCTGTCTTCTAATCATTTTTAAAAAATATGGCATATATATTGATGCGATCACTATATTGGATGCAGGATGGAAATTTGCCTTCGAATATTTTTTTAGATCCGCCGCGAACGTTAACATGGTTAAGTGTTAATATCAAATTCAATTTTTTTAATTGGATAAAGCATAGTCATATTTACAATATTGCGTAATCTAATACACAACAGATAGTACGTTTATCGACATAAAAGTATACTGGTATGTATTCAATAATTATAATGAAATAATCAATTGTGAAAATATATAAAGTTTCTGTATAGTATGACAATGTACACTAAGTGGCATTTTGCTATACAATATGATGAGAATTATTTTTGAATAATTATACACATATATTTTTTCTAAAGATGTAAATTTCTTAGTGTACAAGATTCTTTTAAATATGAACAAATATTCTTTAGTTCTTGTGTTGTATTTGGGTTAAGGAGACGATTGATGGGTGTGACTTTTTACCCAAACTTACCCAAATTATACCCAAACACACATTAAACTAACATGTTTTTGCATTTCTATTATGTCTTAGCATTTTATATATTATATTTTTGATGAAAAATGTTATAAAAGTGAATTTATCATGACAATTTTCGCCGTTAAAATCGATCTTATGAAGCCCCTTAAGATCGTGAAAAATGTATTACCCAAACTCTCATTAAAATGACAATAAAAAAACTGGACGCCTTGATATAGCTGTTAAATTGATGAAAGTGCAAGCGTTAAACCCTACTTAAACAAGCAAACAAATACGAGGTCATGTCATTGCATTATTATTGCCTACCATGTATCATTAGATTAATATTGTATACCATATATCTAAGGTAACTGTTTTTAGAAATTTTATTGTTCTAGCAAAACTGTATATGTTCATGAACATAAAAAATCGAGGGTCTCTCCTACGATTGGTTTGAGTGTAGTGTTCACATTAGTTTTGAAATCTAATACCATATATACCTATTTTTTCTGCGACTATGTACTTTGTAGTTAATCAGAAATAAATGAAGGTAATAACAAAATGTCGAATAAAAGAAACTCAAAAAAGACAATCCACAAATCAAACAATTTCCGAAACAGGGGCCACATATCTTCCCAAGTCAGAATTCATCTCTGTCACACAAGAAATTGAGACATGCCCATATTAATTGATTTATTAACCTCTATAAAATATGATTAAACAAAACAAACTGATAAACCAATTTCACATGCTAAATAGTCTCTCATTCTTATTTAATACACGTATAAAGTTAACTAAACTCATTTAAATTATAAACATAGATAATCGTTTTCATGGCTGCCGAAAAATTTTCTATCAACGTTTAAATGTTAAAAATAAATGGTTTGACGACAAAACTTTACGAAAGACAAACTACTCAGATGAAGAAGAGCAATATAACTTTCTACGATAAAATTCCACATTAGCGCCAATTCAAAATTGAAAGCCACCCGTCAAATTTAAGGATAACCACACGACAAGATATAATCATTTTAAAAGCGTCATATCAAGCAACATTTTCGCTAAACCGCGACAGTATATTAAGATAGAATAGAGTATTATTGAGGAGATACTTTGTAAACCTGGGCGATGACCCATTTTATTGCGAAATGGTCTGATTTTAAGGGCAAAACGGTTATTATGGTCAATGATGGAAAGTCGCCGTTTCAATGGAAGACCCCCCCCCCCCAGGAATTAGACAAATAATTTTGAATTTTTTCCGTTGCAAATAAAAATCCTCACAGGAGGACCACCAGTTTAACAAACTGTTTAAATCAATATCCCAATTAAATGGAATTTCTTTATAACGTTGCCCAAAACTACGTTTTGGCGACATATTGTTTTTGCAACGTTTCTTCTGATATTCGCTTTCCACTTTTCTACCTTTCCAAAAAAATTTCTCAGAGACGCCTTAATAGAACCAATCGCCCTTTTGAAACATTTGAATATAAAATGTTATTTACTTAAACACTTTTTGAATCATTTTTTTCATTTTTGTTGTGTGTAACACGTAATAGTTTTATACATCTTAGATATAATCTACAGGGTAAAGTTGCTTTTTTTCAAGGAGAATAGTTCTTGTTCCCCCGTAATACAATACAGAGATATAAGGTATCTTATTTTCATGAGTCATCTTTCTAATTCCTCTTTTGTACAATGTATAGATGTAAGGCATCCTCACAAGTCAGGGTTTCTGTGTCCACACGTGTCCACGAAACCCTGACAAACTTAGTAAGGAAATTCCTGGGCTATAAGTTGCTGTTTTGATTGGCTACATCATACCTTGATGTAGCCAATCAAAAGCCCGCTTTCATTCACGACTTGGTTAGGGGATATCCCGATGTCGATTGTAAATAAACCAAACGGATGTGTTGCATAGACCATGTGTAAATCAGTGTATTTTGTACAGTAATGTTAATAGTTTGTTATTACCGCGTTATTTATTAGTTGCGTTACTTCCAACTCAAGAATGAGTAAGAATGACTACTGCCAAACACTTTCTTCTTTCAAGCAATTTCATTGGTTGCTATTTTGAAGGATTGGCGTCATACGAAAATCTTCTAGCCCGGGAATTTCCCTGTTACCTTTGTCATCGTTTCGTGGACACAGAAACCCTGACTTGTGAGGATGAGATGTAAGGTAGCTGATTGTTCATGGGTAATAGTTTTATTCATGTTTAATATAATCTACAGGGTAAAGTTGCTTTTTTCAAGGAGTATAGTTCTTGTTCCCCCATAATACAATACAGAGATATAAGGTATCTTATTTTCATGGATCATCTTTCTGATTCCTCTTTTGTACATGTATAGATGTAAGGTAGCTGATTTTCATGAGTAATAGTTTTATACATGTTTAATATAATCTACAGGGTAAAGTTGCTTTTTTTCAAGGAGACAGTATATAGTTCTTGTTCTCCCATAATACAATACATTGATATAAGGTATCTTATTTTCATGGATCATCTTTCTGATTCCTCTTTTGTACAATGTATACTAGATGTAAGGTAGCTGATTTTTCATGGGTAATAGTCTTATGTTTAATAAAAAATACAAAACAGCAATTTCAGGTATCTTATTTTCATGGGACATACTGCTGATTCCTCTGTTATTCAATGCAAAGATGTAAGGTAGCTGGTTTTTCATGGGTAATTATTTTATTTATCTTTAATATAATCTACAGGGTAGATTGCTTTTTCAAGGATTATATTTCTTATTCCTCTATCATACAGTACAGAAATTTCAGGTATCTTATTTTCATGGGTCATATTTCTGATTGCTATGTTGCACAATGTATAGATGTAAGTTAGCTGGTATTTCATTGGTAATAGTTTATTTAGCTTTAATATAATCTACCGGGTAGCTTGCTTTTTCAAGTATTATATTTCGTATTCCTCTATCAAACAATACAGAAATTTCAGGTATCTTATTTTCATGGGTCATCTTTCTAATTCCTCTTTTGTACAATATATAGATGTAAGGTAGCTGATTGTTCATGGGTAATAGTTTTATGTTTAATATAATCTATAGGGGAAGGTTGCTTTTTTAAGGATAATAGTTTTATACTTCTGTCATACAATACATTGATATAAGGTATCTTATTTTCATGGGTCATCTTAATGATTCCTCTTTTGTACAATGTATAGATTTAAGGCAGCTGATATTTCATGGGTAATAGTTTTATACATTTAATCATATAATCTACAGGGTAAGCTTTCCTTTTTTCAACGATTTTAATTTTTATTCCTCTATCATACAATACAGAAATTTCAGGTATCTTATTTTCATGGGTCATACTGCTGATTCCTCTGTTATACAATATAAAGATGTAAGGTAGCTGATTTTTCATGGGTAATAATTTTATTTATCTTTAATATATAATCTACAGGGTAGCTTGCTTCTTCAAGGATTATATTTCGTATTCATCTATCAAACAGTACAGAAATTTTAGGTATCTTATTTCCATGTGTCATCTTTCTGATTCCTCTTTTTGTAAGGTAGCTGATTTTTCATGAGTAATAGTTTTAAACATGTTTAATATAATCTACAGAGTAAGGTCGCTTTTTTCAAGGAGTATAGTTCTTGGTCCCCTATAATACAATACAGAGATGCTTTTTTAAGGATAATAGTTTTATACCTCTATCATACAATACATAGATATAAGGTATCTTATTTCATGGGTCATCTTTCTGATTACTCACTTAGTTGTAATGCATAGATGAAATGTTGCCGATTTTTCATAGGTAATAGTTTTATAGATGCTTACAAAAATCTACAGGGTAAGGTTACTTTTTTTCGAGGATTATAATTCTTATTTACCCATCATGCAATACATAGCTGTAAGGTATCCTATTTTAATGGGTCATATTTCTGACATTTGTCATGCATAAATATACCGGTATATTGTTAGGTAAATAATAACAATAAAGGTGGCAGTGAAGTCATAGGAGAAAGTGAATGGTAGCAAAAGTAAGAAATGAGAATGTAGAGCAGAACTATGGAATAAATAAATAAACTAATGAAATAATCAATCTAGTACTTTCACCTTGACTTCACCTTCTTGAGGGCAACAATCAAATTTCTTAACCCGAACCCGAGGCAAACAACTTCAACGAGGGTTAGTTTACAAATATGAATGTCTCCCTCAATAAGAGAGGGTCGTACTTGTTTTATTATATTGTACGCCAATTAACACTAAACATGTACGTGTACATTTTAATTTACTGAAATTTGTGTTGTTCTCATCTAAACTTCTGCATTGTTGACCTTTTTATTTGTTTTTTTACCTTAAAGGTTATTTACCGGTGACCAATAGAGTTGTTTCCCTTTTGTTTTATTTCGCCGGGAACAATAGGGTTGTTTCCTTTTCTTACATTCTATTAACAGGTTAACACTTTTTAATTTTTCTCAAAACAGATAACAGTAGATTTAAAATAATGATAACAGATAACAGCAATTTACATGAGAAAACAGAAAACAGCGACTTCAAAAATCGAAAAAAAACAGATAACACTGAAACAGAAACAAGCGAGTTTCTCTTAGGACTCTTATTCAAACTTCAGAATTATGGTATTGATGAAAATTTATTACACTGGTTTAAAAACTATCTTTCAGGGAGGGAACAAAGAGTGGTTTTAAGCGGTGGTAGTTCTGACTGGACATCTATTAATGCAGGTGTTCCTCATGGTTCCATTTTGGGGCCTTTATTGTTTCTTTTATTTATTAATGATATTGTAGAAGATATAAATGCTTGTGTTAAGCTATTTGCAGACGACACTAGCATTTATATAATAGTAGATAGTCCCAAAGTCGCTGCTGACATATTAAATAGGGATCTAGCTAAAATTAATAGCTGTTCAGAAAAGTGGTTAGTACAATTTAACCCACATAAAACTGAAATGATAACTATATCTCGTAAATCAATCAAGCCAATTCATCCACCTATTGTTATGGACGGGCTCAATATTCAAGAAGTCGCTTCACACAAACACTTAGGCATTTATTTTTCAAGTAATGGTTCTTGGCATGATCACATTAATTACATTGTTAAAAAAGCTTATAATAGAGTTAATTTCCTTCGTAGGGTACGATTTGTCCTTGACAGGTATGTCCTGGAAAGAATTTACTTTTCTAATATTAGACCAATTCTGGAATATGGCGATGTGGTATGGCATAACTATACACAATACTTAGTTAACAAGTTAGAGAGTGTCCAGATAGACGCTATGCGCATTGTTACGGGAGGGACAGAATTGACGTCGTTAGAAAAACTTTATAAAGAAACAGGTTGGGAAAAACTTTTGGCTAGGAGGGAAAAACATCGACTTATTCAATTATATAAGATTATAAACAAGGAATCCCCAAATTATTTATGGGAACTTGTTCCTAGTTCAATTGGTGATCGACATAGTCATTTTACTCGCCAAGTCGAAAATATTGTTAATCTTCGTACAAGAACGAACTTCTATTCTGATTATTTTCTGCCTGCGACCATTAACATGTGGAATAATTTGCCATTAGATGTAAGAAGGTCTACCTCGTTAAGTATATTTAAAAATAAATTGGTGACTCGTAGCAAAGAAACCCCAAAATACTATTACGTCGGAACTCGAAAAGGGCAGATTCTACATGCAAGGCTTCGTATGAACAGTAGTTCACTAAATGAGCATCTGTTTCTGCGAAACCTTGTGGATTCTCCAAAATTTACATGTGGTCATGTCGAATCAACCTATCATTTTCTTTTTGAATGTTATAAGTACGATCAGCTTCGTTATAGTACCATACATACTCTTAATTTAAACCAACCTGTCGATGTGAACTAATTATTGTATGGGTCAGATCTTCTAACATTAGATGAAAATATTAATGTCTTTAATCTTGTTCAAAAATATATTCTTCAAAGCAAACGCTTTTTTTAACTGCATTTCACTATTCCATCATTTCCATTGTCACATTGACTGTTTCTTTTATTGATTACACTTCCTGACAACATTTACATGTCCTTTTTCTTTTTCTATTTCTATTAATTCTCTAAGCATGCTTATAGCTTTGATATTACATTTTGTCGGAATTGTAAGAGGACGGATTAACAAAAGCTTACATGCTTATTTTCCGAATCCTGTATGTTATTCTTTGTATGATGTATTTTGTACATATTATTGAAATTTATATTAATAAATATGTTTTAACTAACAAGCGAGTTAAAAAATCGAAAAAACCAGACAACAACAGTATCTCATCGAAGGGCAATAGTGTTCTGATTATTAACAGTAAACAATGTTTTCATTTTCGTTATAACAGTTTACAACAATTTCAATTTTTAAGAAAACAGATAACAGCTAATGGTTGAAAAACAAGTACCAGCTACTTTATTTACAGACGTGTAAAAATGACCAAAACACGTTAACAGAAAAGATCTTCCCCCATACTATCGACACTGATCATCTATCAATATCAACACTGTCTCAATATTTTAAGAAAATTTATGAAAGATTTCCAAAAACAAGTCCCATTAACTACCATTAAAAATCCGAATTTTACCACGAAAAAGGAAGCGCATATCTATCAAATTAAAAATTCCCCAAAGATTCAAGAAAATTTGATGAAAACCGAAAGTTTTTGAGCAAGATTATGAAAACAACCCCACCCTCTTTTCATGCACCAAGTCCAATAAATCAGTGATTACCAACAAATATACAGACTATGACACTAATACAATAAACAAACATGTGCAGTTTGTAAAAAAAATCTGTGAATCTTATTTGCAAGATACGAAGGATAGACATTTGTATACCATACGCACGCATGGGGGGGGGGGCGTCTGTCATTGACAGGCGTATAAAAATGAAAATGAAAAATGTTTAATTCAATTTTAAACTACATAAACTAAATTACGTAAAATTTGGGTGAAGCTAGCATTTAAAATTTGGGTTTTTATTTCTTTGATCAATTAAAATTAATTAGTTGCTAAATTTATCTTTTGTAATTATGCGATAATTGGGAGATAGCCAAAAACATACCTGAAGACACAATTCCAACAATCATTTCGCTCACAAATGTTTTCAGAGCAAATCTACGGACTGTAGAACAAACGTTTGGTAAATTATTTAGTAACAGAACCCAGTTTATGCCGTTATGGCATTGTAGATAATAAATAACTTTGTTTATTAAAATAAGTCTTTTAATCTAACTCCACCTTATGGTATAAGGGAGATAAATCTAATTAATTTATGTCATAAGGTAGCTTGTTTTCATGAGTAGTCAATTTTTAATAGCTCCGCGGTATTAAAATTTACTACCGTAGCTAATTTTCATAGGTAGCTCGGTATTAATACGACACCGGCTTACAGCATTCACCGGAAACAACCGCGATGGTCATTTGGTTGATGCTATTTTACGTATAAAACTGTGATTAATTTCGAGAATACAGACAATGGAAGACGTAATAGTAATGTTACGAATCTTATCTGTGCATATAAATTTTGAGAATTTACTTGCAGGGCTGTACGACCACTTTTTCAAAATATTTTGTTTTCTTTCTTTTTTTTTATCTTTAAGGGTAATTCCAAACCAATAAATATTAAGCCTATATATTTCATGTTTTTGTAATATTTATTTATAAATCATTAGATTCTTCTTTTTATGCGTCTTTTTCTTTTTCTTGCCATTAGTGGTTCACAAAATACTGCAATAGACCCAAGAAGTAGTCCGACACCCAATACATAATATGACGCCATATAAGAACCAGTTTTATCTCTTAAATATCCTAATTAAAAAAAATATATATATATAGTTATAATAAACCTTAAAAATCAATATGGAATCGTTTTAGTGCAATCATGTATTCGCCAAATTATTTATTTACGCTCAGTTCGATTAACGCAAAGCTTGCTCAATTGAATACATTTGTTTTTAGTATTGACAAATATGTAAACGTAATAATCGGTAACAATCGGCAACGAGTCCAGATGCGAAAATTAATAGCTGATTTTCATTAAGACAAGGAGAAACAAAATATTTTAACATACTTAATGGTACTTTTTGGATGAAAGCTTAGAGGGCCTTATTACCATGTACCTGTGAAATTGTTGGTACGGCCATTGCCACCCTACATTTATTAACTTCAACATTAGATTGCAGGAACAATAAGGCAACGAAGTTATATCAAGTCGAGTAACCGATGTTATTTTTTAGTGATAATATTTGTGAATCTCGTTTAAGACTCTTTTTTGCTGGACTATGTAGCAATGCGGGAACGATGCGAGTGTCATTTTTATAGCGGAAAGAGCTTACCCTCCAGAACACATGAAATTGGCGTTAAACCTCGAAGAATGATGTTACTACAACACTAACAACTTGACAGATTTACTGATAAAAATCAGTTAAAGCAGTAACCCATCTTTAGAATGCATTATCAGTTTTTATGAGGTTTATCTTTTATTCATATGTATATTTTGTTTTACAGAAATAAGTCTTGGAGACCAAGCAGATGACATTGAAATTGTAGCCGATGCAATTGCAAAGCCATCATTTACACCAGTTCAGTCGATTGATGATCCAACATTTGTTTTTGTTGATTTGGAAACTACAGATGTGAGTAAGTAATTACTTTTCCTTTTTCTTTCTCATATTTAAAATACTAGTATCAGGGGAAATTGGTAAAGCACCAATAGGAATAACAACCTTATACAAGAAGAGGGGTATACAGTTTTACTCTTGTCTGTCCGTTCGCTTGTCTGTTCATAACAAAAATTTCTGTGTTCTAAGCAACTACACGGTGCAGAAGCCTGATATTTTGCATATTGCTTTATCCTTTAGTACCCTATGGTGTATAATGATTGTATGCTCCTTGGGTCATTTAATAAGGGGATGGGTGTTATCACTAGTGAGCATTAGCTCACAGATTTGCCTTGTTTATTTTCATCTTTGTAATTGTGAGCTGTACCCATTGATTGTCATCCTTTGTCTGTTCATGTAACTTTTCAGCCAAAATATGTAAAAAGCAGAAAGCCAATAAAATAAATTGTTTAATTCATAGAATTCATATGCAGATATTTAAAAAAGCATTTGTTTTTATTCTTCTACTATCTTATCGAAACAAAAATAAATTGTGTTTTTGTACATGTTTCAGTCAGAAGAAATACAATTCCACATATTATCCAGATTGCTGCAATTGAAAGAAAGACACATAGATGCTTCAGCCGCTACACAACTCCTGGCATGATAATGTCTAGTGAAGCTGAGAAAGTTACTGGAATATTATGGGATGGAAGCAGGCTTTATTCTAGAGGAAAAGAACTTCCTTCTGTCACTATTACATCTGCACTCTCAGACTTTTTCACATGGCTTCAACAGTTTAGCAATGTTGTACTTGTGGCACACAATGGAAAGAGCTTTGATTTCCGTGTACTATCTAAAGCAGCCGAAAATTGTAACTTATTTGAAGTTTTCTCTCATTCTGTTGTTGCACTTGCTGACTCACTCACTGTATTGAGATCTAAATTTCCAGATTTGAAGAAATATAACCAGATTCACTTGGCTGAGCACTTTTGTAAAGAAGTTTACAATGCACACAACGCTGAAGATGATGTGAAAATGTTGCATAAAATATTGCTCATGTCTGATGTATCACTTAAGGATTTGTTAAAACATTCTTACCAACCTAAGACTCACCAATATCAGGATAATTTTAATAGAGCAAAATTACAGAACTTAGGAAGTTTACAACCTCTTGTGGCTTGTGGTGTTATGAAAATGACACCTGCTGAGACAATTGCTGGATCAGGCCTAAATTGTGCTCACTTAAGGTTAATATTTAACCTAAGTGGAGAAGATGGACTTGTCAACATATTTAAATAAAAACTGCTAGTGGAAAACCCAGAGTTTCTAACGACAAGAAACTTTTGTCATCTGTTGTGCCAAAACTTTGTCAGTATTTTACAGAGCAAAGTTAAAAATAATATATAGTCAACTGACTACATCTAGTTTTTGTAATTTGATACAAATTATAAATCCCAGTAATTATAAACCACTATTGGTTTTGAAATGTGTTTTTATTATAAGGTTCCAGACACTTCCCATACACCCGAACATTGGTATTCACAGTACTTAAAATGTGTTCATATAGTGAATTAGATTGCTACATGTACAGAATAATAACATGTTGGACAAAACATCCGTTTTCAACAGAAAAAAAGATATGCAATGTAAGGTATCCGGACCACAATCGACCACTTGATCATAATTGTGTCCCGGATGCCAATTGTTTTTCAATGGAGCAAACATCGGTAATGTGCAGCAAACATTGGAAATACTATTTGAGTAACTCACTTTTTTTGCTAAAAACTGTTAAAATGGAATCAAAGAAACAAAATTAAATTTAATTAATTAGAAATACCTTGATTTAATAAAGCTGCATTTCTTGGTCGAAAAATAAAATTAAAAGGAGACTTCAATTATGGGTCGGATACCTTAACCTGCCGACTTAACACAAAATTGTATTGTCAACATCTACTTGAATCCACACAAAAAAACCAGTTTTAAGAGAACTGAAGTGTTCTACAACAGGTAAGTGCACACGGGGGATAAATTTTATGGAATACCCTATTCTCAGTCCAGTTGAGCTTCTACTTCCTGTTTAGTGGGACTTTGCTAGTTGGGGTATATCCTCCACAAGACAAAATAACAATCTTGTGCACCTTTAGATTTAACCTTGTAACCTTTATTTAAAAAAAAACATTTTTTCAGATATTAATGTTGAAATTTAAAGAGTAACATGAAAGCTTTCACTAACAAAACAAAATGAGTCAAAAGCTATAAGTGTCTTGTAAATAATTAGGTAAAACGAAGAAAAAGTTGATAAAATCATCTATTTTTAGCCATTTTTTTACCTTGACCTTTGACTTTTTTACAATTCCATGATATAGGCACCTACCTTACATCAGGAAGTTAATTTACAGTAAGGTTATAAGAAGATTTAAATCAACTGGAAGAAAAAACCTCCAAACGGTGATAGCTGTGCTATTTTTAGTAACGTGGATTTTGACAAATTGAATACTGATTTTCTAGAAAATGGTACGGTAAAAGTTTCTAAAAAAATTATACAAGGTAGAATTAAGGGGGGGTCAAGTTATTTTCAATCCATTTGTTTTGTTAAACCCTTAAATATATTCTTAGAAACAGGCCGAAATAGGTGTTTGGGTCATTGAGGATCATTTTCCATTTTCTATTTTTAGTAACACATTGATGGTTATAAAAATATAAAAATATAACTGTGACATATGACTTTACTTTACTTTTATTTTATTTCTAAGGTATACTATGCAGTTTCTTTTAATATATATCTCATTTGGTTTTGCTTATTGAAAATTGGTTAAATAATGACCAATGTAACACCCTTAGGGGGTTTTGAAGGGGAGAAAAGGGGGGTGGTGTAATTGACCCCTGTGCACTTACCTGGAATATTTTGCGGATTTTTATTTTGTGAAAAGAACCCAATTGTCCCACTTGTTAAAACCAATGATAAAGGTACCCGTTATTTGGATGACAATTTTTTGGCTATTTATGGGCCGGATACCTTAAGTGAGCTTTGTTTTTCTGATCCGCGCTCGTTTTTGGCATCTGCTGTTTGTTTACATTTCACTGAGTGTTTGCCTTATGTAAGTTGTTTTTATCACGTCTTGGTATGTTTTGCTACATCTGCACGTTAAATCAATGAATCGCGTATCGTAGTGATTCAGTTTTTGAGTAAAATGTACATATCAATGTCTTTTTACATAGGTGGTTTCAATAAGGGGGTGGGGGCACAGGAAGGCTGTAAGTAACTATATAAACTTGCAACAATATATGACCTAATATAATGCCATCGAGGAGCCGATTATCGTGAATTTACGGAGAGTCTGGTAAATAGTTTATCTGACCCGTTTGAATACCAAAAAATGTAGCAGCCCTCTGCTTTATGAACTTCTGAATCCACCAATGTCTTCATATTAAATATATATAAGCAAAATACATACCTAATACAGGGATAAAGACAATAGACGAAAGTCCATGAACAAGTATTTGTAGAGATAACGCCACTGGGATGCTTTCTCCTCCCACAACATCTCTAATGACAATGGTAAGTAACGAAAAATACACACTTCCAAATAGACCATAAATTGCCGAATAGATTACAAACGTTTGAAAATTGCGATAAAACGGATTGAACAAAGTAGCTAAACCTGTTATCCCAAGCGTCGTCCCTAAAATGTGGCTTCTTCGTATTTTTTTAGAATCACTGATCACGCCCACAGTAGTACGAGCTACATGATCGCTGCTTTTTCGTTCGTAATACCGTTATCTTTTGCAAATGCCGGAATGTATACACTGATAAAAACACATCCACAAAAAGAAAAGAATGCTACAAACAATATCAACTGAAAACGGGGATTTGTGAGAATTGAAAAATCTTTAAGAAAATGAAAGAAGTTTTTTCTCCTAGTCTTCTCAGTAGAGAAATCCTTTTCGTTCTGGCTTGGAATATATTGTTTTATGTTTATACTTTCTAGAGAACAAATTGTTTCTGCAGTTGTTAAACCATATATATTGACATTACTTTCGGAGATTTTGTTCATTAAATTTTTTTGAGAGTTATACCTTTTAGCAATGATTTCCTCATCTTCGTCTAAATAGCATCCTTCAGAAAAACTTCGTCTACGTTTCTTTGTTTTATTTATTGTTTGAGCTGTCGACGAATGACAAGGTAATTCGTCGTTCATCTTTTCGAAATATTTCGGAACATTACTATCGGAAAGAGATATTTCTTTCATCTTTACGTTAGCAGTTTCCGTTAATAAAAGAACCTCTTCATTCTGTTTATTTTTCAAAAGATTTAGTTCACTGTCAAACGGCCGCATTAAAACTCCAACAACAACATTATTTAAGATAAGTCCAGAACATAATAGCAACGTCCCTTGTAGACCATATTCTTCTAACAATGTCTGGATGAACATATGCAATACAAGACTTCCTATACTACCTCCAATATTAGTAATACTGTATGCCAGTCCAAGTCTTTTTTCAAAGTAAGAATTCAGTACAACATAAATAGGACCAGTTGTACATGCGCAACCAACAGCTGTAAAAATAATGCGGGTAAAATAATATGTTCAGTTCGCAATTTGAAATATTTGTCATGCATATCCAGTAAACGGCCGTTTCAATAATTTTTTCTCTTAATCCGTCGGATCTAGTACTTTTTTTTAAGGGTACCCAAACCGATATTATCACTTTACCCAGATAATCGATTGATTTACTAATTAAATTCATCTTGGATGAATATTTAACTGAGGTTTAACTTCCTTGTACCGGAACCCTTAGCACCACTATTAGTTTGGCTGTTTGTTTGATGGGGTATCAGAATTTAAGGCTGTTTCATGTTTCTTTCGCTTAAAGAAGCCGGAGTATTTGTTGAGAACTATCAATCTTTGGAAGGTAACATGAAAACTACTATTTGCGGATATGTATACCCGGCCGCAATGTCCGTTTGTAATAGCATTTGTTACACGTTATGTCTAGATCAAAAAAATGCAATCACTCTGTGTACTTATTGATATCAATAAATTGTATGATAGGTACAATACATAGCTATTATTAATATCTTTTTTCAGATGTCAATATGATATACATGTACATGTATTGTTAAAGATCTCTTGCATTTTGGGTGCAACAGGTAACGGCAAAATCCGGGTAAAAACTTTCAGGATGCATAGCATCCGAACATATACGCTGCAAGCTTGATGTAGACTTAGACTTTAACTCGCATAGAAGCGCTGCTAGCTGCTTTTTTGAAACTTCCGTACAAACCCGAACCTCCAAGACAAATTATCTGTACATTTTATATAGCTCAGAGGAATTCTACAGCCGGATACATAAGGACCATCAACTGTAAATGTGCATGTTCAGTTAATAGTACCAACCTGGATTTCATATTGTAAATAAGTATTATACATACCGTACACAAACCCTTGTGATAACAATAGAAACTCAACTTTAGGAGCGCACGCGTTTATTATGTACCCTAGTGATGCCAGTACTCCTCCAATAATAATTAACTTCCGGTTTCCAAGTATTTTGGATCCAACGTTCAATACAAATAAAGCTACATGAAAAGAAACGTTGTACTGCTACATGAAACACATGGAAAGACACGTTGTATATTTAATATTAAGTGATAAACATTGTTCATAGTAGTTACCAGAGCAACGATTTCCTTATTTTAAGATCAATCCGAAGTACCCGGTGAAAAGCCCGACATTCAGCATGAAAACTCCTGATCCTTGTCAAATAAGGTTGACGTCGAGCACACCGTGTCTGAAGTTGGCATAGAGCTGTTATTCTCTGTGCTAACACGCCGATGATCAATAATAGATGCCTTATTGCCTACATCGCTGAGAAACTCGTCGATACACTAAAAGACACGTAAAATTTGATGACCTACATGTCTTGAAACTGAATAAGGAGTATGGAATATTGTTTTTATAATTAAATGCAGGCACTTCTTACAAGTCTGGAGCACTGATATACACCTATATTTATTATTGATTTCGGGTAACTTTCTTTGTTGTGTGTGTGTGTTTATATTTATGTCTTGTGTTTTTCTAAATCTGGATTTATAAGTCATCTTGACTTTTGGTTCTTCTTTGTCTGTCCGTTTCCTTGTTAGTTGTTTATAATAATGTCCAAAATTTATCTTGAATGGAAAACTCGTCTGTTAGTTAGTCTGTATATATAACCGCATGTTTGCTTTAGATTCAGCGAGCAGTATTGCAGCTATATTCAGGACGAGAACAAGTCAATAAACAAGTAATCAACGAAAACGGGTTGAGACATAGGGAACAAAATTTTGACTGCAACTGGAGAAGTATGGAGTATTGGGTAGGGACGAATAATTTAACCCTTTGTAGTGACCACAATGAGCCTTCTATTTTTGCAATTTTCATAGAACTCTCCAAACATGTCATCCACTACAGACCGCGGCCAGGCTTTCCGCATTATGACCTAACAACCCAACAAGAGGGTCTTCGTTATCCGTCACCTGGGAACGCGCTGGGCTGCTCCGTTAGTCAGCACTGGGAACCCTCCCAGTATTGTTCCAGCTGACGGTTGAACATGAAATTTTTTTAAATGATCAAAATTAAATGAAAACTTACATGACAAACTAACCACTAATGTTTGTATCGCAAGAACTATTGACAACATCGAAGAATTTGTATCATAGGCTTCTATGAATAGCACAAAGAGACCAAAGGACTTAGCGATCCCAACCATTATAAAAACGTGAAAAGAGGCACCTAAAAATAAAATAAGAAAGTTTAAGTACGCAAACCCCCCCCCCCCATAAACATAGGTTAAATACAAATTTATTAAATATAGAGTAGACTTACAGACACTCAACTTTAATTGTCATTTTTTTAAATAAAATCTTACGCCAAATCAGTGAGAAAAATAGCAATCATTATCAGTTAAGGTCAAGTCGAGCACACCTTGTCCTACGCCGGGTTCGAACTCACAAAAAGTGCAAAAAGTGTTTACAAACCAGCGATAGCGAATTAACTCGACTTGAAGTTTTGTTTTTGCATTACGAGCAAATATATATGAGTAGCATCAGGTAATTCTATGGTACAAAACACTGTACCTGTACTTATCATAACCAGTCAAGTTAATATCATATTCCACAACGTAACCTTGTCGCTCTCGATTCCTTTGTTGTTGTTTTTTGTAAGACGCATGCACCTGTCTTTGCAATATGGGATCGGATATTATTATTTTGTGTTCTTCGTTTTAAAAAGAAAAATAGCAAAGAAAACCGACCGAACAACAAGAGCCAAAAGTCAAGGGACAGTTACAAATCCGGATATAGACAAAACGCAACACAAAAACCAAAAACACAAAAAAACAGAAAGAGAGTAACCCGAACCCAATAAAAACCATGGGTGCACTCAGGTGCTCCGGACGAGTAAGCAGTGCCTGCCTCTAATTAGACACCCGTCGAGTTACTCATTGTCATGTCTAGGGAAAAGTCAAATCCAGGAATAGGAAACATGTCAGATCGTATTTGAGACACTGATTTCCCATAACGATCAATTAAGTTATGGTGACGACCATAGAACTTCTGGAGAGATAACATCAACCTAGGTGCAACAAACCCTTGTTTGAGTAGTTTAGCAGTCAACAGCAGGGATCGGTCTAGAAAATCGGAATACCGATCGCAGGATCTAGAATAACGTATAAGTTGTGAAATGTACACACCATACGCTGGAGCTGCTGGAATGTTGCTGTCGATGAACGGGAAGTTGACAATTGGAAAGTTGAAGTCATCACGTTTGTCATAGAGTCTAGTTTGTAGTTTTCCTGAGTCTATTTCTAGAAGTAGGTCTAAGTAAGAGGTTGAGCTTAGTGTATTGGTGGTGTCTTTAATTTCAAGCTCGCTAGGGTAAATTGAATGTAAATAGTCACCAAATTTAGGATTGTTGAGGGACAAAACATCATCAATATAGCGGAATGTTAAATTAAAGGTCTGGGCCAGTGTCTTTTCTTTCTTCTTAAGCAGACCTTCTAGGAACTCAGCCTCATAAGAGTACAAAAACAGGTCGGCGAGGAGAGGAGCACAATTAGTACCCATTGGAATACCAACAGTCTGTAGAAAAACATGTCCTCCAAACATGACGAATATGTTGTCAATCAGAAAATCTAACATATGACAGATTTGGTCTTCAGTATATTTAGTAGTAGATTTAGAGTAGATTTAAACTCTACAAATTGTAATGATTATTATTACTATATCTTTACAAAACTTAAATGAAAATTTAGGACTAAAAAATACTTAAATTACAACAAAGTAACATCACAAAAATAAAAAGCAGGGCTCACAATTTATGTATCCTTTTTTCAAACAGGTATAATAAATGATAATATAGAAAAGAATGTTCCAAGTCTGAAGCACCGAAATACAGCTATATCAATTATAGGTTTCGGTTATCTCACTTTGTTTGTGTTTTTTATATTTATGTGTTGTGTTTTTATAAATCTGCATTTTTAATTGGCCCTTGATTTTTTGTTTTTCTTTGTCGGTCCGTTTCCTTGTGAGTTGTTTATAATAATGTCGGAAACGTGACCTTTTATGGAAAACCACGTCGGTTAGTTAGTATATATACTTTTTCAATTTATGTCGTAAATTCGTGATGCACGCGCATTTAGGTCGAAAATACCATAACACAGATTGATTGATTGATTGATTGATCGATTGATTGATTGATTGATTGATTGATTGGTTGATTGATTGGTTGATTGATTGATTGATTGATTGATTGATTGATTTCCAACATGCAGTATTTCAGCTATAAATAAATAAATAAATAAATAAAGAGCAAGTTGGGTTTCAATTCAAGCATTGGACTTGCCACAATTCCATTTTAATTTTTCATTTTCTATGAATGTGAAGTGGTTATTTATGATTAATGTTTACTTGGGATAAATAATAAATGCAAAATTCAAAAGGTGAAAGGCCAAGGTCAATTTAGTCCTTGAATGTCCTAATTTATGACCTTTTCTGGGTTGTTTTATAATTTATAGGATAGAAAATGGAACTTTTATGTAGAAAATTAGTCAATCTTGAACAATAAATTTCCCTGTGTTTTTATTATTGACTATTTCGAAATCCGAAACTCTCGCGCACGAGATTGGACGAGATCGAGGCGTGTGTGTGGTTTGGGGGGGGGGGGGGGGGGGTTTAAGAGATATTTCTGTGATGTATATTAGATGTGCCTTGTTTATTTGCTAATTGCTTATTTATGACACTGAACTTTAATGAAAGGGAAAAATGAAAGACCATTTAGACTAACATAATAAGCCGCGAAAACGCTTATAAGGATTATGGTTTTTATACGAAAATTAGATTTTAAAACAGGCATGTTATTTAAAAAAAATGAATTCCGAATCAGTGAATAATGTCACTGACATTGGTAGGGAAAATAAATTTCTTCATAATAAAAAAGCACAAAAGATATGGATTTTTATTAAATTCAAGATTTAAAAATTTTGATGTAAAACTATGTTAAAGAAGCAAGTTATATTTAAATACTTATAGAATTAGATTTAAAATACCTGTAAGATCGTAAATGAAGTCCTTTAAACAAACATAAATTAAAAAAGCTTAATGAAATTTTGCAAAATGTATATAATAATACAATAAAAAAAACAATTCAATTACATTCGTTTAAAGCTCATTAATCCGAGAATCCTCTGCCGTCCAACGCTTTTTTTTGCGTGGGACGTCAGAGAGCTCTCCATAGCAAAACAGCGGATTTTGCGACACCGGTCTGGCAAATTTCATCTTTTCCAGATGTTAACAAACATTTTCGTCCAGTTAAACTAGATATAATTCACATCTTTAGATATTTTTCTCTATGAATATAGTAATCATACCTTTAATCAAGATGATTTAAGTCCATTTCTAAGCTAATTTCCAGCGATACCTTTATATTCGGACATTTCACTTTCATTTTGAACAAAAAGTCACGTGACAACAATGGGACTTAAGTCCAGTGCTTAAATAGCTTGAATGAAGGTATGATGATTATATTCATATAGAAAAATATCTAAATAAGCGAATTATATATAGTTTAAATGGACAAAAATGTTTGGTAACATCTGGACACGATGAAATTGCCGACCCAGACCTGTGTCTCGAATTCTGCTGTTTTGCTAATGGAGAGCTCTCTGACGTCCCATGCAAAAAAAACGTTCGACGGCAGAGGATTCTCGGACTAAAAGCTCATCAACTGTTTTAATAGTTGAAAATAATTGTAGAATTGTATAAGTTAATAATAGCAATGGTTATGCACATGAACGTTAGTTTGACGTTCGAATACATTTAATTGCAAATCTTTTGAAACAATTTTAATTACTGTAAAATTAAATCAATAAAAATTGTAACTTGATCTTCCGATGATGTCCGACGGAAGGACGCGATGACTGTCGATCTACCCCCCCCCCCCTTTTTCCCACAGAATCATGTGACTGTGATTTCGACAAGGTCAGTGTATTGTTTTTTTACCGTAAACAACACTTTGCTTTTTTTATTACAGTACTCTTCTCAAAGTTGAGATATTATAATCAAGATGATTATTTCTTGCCTTTCACACTCGTCTATATTTGTAACCCTTTACAGCATGTGATGAAATTTAAAAAAAAAACAAATTAAAAAATAAACTACTAAACCAAATCGGATACACCTATAACATATAAATCAAACATCTCTGGATATGGGATTAACCAATATCTTTATTTGTTTTAGTATAATATTGCTAATTTGCATATTTTACAACCAATCCGTAGTAAGAATCCAGTAATTTACATATACTTTCCCCATGATGCAAAGCACCATTCAGGTTCGGGGTTCTCAATGTTTTTCGTGTAGTAAACGTAATGAAACAGAGAGTCGAATGTCAATTAATACACAACGCACAGCGGGTTATTAATAACTATCAACACGTATCAATAATGATCGATCTTAAACATGAAAACGATAAAAAAAATGGTGATACTGCTGAAAGATATCAAGATTGACCACGGGGGATTATATATGCAACTTCTTTTTAACATCTAAGTGCCGGGAGTGATTCACTCCCGCTCGACTACATTACAAGTAATGGGACTAAATTCGTACCCTTGCAAAAAAAAACCGCGAGGGTAGGATTATTCGTTATAACAATCCACTAGTGTACAAAAAAATTCTAGCATCCTCATAAACACAATTAAGTTTTGGATTCTACATGTAATTATCGCATCAGTAACATTCTGATGCGTTAAACTTGTTCTGAAAAAGGTCCTACCTTCTGTAAAAACTTTCAATTTTATAAGTGCAAGATTTAGAAACAATTTCGCAAAGCGAAAAAGACAGTTATTATTAATTAATTTATTTCATGCATCCGTGGCGTAAATACACTCGTATAGTCTTGCTACATATAAGCTATATATGCATTAGATCAGATATATGCATTTTAATTAATATTAATAAACAAAGTGGAATTTCCTTGAACAATACAACTTTGGGTTATTTCTGGACATGCATACACTTGCAAAATTCACCAAAAAAAAACCCGGAACGTTTACGACACTGCATACGTAAGAATATAAAACTTACTTAAAGCTATTATCCATGCCCGTCCAGAATCTTTTGCGCGTGTTTTTTTTAACAGAGTCATTAATGTTGGGTGTCGTATGTCTTTCTTCCGAGTTTGTTGATTTTTCAGTAGCATGTAAAGAGGGCTGTACAATATTGTTCTTCTTTTCTGTAGAGGCTGTATCTGTCATTGTTTCTTTTTTTACTGTACAGATATTGGTACTCTAGTAATCTCTAGAAATATGTAACCAACTTAAAACTGTCAATGTCGTTGGTCGATATATAAAAATACTACCTACATTTAACAAATAGAAACTGTTCGGCACATACGTTTTGCCTATAAAACATATGAAAGATAAATGCTCCGTGTGACCTTGAGATTTAGTTTATATTTGTCAAGTTATATATAGACAAACATACTTTCGGAACTAACACTATGTATCAAAATGTAGGTGAAATTATAAATCTTAAACGAAAAACACGGTGCAACAACAATGTGCACACTATTGATCTCTTATCAAAGATTCTACTTAAAACATGTGCGTCTGTCTGAATTACGTAAAATTTGGAAAACTTAAAACCGGAAGTGACATTTCTCAACCCCATTAATTATAAAACCTGACACAAACTAAAGCAATAAGAAATGATATCTGTTGACAAAAACGAAAGTGACTTGTCAATGGAATGAATCTACTGAATCCACAACCAAACATTAGACATGACGTTGGGGTTTATTTAGATGAAGTTTTATTTTTCTATGACTATAATTTTGTGTGTTTCTGATTGGCATAAAATATACTCTCGGTCATGTTAAATCGTTAAACCAGTACTAAAATTCTGTTAAATAATGTTAATTTTTGTCCGTGGCACAGTTACGACGCACAAGTTGTCAAGCAGAATCCAATATTCCAATATTGACTTGTTTTCTGATCTGATGCATGACGCGTTTCTAACACACAAATCTTTGTCCGCTGCACAAGCGGTCACAATCTCCGGAGTTCTCCTCAGCTGTATAAATAATTTAGCTCCTCCTATACTTATTGATTTGTTAGCCTCAATTAAACAAGAAAAACGAACTGATTAAACAATTGGTTTTATATTTAAAAAGTATTTCGTTCTTATTAAGCACACTGATATAGGTTAACTAAACTATAATCATGGATAACCATTTTCATGTTTATTTCGAGATAATCTAAGTTGTGTATCGTCTGTAATTTCCGGAATAAACAAATCTATCAACCTTATTTACTTTTCAAATTCAAATTTAAATTTTGCTGGACTATGGTTATAAATATGTGTGCTGTGTGCAAGACTGAATTTTAATTTGGACCGATAAGTGGGCGAAGTAATAAGGAAACCTCAAGCGTGTGTGGCAGCGGTGATATCATTAGTGTAGTAGTATTACGGAGTATGGAGCGGAGCGGATATGACCTCGGCCTCGGATACAGAAGTGGTAAAGGACTTGTTTTCTGATTTGATTCACGTTTGCTTTTGTAAAACAAAAACCTTCTCAACAAAAAATGGACGCGTCTGCTGCTAGTTGTTTTGCTATGATAGACGAGGATTTGTTTGTTTTATTCATGTAATAAAACAGTTACTGACTTTTGATATGCGGTGGCGATGGGGATTTCTCAACTCTCGAAAATGCAGAGTCACCTCGCCTGCATATTTACATTTTCTTTGGTTGAGAAATCCCGATCGGGACCTATATCAAAGTCATAAATTGTATTATATTAACTTTTTTTTAAATTGCTCTCTTGTCAAATTTACCGTCGGTTATTCTGTTAAGAAAGCATTTTCAATTTATTTATCCGTGTGTTCCTAATATAATTCATGTGCCAGGCTGAAATATTTCTACAATAAATCACTCACACCAACAAAACAAAAACGTGTGTTATTGTATGTTATATATTCTCGTTCCTTTATTAATGTCAAGATAAATTTTACCATGCAGGTATATTAGGATTGGCAATGCTAAAAAAATTTAAATCGATTATAAAACGTGTCGTTAAATTTAAGTGAGTTATTTCATCAAAAATTACATATCCTTTAGTAAAATCCTCCGACATTTAGTATATTTCATTGTAATATCCCTCGACATTTAGTATATTACACTGTAATATTCTCCGATATTTAGTATATTACTGGTAGTACCAATCCCTCCCCTCCTTTCTTCGCCACAACACTGCATCCGGAAGATACTGTACACTGAATAGTACATGTCAAATAAATTAACTAATAAAGGTTATAGATAAAGTCAAAGGACCACTACCAGGCCAGAAAAAATACACTCCAGCAGTGTTTATCTGACATTAAAGATAACCGACTGAAACAACAGGTACAAGAATTAAAACCCTGTGGACTAAGTTATAATATGGTGAAATAAAAGTGGAAATAAGATCGAAGAAAGATACAGAAGGCTTATATCACACATCAAGCAAGAGGTACAAGACCGATGAATTTAATGGATATGTGTCTGGCTGGGTAAATGTAACCTGACAACCTATAAAAAAAATGATTGACGACGAAACAATCATATCGTAGAGTATTGCCATAAATGATGACGACGAAATAATAAATCATATCTAAGAATATTACCATAAATGACGACGACGAAACGATAAATTTTATCGTAGAATATGCCCATAAATAAGTAAACCATGCCCAATTACACAACTGCAAAATAACCATAATAAAAATACCAGTATACTACATATATAACAAAAACTCGATCAAAAAACATAAATCTCCGGAAGCATTCAAAGAACAAGACAAAGTCGACTCAGACCAGGTGATGAAACTACTCATTTTCAAAGTGAAAGACTCAATGACAGCATAAACAGCCATTCCCGAAAATTCTCAAACGACCTTCAAACGAAATCAAAATACAAGAAAGGGAATATAAGAGCCGATGCAGTAAAAATACAGTACAACTTCAGAATGTACGCTCACGGGATACACCCTCACAACCTACTAGCCGTGGTTGAACAAATTCGCAGACCAGGATACTTTCTGCGTTTCAGTCAGCATGGGCTTTTCCGAGCTATACTGGGAAACAGTAAACAGCCCCTCAAACAGGAAAGAAAATTCTCGAGCAACCAATCAATCAACAATCATGTATTCAAATATTACCTTCCTTGTGCTTTCAATTATACTCCTGGGTTATCGGGTGCCATACTCCAAAGACAACAGCCTACCAACACTAAGAACACAGATCCGCTTCATCAAATCTTATGTGTATACTCAGGCTCTTAGCATGTGGAGACATCAAACCCAAACCAGGGCGCTGCGATAATGGTGCGATAATAATCTGCCGAAATCCTGTAACATGGTATTTTGCCTGAGTGACCTGTATCCAATGTAAAGAATGCATTGACATGTGTTCAAAAGACTTTGAGACATTAAATCGTTCAAATGTAAGTTGGCACTGATGCAAATGTGACAGTAGAAGTGTGGTTGATAAAAACACTATCAGTACTGCTATCAAATATATCAAACCAGACATCGTCTGTGGCACCGAATCGTGGCTGCATGGCATCAAGGCTGGTAATCCACCAGAGCAAAACCAGATACACTCAAGCGAAGTTTTTCCTGCTGACTGTGTATCAAAATGACCAGAACTCTTTAGGTGGAGGTGACTTCATCCATGCTAAACTTAACATCATCAGAAGAAACAAAACTGAATACCAACTGCAAACTGAGGTAAAATAAAGCTTCCTCAAAACAAAGACTTGTACGTCAGTAGTTTCTACCTGCTACACGTACAGTAACCAAAAAGATATTCACGAGCTGAAAAAACCTATAAATAAGCTCTTTTAATCCCCCAGTGTAAAAAAAATCAATCATCTCCACGTTTGATATCCGAGCCGATTGATGCAAATAAGCGGTTTTTTGTATTGTGAAGTCATTTAAAATAGTTGTGTTCATTGTGTTAAAATTCCGCAAAAAAATCTTTATTATTCTTTATTGCGTATAAAATTATTATTTGTTTAAATTGATTTGCAAAAGATCAGCTATTTATTTACATATTATGGCAAGTATCTTGTGGTTTAGCTCATTTAGTCAATTTTTATGGTTTTCTATTAAACACACTCTTGTTTATGTCATGTTAATACGTGTTTGTAGTTCCACTTGTATGTAATATTGGGGAATAAGTATGGTTCTAAGTTCAAAGTCAGAAGTTATTCGTATGTTAGTCGGTGATTTGTTCTTCCCTCTAATAGAGATTAATTTAATGGGATGGAACGTCACTTCCAGCAATTTTTCACAGTGATTTATTAATTGTGACGTTTGTGTTTGGTTTATATTTTGCAACACAGTGAAATTATAGATATATTATATAAAGTTTTCAAACCAAGGATTAAAAAAAATAATATGTCGTTCTTACCTTGATATAACTAGAACCCAAGTATGATATAACAACGTTACAATGTCTACTTCAGATAAATATGTCCAAGGCAGAATTCCATAATACTATCTGTTTAATTCATTTCTTTTCATCAACAAATTTTTAAACATTATGCAAGAATGTTTTACCAACATAAGCAATAAAAGTGTTAAAAAAAACTAGTTGCTTCTAATACATATACTTATTCAAAAAAGAAACTCAAATTATATTTTGCGGACAAATAACATAAAAATATTCAAATATATATACACAACATCATAATTACACCTTAATTAAAGGTTTTAAAATGAAAGCATTTAAGTTCATCCACCCGTGAACGACTGTAGTCTAAATATGTAACTCGCTATGAATTATGCATTGCTAAAACAAACAGGATCACTTTTCACGTGCAAATCATGTTTTTTGTAACAGGCAATCGGTATAAAACCCCACTATTTCTTTTCTTGAATGCATTAGTAAAACAAAATTCAGATGAAGAGAAGCTATTGCCAGGTTAGATGCTGCTACCCGAAATATCGCTATCGTTCGAATCGATGCCGGGGAATCAAAGAATGCTGCTGCCAGAACGTACAATGTTCATCGTAGCACAATTGCACGCCTTTGGAGACGATACTAGCAGCTTGGTACTACGACAAACCGACTACGTTCAGTTATAACTCGGGGGCAGGATCGACCACATTAGAATATTCCAAGACTATTGCTGCAACGTAAACAGCTGTAAACGTCCCTGGGTTGCGCCATATATCACCACAGACAGTACACCATTGGTTCCGCTCTCATAAATTGCGGGCAAAAATACCTTACCGTTCGTGTATGGAATTTACAGAACTAGAGAAGAGTTCAGCGATGAATCACGTTTTCAGCTTGAAAAGCGAGATAGTCAGATACGAGTGCACAGGCAACGAAATGAACGTTTTGGGCAAAACTGTTGTATAAAGAGACAATTTTGGCGGAGGCAGTGTTATAAAGTGGGCTGCTATCTTTTACGCTAGGAGGCAATCTTTACGCAGTTAGGTATAGAGACGAAATTATGCAACCGTATTTATTGTCCGTAATTGACATTCAGAGAGAAATTTTTCAACACGACAATGCCCGTATCATATAGCACGTGTAACAGTAGATTTTGTAGATCAACATAATGTCAATGTGATCAGTTGGCCATTACGATCTCTGGATCGTAACCCAATTGAACATCTGTGGGATGAACTGGATCAGCTCGATAAGTAATGGCTGTGTTACAAGCAAATGGTGGGCACAACAGATACTGACATTTTTTTCTTGTTATATTGACAATATGCAATAAAATGTTATATTCCGTGGTCAGAGAACTCATGAACAAGAAGTGTGCCAATTTTTACATTTCTGCATCAATTATTTATATGATAAATTGTTCAAATAATATATGAAGCAAAATTCCCATTTTCTGTATGTCGCGTTTCTTTTTAGAGCGAGTATATATTGTGACATGTCTGAGATATAGCTATGTAGACTTTTACTATTAATTACGTGGCCTGTCAACATTAACTTTGTGTAGTCAAATTTAATTGACCACGATAGCAAGCTGTCCAGCCGAAGGCCGGGATTTTACCCGGTGCATGGGAACCTAACCCTGCACTCTTTCAACTATACAACTATACAACTGGACGCCAAAGTTAAAAAAAAACATTTTTCAATGAAAAACCAACGTAATCGCTATTAAACTTACGTCTGCTTCTGAGTGCTTTTAAATTATTGAAGCCAAAAAAAAAACCGTTATATTGCAAGGAACAGAGAAAGACGAATAACTGTCTAAAATCAGTATGATCATCCATACGGATATTTTTTTTAAAATATTGCACAGATAAATTTTAATTGCGAGTTTTTGTTATCCCTCGATGAAGAAAATATATTTGTTGCATTTGATACTAATATATTCAAACATTAGAATAAACTCAACATTTCAATGACGACCAAATATCGACATATCTTTCTTCTATCCTCTGACAGAAAACATTTTCTAGCCCCTTAGAAGTCAGTAGTAACGTAAAATTTACCCATTAAAATTTTTTAAAAATGTCTAGAATGTGTGGCCCCGTGGATAAGGAAGTTCGTTTAGTATTGATCAAGTGGTCTGTCAACACTGAGATTGCGGGTTCGAGTCTCACTGTCGGCAGGCTGTACTCGACTCCAATCTTAATTGACAAGTATTGCCCGCTTTTCTACCGACGGTCGCGGGTTTTCTCCGTGTTACACCTTCTTCCTCCCCCAATACAAATTGGAGCCATGATACAGCTAAAAATGCTTAATTTGGTGTAAAACACCATTCAAACAAACAAACTGATTGATCAATATAACCTCATTCTGAACCATTCTCAACACCGGAAATAATTTAGAGTATGCACATATTAAATACTTTTCAGGCTTACAAGTTGACAGATTTCGAAGAATATGATCAATCGACATTAAACGCATCCTAAGAAATTTTGAGAAATTGTATAATGCAGTCTTTACGTATCTAGGACAATGTTTATATCAGTAAACGGGACATCTTATCCTTCTCAATTTGCGCAGGTCGCCCAACTTCGAAAAAAAGGCTGAACGACGATGGCGTTCAAATGGAAAATTAAAAATGGCGTTGCACGACATTGTATTTTTTAATAGCACTGCAAAAGGGAGAACATCCAAATTAATGAGATCTACCTTTCAAAAGTTCTCCACTTCAACGCCGGCTTACAACATCCACCGGAAACGACCGCAATGTTCATTTGGTTGATGTTATTTAACGTATAAAACTGCGATTACTTTCGAGAATACGGCAAAAAGAAGGCGTAATAGTAAAGTTACGACTATCTTATCTTTACTCGTAAATTTTGAGAATACACTTGCAGGGCTCAACGACCACTTTTTCAAAAATTTTAAATTCTTTCTTTCTTTCTTTTATCTCTATGGATAATTCCACAGCAGTTAATATTAAGACAGTATATTTCATGTTCTTGTAATATTTATTGAAATATCATTAGGTTCTCCTTCTTTTATGCGTCGTTTTCTCTTTCTTGCCGTTAGAGACTCACAAAATACAGCGATAGACCCAAGAAGTAGTCCGACACCCAATACATAATAAGACGCCATATAGGAACCAGTGTTATCTCTTAAATATCCTGATTAGAAAATACAATACATACATATTAATTATTAATATCTAAAATCAATATAGTTCGTTTTAATGCAATCCAACTTGACTTTGAGATTTATTTTCTCTCAGTTCGGGTGACTAACGTGAAAATTAATCAAATTTGCTTAATTTAATACATTGCTTGTAATATAGACGAAACAGTTGAACATAATAATCGAAAACAAATCGCTGCGCTATCGACTAGTTAATCATTTGTTTACATTAAGACAAGAAGAAACAAAATATTGTAACTTTTTTGTACTTTTTCTGGATGATGGCATAGAGGGCCTACTATACCTGTGAAAATTGCTGATACGACCATGGCGATCCTACACTTATGAACTTCAATAGAAATTATCTTAAGAATCTCGTTTATGACTCTTATTACAGGACTATGCATCAAAGCGGGAACACTTTGAGTGTCATTAGTATAGCAGATAGCGCTTACTCTCACCACATGAGTTCACTTGTATTTACTGGGCTTTGTGTTGCTGTTCCGAGCTATTTCTTGTCATCTGCTGTTTGTTTACATGTAAGCTGTATTAATCACGTTTTGTTACAGCTATAATTGCATAGTACCGTTTCAGTTGTTCAAAGCGCACGCGTGAATTCAGTGTTTCAATTTTTACAGTTAAATTGATAGTTTTGAATAAGTTACACGAGCCAAATGTAAATATAAATGTCTTTTCATATAGGTGTTTCCATTAAGGAGAGAATGCTTTGAGTTACTATATAAACATGTAACAATATATGACATAATATAATTTCATCGGACGTCCTGAATATAGCTGAAATATTGCTTGCTGGACGTTAAACATCAATCAATTATTTCATCCGGGGCCTGTCCTTCAATTATCGTGAATTTACGGAAATATCTCTTTTATCCGATTCGATTGAATGCAAAAAATTGAACCCTCTGCTTTTATGAAATTCTTAATGCACATGTGCCTTCCCATTAACTATAAGCAAAATACATACCTAATATAGGGGCAAGGATAATAGACGCAAGTCCATGAACAAGTATTTGTAGTGATAACGCCGCTGGGATGTTTTCTCCTCCAACTGCCTCTCTGATGACAATAGTAATTAACGAAAAATAAACAGAGCCGAATAGACCATAAATTGCCGAATAAATAACAAATGTTTGGAAATTGCGATAAAACGGATTGAACAAAGTAGCTAAACCTGTTATCCCCAAAGTCGTCCCTAAAATATGGCTTCTTCGAATTTTCTTAGAATCACTGATCACTCCCACAGTTGTACGAGCTACAAGATCGCATACTCCGATTATAGTCAATAAAATGGCTGCTTTTTCGTTGGTAATACCGTTATCTTTTGCAAATGCCGGAAGGTACACATTAATAAAAACACATCCACAAAAAGAAAAGAATGCTGCAAACAATATCAACTGAAAACGGGGATTTTTGAGAATTGAAAAATCTTTAAGAAAATGAAAGAAGTTTTTTGTCCTTGTCTTCTCAGTAGAGAATTCGTTTTCATTCTGGCTTTGAATATATTGTTTTATGTTTACACTTTCTAGAGAACAAATTGTTTCTGCAGTTGTTAAACCATATATATTGACATTACTTTCGGAAATTTTGTTCATTAAATTCTTTAGAGAATTATACCTTTTGACCTTAATGACTTCCTCATCTTCGTCTAAATAACATCGTTCAGAATAACTTCGTATACGTTTCTTTGTTTTATTTATTGTTTGAGCTGTCGACGAATGACAAGGTAAAATCAGTAATTCGTCGTTCATCTGATCGGAATATTTCTGAACATTACTATGGGAAAGAGACATTTCTTTCGTCTCTACGTTAGCAGTTTCCGTTACTAAAAGAACCTCTTCATTTTGCTTATTTTTCAAAAGATTTAGTTTGCTCTCAAACGGCCGCATTAATACTCCAACAATAACATTATTTAAGTTAAGTCCAGAACATAATAGCAATGTCCCTTGTAGACCATATTCTTCTAACAATGTCTGGATGAATATAGGCAATACAAGACTTCCTATACTACCTCCAATACTAGTAATACTGTATGCCAGTCCAAGTCGTTTTTCAAAGTAAGAATTCAGTACAACATAAATAGGACCAGTTGTACATGCGCAACCAACAGCTGTAAAAATAATGCGGGTAAAATTATATTCAACTTGTGTTTTACTATGCTTTAGTTTTCTTATATGTTTATGTTCAGTTCGCAATTTGAAATATTTGTTATGGATCATGCATATCTAGTAAACGGCTGTTTCAATAGGTTTTCTCTTAATTCGTCGGATCTATTACTTCCTTTTAAAGGTACCCAAAATATTATTACTTTACGCAGATCATTGATCGATTTTACTGCTTGAATGTAATTGGAAATGTAGCTATCTTGGATGAATATTTAATGGAGGTTTAACTTCCTTGTACCAGAACCACTTGGACCACAATTAGTTTGGTTGTTTGTTTGATGTGGTATCAGAATTCAAGGCTGTTTCATGTTTCTTTCGCTTGAAGAACCTGGAGTATCTGTTGAGAACTCCCAAACTTTGGAAGGTAAAATGAAAATTACTGTTTGTGGATATGTGTACCCGGCCGTCATGTCCGTTTGAAATTGTATTGTTACACGGCATGTCTATAAAAGTTATCACTCTTTGTTATGTAATTATAGATTTAAATGTATTTTATGAAAGATGCGATAAATAGCTCTTAATTTTTTTTAGCTTTTTGCAGATGTCAATATGATAAATTGTTTTGGATGCAGCTAGCTGCTTTTTGAAAATCCCGTAAAAACCCGAACCTCCAAGACGCATTATCTATATATATTTTATTATTTCACTGTGTTCTCGGAGGAATTCCTACAACCGGATACATAAGGACCATTAACTTTAAATGTGCATGTTAAGTTAATAGTTCCAACCTTGATTTCAGATTGTAAATAAGTATTATACATACCGTACACAAACCCTTGTGATAACAATAGAAACTCAACGTTAGGAGCGAACGCGTTTATTATGTACCCTAGTGATGCCAATATTCCTCCAATAATAACCAACTTCCGGTTTCCAAGTATTTTGGATCCGAGGTTCAATACAAATAAAGCTGCATGAAAAGAAACGTTGTAAAGCTACATAAAAACAAGTTGTAAAGCTACATGCAAGAAACATTGCATATGTAATATATAGTGATACACATTATTCATAGTAGTTATCAAAATAAGGTATACAATATTTATCAGAATAAGGTATACAATATTTTTATAATTAGATACAGGCACTTGTGTTTTTCTGATCTGGATTTTAAATTCGCCCTTGACTTTTGTTTTTTTCATTGTCGGTCGGCTTCCTTGTCATTTGTTTATAATAATGTGCAAAACGTGGAAGACTTATTTGTTAGTTAGTATGCATATATAACCGCGTGTTTACTTGAAGCGAGTATTTCACCTATATTCACTACGATAAACAATCAGCAACGGATAAAAGGCGTGTGACATAGAGAACAATATTTTGACTGCCAATGGAAAAGTATAGACTATTTGGTCTCTACAAAACAGTCTCCCTTATCCGCCACCCGGGGGCGAGCTTGGCTGCTCTGTGGTTCAAGCACTGAGAGTATAATTCCAGCTGACGGTTAGTACATGTTATTCTTAATAAATAAAAAAAGATCGAAATTAAATGAAAACTTACACGCCAAACTAACCACTAATGTTTGTATCGCAAGAACTATTGACAGCATCGAGGAATCGGTATCATAGGCTTCTATGAATTGTACAAAAAAGAGACCAAAAGACTTAGCTAACCCAACCATTATAAAAACGTGTAAAGAGGCACCTACAAATAGAATAGGAAAAAACTAAGTACACAAAAACAACAAAAGATAATAGTTTAATTACAATTCTATTAAACATAGAATTAGAGTTACAGACACTCAATCTTCACTGTCTCTTTGTTTTATTTACGATAAGCGCCACATCCGTGAGAAACCAGAATTTCTGCAGAACAACTGACAATCATTATCAGTTGAGGTCAAGTCGAGCGCACCTTGTCCTACGCCGGGTTCGAACTCACAAAAAGTGTTAACAAACTATCGAGAGCGAATTAACTATACTTGATCTGACGAGCTCTTTTCATTGCTATATGCATCTAATGATCCAATGGTCTTGTAGAACACACAGTACCTGTACTTATCATAAACATCTGGTCATCAAATGGTCTTGTAGAACACATTGTACCTGTATTTATCATAAGCATCTGGTCATCCAATGGTCTTGTAGAACCCATTGTACCTGTACTTATCATAAGCATCTGGTCATCCAATGTTCTTGTAGAACCCATTGTACCTGTACTTATCATAAGCATCTGGTCATCCAATGGTCTTTTAGAATCCATTGTACCTGTACTTATCATAAGCATCTGTTGATCCAATGGTCTTGTAGAACCCATTGTACCTGTACTTATCATAAGCATCTGGTCATCCAATGGTCTTGTAGAACACATTGTACCTGTACTTATCATAAGCATCTGGTCATCCAATGGTCTTATAGAACCAATTGTACCTGTACTTACCATAAGCATCTGGTCATCCAATGGTCTTATAGAACCCATTGTACCTGTACTTATCATACGCATCTGTTTATCCAATGGTCTTGTAGAACACATTGTACCTGTACTTATCATAAGCATCTGGTCATCCAATGGTCTTATAGAACCCATTGTACCTGTACTTATCATAAGCATCTGGTCATCCAATGGTCTTATAGAACCCATTGTACCTGTACTTATCATAAACATCTTGTGATCCAATGGTCTTGTAGAACCAATTGTACCTGTACTTATCATAAGCATCTGGTCATCCAATGGTCTTGTAGAACACATTGTACTTATCATAAGCATCTGGTCATCCAATGGTCTTATAGAACCCATTGTACCTGTACTTATCATACGCATCTGGTCATCCAATGGTCTTGTAGAACCCATTGTACCTGTATGTATCATAAGCATCTGTTGATCCAATGGTTTTGTAGAACACATTGTACCTGTACTTATCATAAGCATCAGGTCATCCAATGGTCTTGTAGAACACATTGTACCTGTACTTATCATAAGCATCTGGTCATCCAATGGTCTTGTAGAACCCATTGTACCTGTACTTATCATAAGCATCTGGTCATCCAATGGTCTTGTAGAACACATTGTACCTGTACTTATCATAAGCATCTGGTCATCCAATGGTCTTGTAGAACCCATTGTACCTGTACTTATCATAAACATCTTGTGATCCAATGGTCTTGTAGAACACATTGTACCTGTACTTACCATAAGCATCTGGATTCATCCAACGGTCTTATAGAACCCATTGTACCTGTACTTATCATAAGCATCCTGTGATTCAATGGTCTTGTAGTACACATTGTACCTGTACTTATCATAAGCATCTGGTCATCCAATGGTCTTGTAGAACACATTGTACCTGTACTTATCATAAGCATCTGTTGATCCAATGGTTTTGTAGAACCCATTGTACCTGTACTTATCATAAGCATCTGTTGATCCAAAGGTCTTGTAGAACACATTGTACCTGTACTTATCATAAGCATCTGGTCATCCAATGGTCTTATAGAACCCATTGTACCTGTACTTATCATAAGCATCTGGTCATCCAATGGTCTTGTAGAACACATTGTACCTGTACTTACCATAAGCATCTGGTCATCCAACGGTCTTATAGAACCCATTGTAACTGTACTTATCATAAGCATCCTGTGATTCAATGGTCCTGTAGAACACATTGTACCTGTACTTATCATAAGCATCTGGTCATCCAATGGTCTTGTAGAACACATTGTACCTGTACTTATCATAAGCATCTGGTCATCCAATAGTCTTATAGAACCAATTGTACCTGTACTTACCATAAGCATCTGGTCATCCAATGGTCTTATAGAACCCATTGTACCTGTACTTATCATACGCATCTGTTTATCCAATGGTCTTGTAGAACACATTGTACCTGTACGTATCATAAGCATCTGGTCATCCAATGGTCTTGTAGAACACATTGTACCTGTACGTATCATAAGAATCTGGTCATCCAATGGTCTTGTAGAACACATTGTACCTGTACTTATCATAAACATCTGGTCATCCAATGGTCTTATAGAACCCATTGTACCTGTACTTATCATAAGCATCTGGTCATCCAATGGTCATATAGAACCCATTGTACCTGTACTTATCATAAACATCTTGTGATCCAATGGTCTTGTAGAACCCATTGTACCTGTACTTATCATAAGCATCAGGTCATCCAATGGTCTTGTAGAACACATTGTACCTGTACTTATCATAAGCATCTGGTCATCCAATGGTCTTGTAGAACACATTGTACCTGTACGTATCATAAGCATCTGGTCATCCAATGGTCTTGTAGAACCCATTGTACCTGTACTTAACATAAGCATCTGTTGATCCAATGGTTTTGTAGAACCCATTGTACCTGTACTTATCATAAGCATCTGTTGATCCAATGGTCTTGTAGAACACATTGTACCTGTACTTATCATAAGCATCTGGTCATCCAATGGTCTTATAGAACCCATTGTACCTGTACTTCTCATAAGCATCTGGTCATCCAATGGTCTTGTAGAACACATTGTGCCTGTACTTATAATAACCATATCATAAGTTAATGTTATGTTTCATATTACCTTGTCGCTAATGATTCCTTTGTTTTCTAAGGGCCTCGGTCGCCGAGTGGTTAAAGTAGTTCGTCTTCTATTGATAACGTGGTCTGTCAACACTGAGGTTGCGGGTTCGAGTCTCAGTGCGTGAAGGGTGCTCTTGACTCCAATCTTAATTGACATGGATTGCCAGTTTTCCTACCGAAGGTCCGGGGTTTTCTCATGTCCAGGATACTCCGGCTTAATACCTCAATTAAAACTGGACGCCAAGATATAGCAGAAAAATTGCTGAATGTGGCATTAAACACCATTTAAACAAACAATTCCTTTGTTTTTTATGTATGACGCATGCAACTGTCTTTGCAATATGGATCGGAATATTATAATTTTGTGTCTTTTTTAAACCCTATAAATTGTCATGATTATTACTATTTCCTTACAAAACTTAAAGGCAAAATGTAGGACTAAAGAAATACTTAAATTATAACAAATTAATATCACCTAAATGAATCACCGCTAACCATTTATCATACAGGTATAAGAAATGAGAATATAGAAAAGAATGTTCCCACTGTCTCTCTTTGTTTTTGTTTTTTTCCTGTTAAGGTTTGCTATTTGCCTACAATAAAATGTTAAGTATAGAACTGAACGTATCCGTCGTCATAAACAATTATATAATTTTTTTTAATTTTAACAGTAATATAATAAAAGTCATTATCACATCAATTACACTATGATGTGTTAAACTTGTTCTAAGTGCAATATTTAGAAACATTTTCACAAAGCGGAAAAGACAGTTAATAGTAATTTATTTATTTTTATGCCTTCGTGGCGTAGATTCTTATAGTCTTGCTAGATAAACTATATGCATTTTAATTAATATTAATTAACAAAGCGGAATTTCTTTGAACAATAAAGATGTGGGTTATTTCTAGACATACATACACTTGAAAAATTTAACAAAAAAAAAAACCAGAACGTACACGAAACTGTACACTTAGGTATGTATTTCTTACTTAAAGCTATTATCCATGCCCATCCGGAGTCTTTTGCGCGTGTTTGTTGAACCGAGTCATTAATGCTGGTTGCCGAATGTCTTTCTTCCGAGTTTGTTGATTGTTCAGTAGCATGTAAAATATTGTTCTGTTCTGTACAGTTATTCACAGTATCTGTCATTGTTTCTTTGTTCTTTTCTGTAAGGTTATTCGCAGTATCTGTCATTGTTTCTTTTTCACTTTACAAACATGGGTACTCTAGTCATCTCTAGAAATATGAAACTAACACATTTTAAACAGTTTATGTCGTTGGTTGATATATAAATAATACCTATAATTTAACAATTTGAACTGTTCGTCTGTTCTGTTTTAATATGGACTCTCATTTTTCATATAAAACATTTGAAAGATAAATTTCCGTTTGAGCTTTAAGACAGCTCGAGTTATTTAGTTTTGTGAAAAGATGTAGTAATTAAGTAATTAATACACCATAATATGTAAAAATTAAAAAGGTTAAAATTTATGCTTGTAACTTTATATAAATATACCTATGTTAGGAACTAAACATCCTATTTATCAAAAAAGTATTCTGTCAAATAATAAATTTTATACGAAAAACACGGAGCAACAAAAATGTTTACACTGTTGATCTTTCTTGCAATAGACGTTATCAGATACTTAAGAAACGAATGACTTCATTTGTCTGAATTATAAAGATAACGAAAGATGTGGAAAAAAATAAGTCAGGACGTATCATTTTTCAACCCCACTAATTATTAAACCTGACACAAACTAAGGCAATTCGTAATGATATCTGTTGACAAAAACGGAAGGTTACTTGTCAATGTAAAATATTCTGAATCAACAACCAAACATTAGACATGACGTTGACGTAACATGGGGCTTTAGTTAGATGAAGTTTTATTATTATATGAATAGAATCTTGCGTGTTTTTGTTTGGCCTAAACCCTTCTTTCGGGTCATGTTAAATCGCAACAGTACTAAAATTCCATTAAAATGATTATCTTTGTCCTCTGCAGTTACGCTGCACAAGCTGTCAAGCGGAATCCAAAATTGACTTGTTTTCTGATCTGATTCATTTACGCGTTTGTAGCACAAAATCTTTGTACGCTACACGCGGTCACAATATCCGAGGCTACATATCTGTTCTCATCAGAATTTACCTGTGCCATATAAAGAATTTAGCACCTCTCATACTTATTGATTTGCTATAAAATAGGAAACAAAAAAAAACTGATTAAGCAATATAGGTTAACTGAACTATAATCATAGATAATCATTTTCATGTTTATTTCGAGATAAGATGTGTATCGTCTGTAATTTCCGGAATAAACAAATCTATCAACATTATTTACTTTCAACTTCAAATTTAAATTTCGCTCAACTATGGTTATAAATAAGTGTGCAGTGTGCAAGATTGATTTTTGGTTTGGGCTGATTAGTGGGCGGAGTTACAGGGAAACCTCAAGCTTGTGTGGAAGAGGTGATTTCCTGAGCGTAGTGTAACGGAGAATGTGACGTGTCGGTTTTGACCTTGGCTCCAGGGATTGAGGCGGCTTGTTTTCTGTTTTATGTACGTTTAGGATCTGCAATGTTTGAAAAAGTCCAAAAAGATTATAAAACATGTTGTTAAATTGGTTATTTATCAAAAACTTACATATCCCCTTCTATGATTTTTTTGTTTGTTTGTTTGAATGCGTTTAAATGCCACTTTGACAAAAACTTTAGCTAAACCATGGTTTTCTTTTTATGGGGAGAACGCCGGAGTACACGGTAAAATCAGTCTGAATATTACTTTTGTACCAACCACTCCACCTTTCTTCATTTCAACATTGCATCTGGCAGATACTGTACACTGAATACTGAATAAAGCTTACAAATAAAACGATCCACCAACAGGCCAGAAAGAATACACTCCAGCAGTGTTATCAGACAGTAAATATTACTGGCTGAAACAACAGGTACAAGGTACCTAGTGGACCAAGACATAATCTGGTGCAATAAAAATGAAGAAAAAGAAAGAAAAAAGATACAGAAGGCTAATGTCACACAACAAGCAAAGGTACAAGAACGATGAATTTGTGGATGTATGTCTAGCTGAGTACATGTAAAATGACAACCTATAACAAAAAGTACATAAATCGACGAAAAAATTAATCATATCGTAGAATATTACCATAAATTATTTAACCTTACCCAACAAATAACAGCAAATAACCATTATAGAAACCCCAGTCTACTCCGTCTATAACTGGAACTCCCTCAAGAAACATAAATATCCAGAAGAATTCAAAGAACAAGATCAAATCGTCTCAAAACCAGGTGCTACAAGTAAATTTCAAAGTGAAAAAAAATGAATGACAGCATAAACAGACATCCCGGAAATTCTCAAACTTTCCTTCCAACAAAATCAAAATACATGAATATAAGAACCGTGGCAGTAAAAACACAGTACAACTTCAGACTGTACGCTAAGGGATACATCCCCAAAATCTACTAGCCGAGACGTGGTTGAAAAAATTAGCAGACTAGGCCCAAACGGATGTTGGGACTTAGTCATTGTTGTTGCGTCTCAGTCAACATGGGCTTTTCCGAGCTATACTGGGAAACTGTTAGCCCACCTAACACGAAAGAAAATTCTCGTGCAGCCAATCAATCAACAATCCTGTCTACAAATATTACCATCCTCGTGCTTTCAATAATACACCTGGGTTATCGGGTCTCATACTCCAAGACAACAGCCTACCAACATTAATAGCACTGCTTCTCTGCAACAAATTGAAAACCTGCTTATATCCCATCATTGTCAAAAGACAATCGAGAACCACACGTACAAATCATATGTGCATACTCATGCTCGTAGCATGCGGAGACATCGAACCCAACCCAGGGTCCTGCGATAATAGTCTGCCAAAATCCTGTACCATGGCATTGTGTCGGAATGGTCTGTGCCCAATTTAATATCTGGCACTTTAAAAAATGCATTGACATGTGTTCAAATATATCAACCAGACATCGTCAGTGGTACCGAATCGTGGCTGCATGGTATCAGATCTGGTAAACCGCCAGAGCAAAAACCAGATACACTCACGCGAAGTTGTCCCGACTGATTTCACTGTGTATCGAAATGAATGGAACTCTTTAGCTGGAGGTGACTTCATCCTTGTTAAACTTAAAATCCTCAGAATAAACAAAACTGAATATGAATACCAACTGCAAGCTCGAATGAGTTCAAATAAAGCTTCCTCGAAATGAGAACCGGCACGTCAGTAGTTTCTACATTCTACACGTACCGTAACCAAAAAGATATTGAGGAGCTGAAAAAAATCTATAGATAACGTTTTTCATCGCCCAGTGTTAAACAATCAATTATATTGCAGTAGACTTCAACTGCCTAAACATCAAGTGAGACAACTTGTATGTACCATCAAATAGTCCAGAGCGACAATTACAACTTAACCTCACAGATATAACGTCCAAGAAATAAAAATTAGTATGGAACAAACATCCGCAGCATTCTCCAAATCAAAACCCAAACCACCGTGGATCTATGGTAAAATTAGGAAGATGTTACGTAAAAAGCAACGGCTGCATAAACAAGCAAATAAAGATAAACATTATAAACACCAACAAAACAAAACACAAATGCATTTACAATATAATCGGTGAAGGCCTAAGAAATAATTACAATGAACCTTTTGACACTACATCAAATCCCGTAAACAAGACAACATAAGGGTTGATCCTATTAAAGACAAAGGATTACTTATTAATAACAGCCTGCAAAAAACCAATTTCTAACTTACAATTCTTATCAATTTTCTCAAACGAAAAAATCATCAGAGACATACCCTAACAAGATCATGAGGATATCCGTTATCCACTCACAGATAAACCAAAAACAATGAATTAGATACGTAAGTGTTAAATTAATGTTTTATCCACCAACAGTCTTTGACAAGATATCTTGTGGCGGCTACTGATATGAAAACTGAAATAAGGCGTTTGTTTTATCTCGGTATTATATTGATGTGATTGTTCGTTGACTCTAGAACCTGCATACAGAACATTGTAAAACAAAATTGGAAGAATTCTGACGTCGATTTGTAAAAAAGGTTATCTCAAATCTCATGTTTTTACTAAAAAACTATGATGCATTGATTAAAACAAGAGCTTAAAATCAATTTGGTAAAGAACGTAAACTCAATCTTTGGTAGAAATCGGGGTGCGTTTTTGTATTTGCAATAGTATTAGAGTGTTCATAGCATAATCTCAGAACATGTTAAATTATTAAAAGTTTACCTTTTGAACAGTTGTTTATTTGAATGATTGATCGATGTATTGATATAATTCTTGCATTCCAGCGAGCAGTATTATGGCTATATTCAGGACAGTTGCAAGTTAAATTTCTATAAATATATACAGGATGTACCAACGGGCAGTAACTCAAACTAGAAAAAAATGAAGAATTGGGAAAGAGATTTATACTATTTTAGCGGCTACCTTGTACCTCTCCAGACTGATTTTTATCGTGCCAGTAGCGTGGAATTATTGGCCTCGCACTTTATTCGGCGATTGTTTATCAGTCTATAAGAGATAAATTTATTTGGTTGAATGGGATTTAACGTCACTTTTTTAAGAGTAATAAACTTAATTGTAAACATGGTAAAGTTGTAGTTGGTTTATCTCCAATTTATATTTCGCAACACAGATGTTATTATTGATGTATTTAATAACCAAGAATAATAATATGTCGTTCTTACCTTGATATAACCAGAACCCAAGTATAATATAATCACGTTGCAATATTTACTTTAGATAAAATGTCCTAGTTAGCATTCCGTAATACTATCTCTTTGTCTAATTCATTTATTTTTATCACCAAATTGTGTACACAATACTAGAATGTTTTATCGAAATAATCATTACAAGTGTTACAAAAAACCTAGTTGCTTCTATTTAAATACATAGAGTTTATATGAGATAACAACATGTCTGAGATATAGCCATGTACACTTTTACTATTGATCACGTGGCCTGTCAACATTGACTTTTTGTGAGTTTTACCCTTATGTAATCAAATCTAATCTTAATTGACCAGGATGGCCAGCTGTCTAGCCGAAGGCGAGGGGTTTTCACCGGGTACGTGGGAACAAAACCCCCGTTCACTTTATGATATACAACTGGATGTCATGATGGAGCTAAAAATATCGCTGAAAGTGACATTAAACCAAAAACCAATAAACTTTTTTTTTTAATTTTATAAGTCAGATTGCACAAATACTCTTTTTTAAACCAGGCTTTCAAATTGAGCGACCAGTAATAAACACCAGCTTTGGCGTATATGTTAATATAGATTTCAGTCAACATTTGTTAGAAGGGCTTTATATAATCTTGACGTTTTGACAAATCTACTGTATATTTGATCAACATGTTTTGCCAACATTTTTGTGGTGTAGAGTAGATACGTCAGAGCCATCCTGGTGATTATATAACTTGCTTTTTATTTCACAAGGACATACATGTAAAATCACTAACACTGCTTTGAATATTAATGTTTTTCCTAAAGGTACAAATATCCCGAACAATAAAACAATAACAAAACTAGTTTTATCTTGACGTACCTTCATCTACATTCAACCTGTAGAATTATATACTTTACTTTAGACTTCACTGTTTGCACTATAAATCCAGTGTATTGTTCTAGTAAAGTCACAACTACATTCCTTATACGAAATTTGACCTTAAATACGTGAAATCAGCAAAATAACAGAGGTAACACCTGTACAATGGGTCTGTTGTATAGCGGCATCAGAAATGTGGTGTCGAAGTTACCATTATGGGATACACATTGCATTTACAATAAAATTGTTTTTAAAACAAATGGAATTAAGAATAGTATGTTGGGATGCAACACAGAAGTGACCCCAAAACTTCATGTTCCACTCTTAAAGTAAAATCTACCTATATAATTTTGTTAAATTCCGAGAACTTTGGAGACTTGACTTGTTTTGGCGAGTTTTTTTTAAACTGACGTCAGAAAAAAACGAAGTTAGCTTTAAAATCTAACTCAAAACCAAATTTCATTGAAATTAGACCGCGGGACTAAAAATTTACAATTCTGGGTGGTGTAGCCATTATCAAACCTCTCATTATTGACTGCACACCGCAATATGTCAATCTACCACTGTACCAAGTTTCATTGATTATATTAAGACATCTCTAAGAAATGTGTCGTAAAGTTCATGATCTAGAAAAAGTCGAAACCGGAATCATTATTGTGATCTTATGGGTCATGAATGGCTTCCAAACGACTACCGTGGACCCTCAAGTTCCGAAATTTTAATGACAAACATCCATTCACAAAATCTTGATCTACTGGTATTAGAAAACCACGTTTCGTGCAGCTCAAGTTTACTTCCATCTTGGATTCAAAACGGTCACCATAGAAAGTCAACATTTGAGTCATTTTATGCGGTAAAACATACTCCTCTAATACACAAATTTTCATTAAAATCCATAAATATTAGGGTTTTTTCATTTAGAAATTTTAAAACAACCTATTTTGTGGTGAAGTTTCATATCGACTCAACTTGGGGTCTTCGAGAAACACTGCAGTGAAAAGTTTTGGCCGAAAGTGGAAGAAAAATAATAATATGAAGAAGTAGAAACGGAGCAAAAACAAAATTTGTTTGGGCGAAAAGTAAGCAAAAAACGGAAGAAAAAATAATATGTCTCCGCAAACTTCGTTTGGTAGCCATGATAATAAAAAACGATGTAAAAACAATATGTCACAGAAAACTTCGTTTGGTGAGTCATAATAAGAAGAAACTGTGCAAAAACAACAAGTCGCAAATCTAGTTAGTTTGTGAATCGCCAAAACTTTCAGCTAGGCTAGTCATAAATTGGCTTAGATTATATATTCTTTGTTAAAAGTTACACAGCTGTTTGTTGATTTAAAGCTACCTTTGGCCAATTAACATTAATTGCTAGATTCGAATCCCAGCCAGCCCTTTCCGAAAATTTAAAAAATCTTGATTTTGTTTACGTTTGTTTCCTATATTGTGATACAATTACACACCGATGTATAGCTTTCTATTGACAAAAAACTTCATGGTGTAGTTAATATCAAGGGTACGTCATAAAATAGATAAAAAATGAACGTAATAACAAAATATCGAACAGCCGGGGAAACTGTCAAGAATGACAATCCACAAATAAAAGTCCGAGAAACCTCCCGCTTCCATTAATGCAGTATGTGAGTTGGTTTGTTGATTGAAATGTATGGGTATCATATACAACTAGTCAGTAATAGGTGTATCCAATACTTATCGTAGCACACTCACTGTATACTGAATTCAAAAATTGGAAAATTATCTGCAAGCATATTTTCAAACACGATAGATTTTTTTTCGACATGGAACCTTGGTTTAAAAGTTTATCCCGAAAAAATGGCAACATTTGCAAATATGGGTATACTCGCTGTAAGCTCTTGCATACCCGATGCATTGAGAAATATAGACACCGTATGCAGAAGCTGAAATATTGCTGCATAAGTGAGCAATATGTATAATTTTGAAATTAAAATCGTCTCGTTTGTAGTAAATTTGTGTAGTAAAATGACCGTTGTTGTCATATTTGAGGTGGAAGTGTACTAAAAATAAAGAAGCTGTTTCTGTGGTTTCTTTAATTGCAAGTCCTTAAGGATAGATTAATGGATGCCACTCAGAAAATGTAGGTTTGTTAATTGAAAGGACATAATCAATATATCTATATGTAAAATTAAAGGACCAAGGTTCTGCTATCTTCTAGTCTTTAATAAGACATCAAAGAAAATCACTTTCATAATAATACAGGAACAAATCGGCAAGGAGGGGGGCACAATTTGTACTTAATGGTAGTACAATTGTCTGCTGAAAAACACATCCTCCAAAAAATACAAATATGTTGTCCATCAGAAAATCTAGCATACTATATACCTGTTCTTCGCTGTATCATAATTTGACTTTTAGTTCTTTATCAGGAAAAAATATTTTGTCGTAACCCTAAAACTACATATTTATAAGCATATGTGGAAAGGAAGGCTTTATTTATGATTCCCTCGAGACGTAATTTCAGTTTTTTGTTGGGAAAGGTGGTATAAAGAGTAGAAAAATACAAGGTTCTAACAGATGAAATTTTAGATATCGATCTTGAATTTAAATTTTCATAAAAGTTCTTTTGAATTAAGAATCCACATACAATTAATATTACTTATAATGAACAGTTTTACAGTATTTTTGTTGTCTTTTGTTCACTGCAGACAATATCTTAGTCTACTTTTTGACAACTCTTTGTTAGAGCACGTAGATGAGCAAGCTATGAATCTTTCATTGTAAGGATTTTTATGTAATTCAGGAATCCAGTACAGGTATGGTAAGTCTTCATATTCTTTTTCGTAATAAATATTGAAAAAAGTCGTCATGAATGACTTATGGTTATGCAAGTTTTCATCATTGTCAAATGTGGTACGTTTTTATGTTTAATTACCAGTTATCATTGGTGCCTAGTTCTTTAATAAGGCATTCCTAATAATTTGACTTGCATACAAACACAGTGTTGTTAGAAGTCTTGTCTGCAGGAACGACAACATATTTGTCATAGAGGAAAGTGAGGCACCTCATAGCATCCTCGTCTTTGAATACGAATTTAGGTCGATCATTAAAGCAATGGATTAGATTATCAATTCGACCTTGTACCAAGACCTTTTTGTTCTTACCCAATTGGTCTTGTTCCCTTTGTCTCTGAATTTATTCTCTGGCATAGTCTCCGACTACACCCATATTAGTCTTTTTCATTTCACTCTACAGGTTGAGGTTCTCTGAGTTTGGAAAACGAGAAATAATATTTCTGAGATTCTAGTGGTCAAAGATATTCAGACCACCAGTAATGACATGACCAGAGGGATTGTTTATGAAAGGAGAATGAGAACAAGGGCATTCAGTAGGTTGCTGTTATGTGTAATTGAAGCGGGCAATAGTGTTGGTATATTTATAAGACACAATAGGAATACATTGCTTTTTGAAATATGAAGGAATCTAATCCTTCACTTCGTTTCTATTTAGAATATTGCTGATGTTAACTCTATCAATTCCTTTATTTCTGAAATTCATATGAATGAATGTTCTACTATCAAGACGAGGCTATGTCCGAACGCGTTTGAAAAGACGGAAATACGTTATGTCGCAAATGATGCTTGTCAATCTATATTTAGATGTAAATAGATCTGTTCCTACAACCTCAATGGCATAATCAATAAGACGTTTTAAACAGTTGACAGGCGAAGAAAACAGATTGGTACGAATAATTTTCGACATTTCAATGAAGTAAATTTAGACAATGACTTTATCACTGAAAAAAATCAATGATATTCATATCGACACTGACGTGTGATTAATGGACTGGTGATACCATTAATGACTAACAGTTCAACTACCAGAACAGGCATCGACCCAGGGGTTGCGAATAAAATGGCTTCAGACACCAAGGTTAATAGAATTTACTTCGGCAGACGCGTTTGTCTAATCAAGACTCGTCAATAGCGCCAGAACCCTTTGTTTAAACACCATAGAAGTAAAATCATTTTCGTGATTTCAGGGCCATAAGATTAGACAATGACTTTATCACTGAAATAATCAATGAAAATGTATGTCAACACCGAAGTGTGACTACTGGACTGGGGATACTCTCGAGGACTAACAGTCCCCTAGCAGAGCATCAGCCCAGCGGTTGCAAGTAACATTTGATGTAAGTAAAGTTGTTCAGGCTATTATTAATGTTAATATAAAACAGTTTCAATAGTATTTATATTTTAAAAGTTTGCTCTTTTCACAACCCCAACATTCAATTTACTTTATTGAATGTGTTTTTTCTGTATACTGGTGCATTGTGGACAAAAAATTAGCTATCGTAACCAATTTAATCACTGCAGTTTGTAACGCAAAGATGTGTGACGGTGTTGGTTGGGAGAAGTGATAGCACTACTTTGCTCGGAGGGGTAAAATTAACATAATTGTTTGTTGTGTTTTGAGTTTGTTCGTTGTTGATTGTGAGGATGGTTTTGTGTTTTGTAATTGGCCTTTGTTTTTTGATTGTGCATCTGTATCTTCTGGTTAATTCACTGGCTTCTTTGGAAAAACGATATAGCTTACACGACATATGTTTAACGTTTATTTATAAAAAATATATCAAAGCCTTGTGACAGTATTAATTTATAAATATAAGAACGATATTTAATTTCAGTTTAAATACTTTTGGCTAAGTTCGACATGTTCGAAAATTTAACGCCATAGTACTTAACCACCTTGTAAAACATTATTGTTTGTGCAAAACAAAGAACGATGTAAACGTTCAAAACTTTGTATATCCTCAAAACATATACACATTTAGTGAGAATTGTAAAGACAAGAAAGAAACCCTTTCATTTGTATAAAATGATGTTAAATGAGAAGTCCCAGAAAATAATTATGTGATCATTCTTTAACTCACTTTGGGTTTGTTCTGCTAAAATATCATTCTGTCATAATTACAAGAACACAGATACAGAAATGCCTTTAGTTGCAGTCGATGACTGGACTGTGTTTACATATTATCATGCACCAAGATAATCGCTGAATTCAAAACGGTCTCTGTCTCTCTACAATTATTACATCATGCAAACAAAATGCAATCGTTTTATAATATAAAAAAATATATTTGTTGAAAGGTATCATCTGACTGTTGTGTTCCATGCGATTAAAGTTGCATAATCTGATTATAATGTTTTCATGTCTTGTAATATCAATAATCAATAATAGTTTGACTCAATGTCCGCCATAAGTTCTTCTTCTGTGACGTCATATTTTGGTACAGATCTGTAAGATATAGTGTTATAGTTTAATAGTTTATAAAGTAAAGTAACACAACATTGAGAACCTTGCAGTATATATAGAAGAGATAAACTTTATTAACATTTCACACTTAAATACAAGACAAACACCTCCAAGAAAGGATAGATTACTAATTGCAATAGTGACCCAAAGAGCAAATGTTTTTATAAATTACTGGATCGTCAAATTTCTGCTAGATGAACACTATGTGCGAAAACAACAACCATGCTTTATATGATACCATGGTCGATCTTTTTATCAGATCAAGTGATGACACCTTTGTGACATGTAGAACACTGCAAACCCTGTACTGTGTATATATTTATGAGTAAGTGCATTGATGCATTACGACAAAAGTGTTTAATACAATATTTGTGTTCTGCCAGAGTAATTGTTTATTATAATAATTTAATACTTGTTAATTACGGTATACCGTATTAAATTAAAAATCGAACATTGGTGAACATAATCCTTTGGTTATAAAGCGAACTCTGTTGAAAGAATGCATTTGTTCTGATTTAATATAGATGATTCGTTACAAATATCTTCATAACGATTGTCGTCCTTTTTAGAATTGATAATTAAAACATGGTCCGTCCCATTTAAAAAATATGGCATCTAATGGGACATTTGATACCCCGCCACGATATTCATCAACAGTTAAATATATTTGTATATACGAGTATACTATACTGTATATACTATACATCCACTATATACTAGTATATAGAGACAGAAAGAAATGAGTTATCTTTCTTAGACCAGAAAATTTCATTATTGTCAAATTTGAAAATTTATAAAGTGGCAAAACTTCAATAAATTTTTTCGGATCAAATTGAACTTGACCTGTATTTTATTGTACTGAACAGCTGTACAAAATATCATTCAATCCCTTGAGGCGTGTTCAGTTATCATCTGGAAACCTTCGGGTGACGGACGGACGGACGGACAGACACCGAACAAAACTGAGGGTATAACATAATACCTCGCAACTTCGTGTGGCGGGGTATAAAAACACATAAACTGTAATATTTTTCACTTACTTTTTCCTTCCGTAATGGTTAGGTGTATAATCCATTCCATCATCTTCGTGATTTTGATATGAATAATCTGGAAAGAACACACATACATTTATTTCTTTGCGATTAATAAGATTGTTCAAGACTCCTATAATTGTGGTACCTATTTGCTCTATGTTTATGAGCACGTGCTTGCTTTGCATAAGAAACAAACTTACTGATGCATGTTGGAAGCTGTTTTCATTAGGAATTACCCCATTGTTCACATTACTGTTAAAGCCAACTCTTTGTAGTTCTCAAATTAGAAAATAAGATAATTTTTATAGCAAATGTTATGTGTTGAGTAAAATCAGAAGTTAAAAAGGTATTGTTTACAAACTAACTTGAGTCAGATTGTTAAATATAAAAATTGTGTATATTTTCTTGAAAGAAAAAACGTTAGGAATACGTGATAAATGTATAAGAAAGATTTATATTTATATTTATTTATAATATTTAGTTTCAGGGTTTGTAAATATGATATTAATGCATTTCTTATTTTGGGAAGAATAGGTACTAACACTAGTGGCGTAGCCACGATTTTTAAAGCTGTAAGCAGGGGGTCTGGGGGGCGGCAGCCCCCTAGAAGCTGAACAGAATTTGGAAGTCGAAGGATGACTTTGGCCTTCTCCAGGCACTTTTACCCACACATTTCGCTATTGAAGTAATGATTAAAAATGCACAAAAACATGAATATCAGATAGTAAGTTATCACAGCCAGCTTTGATTTTTTTTAGGTTTTTTTTTCTTTTTTTTCTTTTTTCTCTCTTTTTTTCTTTTTTTTCTTTTTTCTTTTTTTTTTTATTTTTTTTTATTTTTTAAAACTTTTTAAACAGTTATCTCAGAGTTATCTTCAAGACATTGGTGCAAACAGGGACCATTCATATAGGGTCCCCTGGCGAAAATACAACTCTCATCAATACTTGTAGAGGGAGCCGCAGATGAGACATTTTGCGGTTTCGAAAAATATTTCGTCACTTTACTTTGTCCCTTGTCTATTTCGGAAGACTTACTCCTCTTCATTTTAATTGATCTGCTTGCTACTGATTTATGTAAACTTATTATTATTTTATGAAATGCTACGGTAGCACGAATAAATCGTGAATAATTCACTCAATGTGAATGATAGCCGGATTGCTTAATCAAACTGTTCAAGATTTATAAAGGACGCAGGTTAAAATCGTGACGTCATGAGTCAAGAAGTAAATTAAACGCAGTTACTTTTGGGGCACCAACAGGGTAACTCCTCATGTCGCATTTTAAAAGCTATATTTTCGGGGAGGTCGCAAGTCGTTTTTGGCATACAATGTAGGTCGATTTTTGATTAATCGTAATTCAAGATCAAACGAGATGTTGAACAGTATACACAAATAATGTAGTAATAACTATAATTATGTTAAATGTTTAACTTTGTGCGTCCATTGATTTGATCTTGAACTTCATATATTCATAAACCCAGAAAAATGCAAATACGAAAAAAAAAATTGCCAAAATTATTTGTAAGCACATGCTTACAGTGCTAATAAAGGGGTCATTATCCTATTCATGTAATGAATTTCCGGTGCATGTCAAAAGATGGCAGGATGAAAAAATAGTCCTAATTTTCTCTTTTGTTTCTGCTTTTGCTTATAACTGCTATTGCTTAAGAGTTGGATATTTTGAAAGGTATGGCATTACTGTAGAACAAGAATATATTTTTTTCCAGTCAATGTCTTTACAGTGGAAGCACTTCCTAAAGTGTGTAATGTGGTACAATGTGACCACAACACTGAAATGAAAGTAGAAAAACCATTCTTAAACTTTAAGGTAATTTTCCCAAAAAAAATCCGTGGACAGGTATACTTTTCTCTCCATTTTTATGTAATTTAGCATTATAGGTGTAATGCCCCATATATGAAATTTTAAGTGAAAGAAAGATTTTTTTAATAAAAAATGTTGATGTCTCGCCCGTCCGGTTACTTTTGCTCAGGCTATCCAAAAGGATAATGACCTCTGTAAGAGCAAAATTTACAAATTGGTCAAATACACAAATCCCACTTGTCAGGCTCTTTTTATGAAGGGGTACCAGAACTCATTATAGGAAAACATCTTTTCTGCAAAATATATCCTCAGGTTTTATAGTTATAGTCTGTTTCATTATCTGAAGTAAAATTTGACTTTTTGGCCTATGGTATCATAAAAAGTGATTATTTTTGCAAAAAGCACACTGTTTACAATTCTATAGAGTAGAGTAAGGTAGAACCTAAGGTGACATGAAATAAAAATGTATTATTGGTATTATATAAAACCTTTCAGACCAAAAATTGATTAAATAAAGGTAAACCATGATCCTATTTCATGTACCAGCACTTATTGCTAGACAGAAACATGTATCATACCTTGAAAATTGTAACTAAAGATTAAATGTATTCATTTTGTTTCTTAAAAGAAGGTTATACAGCAGTATTTTAATCAATATGTAGTGTTTATTCATTCCTCTGGCCTCTAGGTAATTATTTGGCATGGGTAGGCATCCTTTGCAATGTGTCGTTTTAATGTAAAGTCTGTGAATCTAGTATGCTTTTGGGTACTTTGAACCAATCAGTCTAGTCAGTTGTTATGTTTTCTACTTTTTCAGTGACTTGGCATGCAAAAAGGACCGAAAAGATGCCAATGAGTCTTTTTGTATAACAATTAAATGTCAGTTTTCTTAAAACTAGTCAAAACTCTACTTTGTGCATAGTTTTATTAAAGTTTAAGCTACAGAAAAGAGACCTCTGCTTCTCAACCTGAATTCCATTGTGGTGTATTTCTACTTAATAAGTTCATTTATACACTCATTACAGCTAAGAAAAGCTTTTTTAGTTAGTTTTTTTCTTTTGTGAGGAAAAATGTTAATTTTTATATCATACCGTCATAGCAACAGAATCGACTGTTTTCAACCCCCCCCTATATTCAAATGAGCTCTCACTTGATAAAAAGTTGCTTTTATCAGATGTGTTTCTGCTTATTTGGTAACTATTACACCAGTACTGTCATAAAAAGGTGATATTTTGACTGTTGTGCCCAAATTGTTGAACTGAAGAAAAAAATTATACCCTTACTGTCCTTATCAGTTAAAAATTGCTAAAACAAGGATTCACCACATCTTTGGAAACTGTCATAATTTTTATTTGAGTAGCAATATATTCAAACTGCATGCTTATTTTATTTACAGAATCATTAAATAACATTAAAAAAAATTTTGGTGGATATCCGGAACTATTGGCTTTGCTTAAATGTAAGAGCAAAATTTACAAATTGGTCAAATACACAAATCCCACTTGTCAGGCTCTTTTTATGAAGGGGTACCAGAACTCATTATAGGAAAACATCTTTTCTGCAAAATATATCCTCAGGTTTTATAGTTATAGTCTGTTTCATTATCTGAAGTAAAATTTGACTTTTTGGCCTATGGTATCATAAAAAGTGATTATTTTTGCAAAAAGCACACTGTTTACAATTCTATAGAGTAGAGTAAGGTAGAACCTAAGGTGACATGAAATAAAAATGTATTATTGGTATTATATAAAACCTTTCAGACCAAAAATTGATTAAATAAATGTAAACCATGATCCTATTTCATGTACCAGCACTTATTGCTAGACAGAAACATGTATCATACCTTGAAAATTGTAACTAAAGATTAAATGTATTCATTTTGTTTCTTAAAAGAAGGTTATACAGCAGTATTTTAATCAATATGTAGTGTTTATTCATTCCTCTGGCCTCTAGGTAATTATTTGGCATGGGTAGGCATCCTTTGCAATGTGTCGTTTTAATATACATGTGTAAAGTCTGTGAATCTAGTATGCTTTTGGGTACTTTGAACCAATCAGTCTAGTCAGTTGTTATGTTTTCTACTTTTTCAGTGACTTGGCATGCAAAAAGGACTGAAAAGATGCCAATGAGTCTTTTTGTATAACAATTAAATGTCAGTTTTCTTAAAACTAGTCAAAACTCTACTTTGTGCATAGTTTTATTAAAGTTTAAGCTACAGAAAAGAGACCTCTGCTTCTCAACCTGAATTCCATTGTGGTGTATTTCTACTTAATAAGTTCATTTATACACTCATTACAGCTAAGAAAAGCTTTTTTAGTTAGTTTTTTTCTTTTGTGAGGAAAAATGTTAATTTTTATATCATACCGTCATAGCAACAGAATCGACTGTTTTCAACCCCCCCTATATTCAAATGAGCTCTCACTTGATAAAAAGTTGCTTTTATCAGATGTGTTTCTGCTTATTTGGTAACTATTACACCAGTACGGTCATAAAAAGGTGATATTTTGACTGTTGTGCCCAAATTGTTGAACTGAAGAAAAAAATTATACCCTTACTGTCCTTATCAGTTAAAAATTGCTAAAACAAGGATTCACCACATCTTTGGAAACTGTCATAATTTTTATTTGAGTAGCAATATATTCAAACTGCATGCTTATTTTATTTACAGAATCATTAAATAACATTAAAAAAAATTTTGGTGGATATCCGGAACTGTTGGCTTTGCTTAAAGGGGTCATTATCCTATTCATGTAATGAATTTCCGGTGCATGTCAAAAGATGGCAGGATGAAAAAATAGTCCTAATTTTCTCTTTTGTTTCTGCTTTTGCTTATAACTGCTATTGCTTAAGAGTTGGATATTTTGAAAGGTATGGCATTACTGTAGAACAAGAATATATTTTTTTCCAGTCAATGTCTTTACAGTGGAAGCACTTCCTAAAGTGTGTAATGTGGTACAATGTGACCACAACACTGAAATGAAAGTAGAAAAACCATTCTTAAACTTTAAGGTAATTTTCCCAAAAAAAATCCGTGGACAGGTATACTTTTCTCTCCATTTTTATGTAATTTAGCATTATAGGTGTAATGCCCCATATATGAAATTTTAAGTGAAAGAAAGATTTTTTTAATAAAAAATGTTGATATCTCGCCCGTCCGGTTACTTTTGCTCAGGCTATCCAAAGGATAATGACCTCTAAACAGCTACGCCACTGATTAAATATTGACAAAATATGGACTTCAAATCCCGATTGGAATATACATGGAAAGATTTATCATTTTAGAGATAGCTTGAAAAATAATGATTTTTTAATTAATTTTAAGTTCTTTGAAATAGTATCATTTTCTCGGGAATAAAAAAATTAAATTGACATTCTGCTGTTAATGATGTTTCTAGGCCATTTTATCACCACGCTACAAATAATAATTCATGCAATATTTAGTTTATTATTCTTGTCACGCTTTTCAGAAGTGATCACATTATTGTATTTTTACCAGCATTAGAACTGGATCAATAAATTCAATTGTTACATGAAAGTTTTTACAACAATCGTTAAATCGTAAAATACTCGTATAAGTATTTTCTGAAAGAGAAAAATACATTTCCGTCCAGCTTATTGGTAAAGATATTCGCTAATTTCAAGGGTATTGTCTAAACTTAATGTTTTCGTAGTCTTGTTTGTGTTTTAGAATACTGCATTTTCTTTTCAAAAATGTAACCTATCCTAAACATTGAATCGGATTAATTAGGAACGAACTAATGCTGTGCTGTAATATGACACTTAGTTTCAATTGTCATTTCGAAGTCATGTTAGAACTAGAAACTGCTTAAAACCTGCGGAACATATAGTTACTGCATAGTAATGGGAATTATTATTTTATTTTAAATTAAAATTAAATTACTTAATAAGAGGATGGCAACAGTCTACCAGTTATGCATTAGTTTGTTCCTAATATATTACGATTCAATTCAAAATATTTCATGATTGTAGCTACACATACATATGATTTAAATAATGATTGAACGTAAAAATATCTCTGAGCAAATTGGAATATTTTTCTGTGTTGTCATTAAACAACTTAAATAATGCTGGGTAGCGATAATTAAATAAACAACATAAACAAATTTATGATATTAAAGTCTGGAGACAAATATCTATAACAAAGAAAAAATTTTGAATTTTACAACGTTGAAATAAGATCTAAGAAAACAAAACGGTCAACACGATTTAAAAAACACACAGGACAGTAACATGATCCGGATTGACGCAAAGAAACCAAAAGGAGCTCGAACGGCCAAAAATGAGTAAACCGATGTCAATAAAAATATTAGTGCATTCAGGTGATTCGGATGAGTAATCAGTGTTGCCTCTAATAAGACACGCATTGAGTTAATCCTACTTATGTCCGTAAATTAAAGAATAGGATATCTACCTATAGCTCAAAAACATATTTTTGGTCGCATTTTAGGATACCGAATTCTCAAACTAAGCACAGTTGTAAAAAGATTCCTGATATTTTTTAATTTAAAATAGCTTTAAACACATCCACACAAAACGATACTTTTGATATTGGTCTTCTCAAAAATTATACCTAAACTAGTTGGTGCGATTATTACAAAATTACTGAAACATAAGATATCGATGGAAACCATTGATCACTGATAGTCCCAACAAAAACCATTGATCACTGATAGCCCCAACCGAAACCATTGATCACTGATAGTCCCAACAAAAACCATTGATCACTGATAGTCCCAACAAAAACCATTGATCACTGATAGCCCCAACCGAAACCATTGATCACTGATAGTCCCAACAAAAACCATTGATCACTGATAGCCCCAACCGAAACCATTGATCACTGATAGTCCCAACAAAAACCATTGATCACTGATAGTCCCAACACAATCCATTGATCACTGATAAGTCCAAAAGAAACCATTGATCACTGATAGTCCCAACAGAAACCATTGATCACTGATAGCCCCAACCGAAACCATTGATCACTGATAGTCCCAACAGAAACCATTGATCACTAATAGTTCCAACAGACTCCATTGATCACTGACAGTTCCAACAGACTCCATTGATCACTGATAGTCCCAACAGAAACCATTAATCACTGATAGTTCCAACAGAAACCATTGATCACTAATAGTTCCAACAGAATCCATTGATCACTGACAGTTCCAACAGAAACCATTGATCACTGATAGTCCCAACAAAAACCATTGATCACTGATAGTCCCAACAGAAACCATTGATCACTGATAGTCCCAACAGAAACCATTGCTCACTGATAGTCCCAACAGAAACCATTGATCACTGATAGTCCCAACAGAAACCATTTATCACTGATAGTCCCAACAGACTCCATTGATCACTGATAGTCCCAACAGAAACCATTGATCACTGATAGTCCCAACAGAAACCATTGATCACTGATAGTCCCAACAGAAACCATTTATCACTGATAGTCCCAACAGACTCCATTGATCACTGATAGTCCCAACAGATACCATTGATCAATGATAGTCCCAACAGAAACCATTGATCACAGATAGTTTCAACAGAAATCATTGATCACTGATAGTTCCAACAGAAATCATTGATCACTGATAGTTCCAACAGAAACCATTGATCTCTGACAGTTTCAACAGAAATCATTGATCACTGGTAGTTCCAACAGAAATCATTGATCACTGGTAGCCCCAACCAAACCATTGATCATTGATAGTTCTAAAAGAAATCATTGATCACTGATAGTCCCAACAGAATCCATTAATCACTGATAGTTCCAACAGAAACCATTGATCACCGATAAGTCCAAAAGAAACCAATGATCACTGATAGTCCCAACAGAAACCATTGATCACTGATAGTGCCAACAGAAACCAATGATCACCGATAAGTCCAAAAGAAACCAATGATCACTGACACGTTATGGTATGGATTGACTTGCCTCAGCAATCGATTACTTAGTTCTGTTATTCACTTGTATTTAGAAATGAGTTTACATGAAATAAATTAGGGTTGTTTTTAACGATTACCGTTATTATATATCATCATGTATTTATTTAAAATAAGTATTTTTTCATGAATAATGACCAGTCTGCAATATTTTTGTCTTTGTTACATGGACATATTACAATTAGGTTTGCTAAAAACGATGATTAATGGTTAAATTATGGTAACAGATAAAACAAGTGTGGATAGTATTGCTCAAGCAATAATTAGTCCCCCTACCGGCAAATATAATTTTAACAGTCCTTGGGCTATAATTTCATCATAAATAATTGAACTTGATCTGTAACCCATCATGGTTGACTAACATACCAAATATCAGTTCAATATCTGCAAGAGTTGCGGAAAACGTGTGACGGACTTTAGGCGAAGTTGGTAGTGTACTAAAAATAACGGTGGTTCAAGTTTGAAATATATCTTACTTGTTAGTTTTCATAATTCCATAATTTAACATATAATCTAATTATAAGTCTACTAATTGTTAAGTATTGTATATATTTTATAGTATTCCTTTTATGGGTTTGTCCAAACCATTAACGTGCGCTCGAAATAAAATTAGCACCTAATTCAATAAATAGAAAGAATTTTTAATTAATGGTTTTCAATTTTATACTACATTCAATGGTATTAGATCTGTATGACATATTACAACAAATCCAATAGTATCCCATTCAGAGACAAAACTTCAACGACCTAAATGAAGTCCAAAAGTATTGACTTGTTACCTATAATTCCAAAGTTACATTTATTGTCTACGAAACCATCCATGGATAAAATACGGTATTGTTATTCGAGCTACGAAGTGCCTTGTTATGTGGCAATTACCTTGAATTAGTTATGTGAAAGTAGTAACCTGTGAATTAATCGTTAAATAGACACTGTAATTAATGATTAATTTAGTAACATGTCATTTCGTACATTATCCAATAATTTAATCTTCGAGGCGAAATTGATGTTCCGTGTTGGTCATAATGTTCCAGTTTGGTTGATTAGAAGGTCTTTTTGTACAGTGTCAATATTGTGAAACTGTGTATTCAATCATATATAATATCAATCATATGTGGATTCTTTAAATCTTTTGGACAATTAAAAATCAAGATCTAAAAATTCCAGCTGTCAGAACCTTTGATTTTTCAACTCTTTATACCATATTGCCTCACGATAAACTAAAATCATGTCTTAAAGAAATCATACATGAGGAATTCACTTCCAGATATGGCTACAAATATGAAGTTTTAGGTCAGAACAATTCTAAAGAACAAATGGGCATATTATTCTACAGCGAGGATCAGGTTTATAGTATTTTTCAGCAGGTAATGGGAATTCCAATTTCTAAAAACTGTGCCCCACTCCTCGCCGAGGAGTTTACATCTTGCGCAGAGTAAGCGTCACAATTAATACTCATCTTTTTCCATTAAGTGATGCGACAAAACATGTTTCCAACGACCAGAGAATGTTTTATTGACGGTTACAGTCTCCAATAACTAAAGATGTGACCACCTTTTTCGAGTAACCTCGCTTGAAACGAAGGTAAAAAGAAAAAACCAAACGCAAAGGAAACTGTCAGAAAAGCAATCCACAAATCAAAGTGGAAGAAACCGGCAAACTTGAGAACAAACAACATTAGCACAGCAATGGTCCTGGCTTGGTATATGCAGGCATTTCAAAAGAAACCAAGTTTTTAACCTTCATCTTCCATTACTCTAGTGTGTGAGTTGGTCTGTGGATAAAATGGTTCGGCATCATACACCACTAGTCATTGATATATGTATCATGCCATCACAATCCATATGTTCTGAATTCAAAATTGAGAAAACTATCTGCAACCATATCTTCAAACATGATAGAATATTTTTCAATAGGGAAATTGTACCGTCTTTTCTCGTAACCTTGATTTAACAGTTTATTCTGAAGAAACTGGAGACGTTTGCAAAAACTAGTATACGTTATCAATGACGTATTCAATGAGACACCATAGGCAGGAGAGGCTATTGCTGCATAAGTGAGGAAATTTCTTTTTTTCTAAATTAAAATCCTCTCGTTTGTGCTGCGATGACCATTATATTCGAGGGTGTTAATTTAAAATGATATAGATTAAGCTGTTTCGGTGGTTTCTTTTATTTCCGTTCTCGGCAAATTGACAGTTGTTAATTGAAAGGACATCGATATATCTATACGTGAAATTAAAGGACCTAGCTTCTGCTGTCTTTAATCAGACGATGAGGAAATTCAGTTTTATAAGAATACAGGAACAAATCGGCAAGGAAAGGCATTAATTGACAAAAAATGTATAATGAGCGGATCAAAGCCACAATGGCCTGACAAATCTATAATGGACCGATCAAGACATAATGGACTATCTTTAATAGATATAATGTGATGATATAAATCAATATGTTTAGTACATTTAAATACACACTGGTAAATAATAGGTTTCTCTTAATTTGTGACGTAAACAAATTTTGTCGAAAGTATATTAATTTTAATACGTACACTTAAAATATATTATTTTTTGGCCAAGTTTAATAACTTAAAAACTACAAATTCGCGAATAGCTATCTTGTAGTTACGAGATAGTTATCTCCTAACGCGATAATAACTCGTCGTTATTACGAGATAGTTTTTGTAAACACAATCTTGTAAGTTACCTCGTAATTAAGAGATTGTTATCTCGTTCGTATCTCGTTATTGTGAGATTGTTATGTTGTAATTACGAAATTGACAATTGATTGTTTAGACTATTTAGCACATAAACTATCTTATAAATTGTTGGATAATGGAAATTATAAGACTGCATGCATTAAAGCAAAAATAAAGAACTAAACAAAATACATTTGTTTGGGGAACCGGAATGGCATCTAAACAAATATGGCTACCGTACCGAGATGTTGCGGTATAACGGTAGTAAACGTGTACCAGTAACGGGTTACCAGATTGTGTACATTTAGTACAACTGTGGAGAGGTCATTATCCTATTCATGGAATGAATTTCATGGCAGGATGAAAAAATAGTCCCAATTTTCTCTTTCGTTTCTGCTTTTGCTTATAACTGCTATTGCTTAAGAGTTGGATATTTTAAAAGGTATGGCATTACTGTAGAACAAGAATATATTTTTGTCCAGTCAATGTCTTGACAGTGGAAGCACTTCCTAAAGTGTGTAATGTGGTACAATGTGACCAATCTCCACGCAAAGGATTCTGGGTATATCCTACGTCAACCACAATCACCTCTGCTATACCTTTGGTTGCCATTGTGAGATATATCTCTCATGGCAGATACGCTTCGCATACAAACGCAGTAATTGCAATGTAAAACTTATCAAAAGTGTATAAATAGACTATATAAAAATAAAAAAGATCTCGTGTATTATTTTACAAACATCATTCTTTGTTTACTAATGTTACAAGCAGACGACAAATGTAGTCCCACAATAAATGGGGAATGACGTGTGGCAGAGGTTATATCTGGGAACCAGTTATGTTCTCTGTGCCGGAGAGTGCAATGTGACCACAACATTGAAATGAAAGTAGAAAAACCATTATTAAAGTTTAAGGTAAAATTCCCGCAAAAAGTCCGTGGACATGTATACTTTTTACTCCATTTTTATGTAATTTAGCATTATATGTGTAGTGCCCAATATTTGAAATTTTATGTGAAAGAAAGATTTTTTTAATAAAAAATGTTGATGTCTCGACCGTTCGGTTACTTTTGCACAGGATCTCCAAATCATAATGACCTCTGGATACCTACGTTGTGTTCTAAGTGGGTCAATAGTGGTTATATGTGTACATTTTTTGTCTGTGAGCTCCACCATGAATTCAGTTTTTAAAATGTATTTAAAAAATTGCAGATCTTGCAAGATAAAAGTTTTGCTATTTTTAAAACAATTTAGTATTTTTACATTTACTTCATTAGAAATTGCACGTAAAAGTGGGAGCGTCTCAAAATGTTCTAAATAGTGCAATTAGTCACGGATATATATCGTATATATTTTGTTTCCAGGATATTAATTTTCTAGCCAAGTAAATGCTGATCAATGTTAGAAAGGCAGGCAAAATCCCAGAAATATTTTTTTATATGGCCAAAACATTTACTCTTGTTCTACCTTAATACTGTGTTGGCTGATTGTCCACATATAATAAAGAAAATAAATAATAAAGCAAATTTTGTAGAGCTTCGATATAACTAGAAACATACAAATAAAATGAGTCGAATGTCATTTCATAAATTTTTTTAATTAACCAATAAGTTAACGACATAAATAAAATAACGGTTCATAATTTAGTCACAAGGGAGACTAATATTGACTAATCTTACTTAAGAAATAAACAATGTACATGCACATATATTATCGATTCAAGACGAAGTTCGTGGGAAATAATCCGGAGTTGTCAGGAATTTATCTTTCTATTAATAGAATATTAAAATGTCATTGCTTAAGATCTGTTCAGTCTTATGTGGTTGTTTACACAAAAGTCATTTATTGCAATTTAAGATTTCTTAAATGATTGTCAACATTTATAATAGGATATAAAGTAAGCTTAAAGTAATGTTTAAATATTTGGCAAACACTATCGGAGCGAATGGGATCAAATATGTGATAAAATGTTATAAAGTAGCACAGGCATAGCTCAGTTAGAAGATTAAATGTTATAAAGTAACACAAGCATAGCTCAGTTAGAAGATAAAATATTATAAAGTAACACAAGCATAGCTCAGTTAGAAGATAAAATATTATAAAGTAACACAAGCATAGCTCAGTTAGAAGATAAAATGTTATAAAGTAGCACAGGCATAGCTCAGTTAGAAGATAAAATGATATAAAGTAGCACAGGCATAGCTCAGTTAGAAGATAAAATGTTATGAAGGAGCACAGGCATAGCTCAGTTAGAAGATAAAATGTTATAAAGTAGCACAGGCATAGCTCAGTTAGAAGATAAAATGATATAAAGTAGCACAGGCATAGCTCAGTTAGAAGATAAAATGTTATGAAGGAGCACAGGCATAGCTCAGTTAGAAGATAAAATGTTATAAAGTAGCACAGGCATAGCTCAGTTAGAAGATAAAATGATATAAAGTAGCCCAGGCATAGCTCAGTTAGAAGATAAAATGTTATGAAGGAGCACAGGCATAGCTCAGTTAGAAGATAAAATGTTATAAAGTAGAACAGACATATCTCAGTTAGAAGATAAAATGTTATAAAGTAGAACAGGCATATCTCAGTTAGAAGATAAAATGTTATAAAGTAGCACAGGCATAGCTCAGTTAGAAGATAAAATGTTATAAAGTAGCCCAGGCATAGCTCAGTTAGAAGATAAAATGATATAAAGTAGCACAGGCATAGCTCAGTTAGAAGATAAAATGTTATAAAGTAGCACAGGCACAGCTCAGTTAGAAGATAAAATGATATAAAGTAGCACAGGCATAGCTCAGTTAGAAGATAAAATGTTATAAAGTAGCACAGGCATAGCTCAGTTAGAAGATAAAATGATATAAAGTAGCCCAGGCATAGCTCAGTTAGAAGATAAAATGTTATGAAGGAGCACAGGCATAGCTCAGTTAGAAGATAAAATGTTATAAAGTAGAACAGACATATCTCAGTTAGAAGATAAAATGTTATAAAGTAGAACAGGCATATCTCAGTTAGAAGATAAAATATTATAAAGTAGCACAGGCATAGCTCAGTTAGAAGATAAAATGATATGAAGGAGCACAGGCATAGCTCAGTTAGAAGATAAAATGTTATAAAGTAGCACAGGCATATCTCAGTTAGAAGATAAAATGTTATAAAGTAGCACAGGCATAGCTCAGTTAGAAGATAAAATGTTATAAAGTAGCCCAGGCATAGCTCAGTTAGAAGATAAAATGATATAAAGTAGCACAGGCATAGCTCAGTTAGAAGATAAAATGTTATAAAGTAGCACAGGCATAGCTCAGTTAGAAGATAAAATGTTATAAAGTAGCACAGGCATATCTCAGTTAGAAGATAAAATGTTATAAAGTAGCCCAGGCATAGCTCAGTTAGAAGATAAAATGTTGTAAAGTAGCCTAGGCATAGCTCAGTTAGAAGATAAAATGTTATAAAGTAGCACAGGCATAGCTCAGTTAGAAGATAAAATGTTATAAAGTAGCACAGGCATATCTCAGTTAGAAGATAAAATGTTGTGAAGGAGCACAGGCATAGCTCAGTTAGAAGATAAAATGTTATAAAGTAACACAGGCACAGCTCAGTTAGAAGATAAAATGTTATAAAGTAGCACAGGCATATCTCAGTTAGAAGATAAAATGTTATAAAGTAGCACAGGCATAGCTCAGTTAGAAGATAAAATGTTGTAAAGTAGCCTAGGCATAGCTCAGTTAGAAGATAAAATGTTATAAAGTAGCACAGGCATATCTCAGTTAGAAGATAAAATGTTATAAAGTAGCCCAGGCATATCTCAGTTAGAAGATAAAATATTATAAAGTAGCCCAGGCATAGCTCAGTTAGATGATAAAATATTATAAAGTAGCACAGGCATAGCTCAGTTAGAAGATAAAATGATATAAAGTAGCACAGGCATATCTCAGAAGATAAAATATTATAAAGTAGCACAGGCATAGCTCAGTTAGAAGATAAAATGATATAAAGTAGCACAGGCATATCTCAGTTAGAAGCAAAAATGATATAATGTAGCACAGACATATCTCAGTTAGAAGATAAAATGATATAAAGTAGCACAGGCATATCTCAGTTAGAAGATAAAATGATATAAAGTAGCACAGGCATATCTCAGTTAGAAGATAAAATGATATAAAGTAGCACAGGCATAGCTCAGTTAGAAGATAAAATATTATAAAGTAGCACAGGCATATCTCAGTTAGAAGATAAAATGATATAAAGTAGCACAGGCACAGCTCAGTTAGAAGATAAAATGTTATAAAGTAGCCCAGGCATATCTCAGTTAGAAGATAAAATGATATAAAGTAGCACAGGCATAGCTCAGTTAGAAGATAAAATGTTATAAAGTAGCACAGGCATAGCTCAGTTAGAAGATTATATGATATAAAGTAACACAGGCATAGCTCAGTTAGAAGATAAAATGTTATAAAGTAGCACAGGCATAGCTCAGTTAGAAGATAAAATGTTATAAAGTAGCACAGGCATATCTCAGTTAGAAGATAAAACGATATAATGAAGCAAAGGCATATCTCAGTAAGAAGATAAAATGATATAAAGTAGCAGAGGCATAGCTTAGTTAGAAGATAAAACGATATAAAGAAGCACAGGCATATCTCAGTTAGAAGATAAAATGATATAAAGTAGCTCAGGCATAGCTCAGTTAGAAGATAAAATATTATAAAGTAGCACAGGCATATCTCAGTTAGAAGATAAAACGATATAAAGAAGCACAGGCATATCTCAGTTAGAAGATAAAATGATATAAAGTAGCACAGGCATAGCTCAGTTAGAAGATAAAATGTTATAAAGTAGCACAGGCATAGGTCAGTTAGAAGATAAAATGATATAAAGTAGCACAGGCATATCTCAGTTAGAAGATAAAATGTTATAAAGTAGCACAGGCATAGCTCAGTTAGAAGATAAAATGTTGTAAAGTAGCACAGGCCAAGCTCAGTTAGAAGATAAAATGTTATAAAGTAGCACAGGCATAGCTCAGTTAGAAGATAAAATGTTGTAAAGAAGCACAGGCATAGCTCAGTTAGAAGATAAAATGTTATAAAGTAGCCTAGGCATATCTCAGTTAGAAGATGAAATGTTATAAAGTAGCACAGGCATAGCTCAGTTAGAAGATAAAATGTTATAAAGTAGCACAGACATAGCTCAGTTAGAAGATGAAATGTTGGGTGTTTTGGGTGTATCTATCTTATATAGGCTGGTTTACGTATAATTCATTCATTAACTAATGCGGTAGAATGGACTATCCATGTTTTACTGATGCAGAAATTAATATTTTGCCCTTAAATGTGGTCATGTTGCATTGTTTGTTTGTTGGAATGGGATTTAACGCCACTTTAAGCAATGTATTTATCGAGTCATTTAACAGTGGTAGTCAAAATTGTTTGTGTCTATTAGTGCGTCCGGTCCTCAGTCCCAGTTTGTGTCCATTAGTGCGTCCGGTCCTCACTCGCTGCTTGTGTCCTTTAGACCGTCCGGTCCTAAGTCCCAGTGTGTGTCCATTAGTCCGTCCGGTCCTAAGTCCTAGTGTGTATCCATTAGTCCGCCCGGTCCTGTCCTAGTGTGTGTCCATTAGTCCGTCCGGTCCTCAGTCCCAGTTCGTGTCCATTAGTGCGTCCGGTCCTCACTCGCAGTGTGTGTCCTTTAGTCCGTCCGATCCTCAGTCCCGGTTTGTGCCCATAAGTCCGTCCCGTTCTTAGTCCCACTTTGTGCCCATTAGTCCGTTCGGTCCTCAGTCCCAGTTTGTGCCCATTAGTCCATCCGTCCTTAGTCCCACTACAATTGTTAAGTTATTATCGTTCTTAATATAGCTGAAATAATACTCGCTAGACGATTAATTTTGCAGTCAATCAATCGGTTTTGGAAGAAGAAAAAATTAGAATGTTTTATATGCAATAGCTAAAAAACATCATAAAAAATCTGTTATTTACAATAGTTTTTGATTTAACTGAGCCACGCCTGTCATACTTCGGTCTGAATGTAACAATTTACTACTTAATCTAAGCAAACACGCTGCTTCAAATATTTAAACAAGCTCAATGTCTAATATCTGTACAAGCCCACAAAATTTATAATGTACCTAGGTATTATATATTTCTTTGACACATTCTCTGGCATTACTTTCTTGAAATATAATTTTGTTTTTGGTCTAAACGCTTATAACGGATTATTTTGTTAATTTTAAATTATCATTCATCCCTTGATTAGTAATAGTAATGTATGGTGTCAAAATGTATCAATTTTGTGTTGATATATTCTCACGCACTACTCATTTTTTCGAGTGCTTTAAAATTTAACAGAATTCTACGTGCCACGTCTATAAATCGCAAAAGTTGTTGATTGATTGATTTTGATAAATTGACGTTTAGTGAGCAATATTTCAGCTACACTGAAGACGATTAGAAGTTAACAAACAATAAATCAACGTAGCAATGGAATGGACCCATTAGACGAAAATTATAACTGCCACTGGAAAAGTATAGAGATTAGGGACCGAGAATTTTAATCTTGTCTGCAATTAGCTAATTTTATTTGTTTTCCACTTGGGGCGATGCGCAGGCTTTCTGTATTATTACACATTGGCTGACTTTGATATAGGACGATAACGGGATTTTTCAACCAGAGAAACTGTAATATTCACCGAGCCCCTAGGTCAGGTGAATATTCCTTTTTGAGGACTGAGAAATCTTGATAGCGACCGGATGTAAGAGTCAGTAATTGTTATATTACATGAACCTTGTCTATTGAAGTCAATCTATTAACAGCAGACGTTGACATGGTTATTGTGTTGCAGACGCTTTTATGAATCGGATACATTGACTGAATTATTGAGTTTTGCGATGGCTATTTATTTTTTGCTACCCACCAAAAAAACGTCGAAAAACTAGTTAATATTGGGTTCCGTTTGACCGCTTGTAGTAAAACTGTGCAAGCTGACAATATCGGCCTTATTTTTATGATACTTTAGTACAATTGGATTTAAAATGACCCGTAGTAGTTTTAGACCAATTAAAAAACACATACAAGGCCTCCCATATAGAAATACACACAGAAGCTCTGTGTGTCGAGCCATAGAAACCCTCTCATTGCCAGGCGCAAGGAAAGTGATTTTATTGAAAGTCAATATAAAGTTTTTTGTTCATAAAATAGTATTGATTTATAAATAAAAACGGAATGATTGGAGAATTGACATTAAAACAGGAACCTTGGTCCTCATAAAATACAACTATACAATGAGACCATCACATTTAGCTTGAACAAACAAGTTAGCTCAGACTGAATTTTTCATGGTTAGGATTTGTGGTAGCAACACAAAAAGATCGTGATGAATGTCGATTTTCAATTTAAAATAACCGATCGTGAATTGAAAATATCAATGAAACAGTCAGGGCGGAGCCCATGAAAGCAGACATGGGGTTAATTGAACATGGGGTTAATTTTTACGAACACAATAATCTGGAAATCTGGAAATTGATTAAATGGTGTTTTATGCCACTTCGGCATTTTAAGCCATGTCATATATGACATTCAACTTTTATTGGAGGTATCGGTGAGAAACACAGATCTACGGCGGTAAAACTATGAATCATTGTCAGGGTTGAGTTTGGAGTCGAGCACACCGTGTGTAATGTCGGTGCAAACTCGCGACCTCAGTGTAGATACACAGATGATATAAGTAGACTACTTATACCACTCGGTCAACGTTATCTCTACTAGACATACAATATTGTTAGTTTTTGCAGCAGGTGCCTCAAGCGTGGTAGGAGATATTGCCACAATTATGTACGTGAAATAAATAGACGAAAAGAAACTTTGTTGGTTATTTGTATTATCGTCCCGCGAGCGTATTAAAGTTCTAACAAATAATTATAAAAATGAAACTAATGAAAAAGAAATAACTGTCACTAAGAAATTTTAAGGTTTTGGTGGGGATACAAATTTAGCCTTTTTGAGCGACTATAATGCGTCTTATTTTCTCCCAAAACTACAAATATGGTTTTTATCGTCACTGAACGTGCACTCTTCAAACACATTTCCAACTATGGTCCACACAGTCTTTTCATATTATTATGTAATAACCCCTAAAGAAGAATTTCGTCTCTATCCGCCAACTGGCGACGCCCGGAGAATCGAAGTTTTTCGCACACTATTTACACCTCACAGTGAGTAGAAAATGTAACTTTAAGGACTATGTTAAAAGAGGCAACAACAAAAAATTATTTAGATGAACCTAACCTTTTTTGTGTATTGCACCGTGATATTTACGACACGGTTTTAGCTATATTATCATTGGGTAGAAGCCTAAATAGTTTGAGTGTTAGCTTGAAGGTGTGCTTGATTATTTAATTCAGAAGGATTGCAAGTTGTGCTGCGTTTAGTGGTTCTCAATAGGTACTCCAGTTATAAGCCTTAATATCTGAAGTCTATGATAAAGCTGACAAATTTTAACGGGACAAACCTTAAACAACAAAACAAAAAAAGAAGTCAAAGTAAAGAAAAAAAATTGAACGATCATGTTAAATGTCAGATGTAAATTAATTTAAAACGTTTATATTTTTCAAAAATGCAGATGCTCTCTTGTTAATTGATTTATAAGATAGCGGACTAACATGTTCGTAAATTCAGTATTTCATTTTAAAGGAATTTTGAAAAAAGGTGTATTCGGCATTGAAGCGCGGGATATTGTCACCCTTCCGGAATACCTGACCTCACCCCCTTGTTTCGAATGTGTTTTAGTTGCTGATTTGTGTGTTGGACGTTTCAGTGTTTGTGTATTGATGTATTTGGAAGGTTTATGCTAGTCATGCCTTATAATTTTGTCCTGGAATTTTGTCTTTTTAATGCGCCTCACTACCTTCTGGTATGACATTACAACAAGAATGGTGTGCATCGCTGCTTTGCAATTTTATTCAACTAAAATCTCATTTAAATGCACTAGCGTTCATTTGATCTATCCATTATTTATAACGCTCTATAGTGAAGGGAGGATATATCTCTAATGTTATTTATCGAAAGTTTTTCCAAGTTATTTTGTTTGCAATATACTATAGTGATAAATATCGGTAATGATAAAACTTGTGGGCGAATTTAAGATTTAAAGAACAAATTAATCACATCTTTAGGTAATATGACGTTTCGTATTTTAAACAAAATTGATAAACTTATCTGCACAACAGTTTGTAGTTCTATAAAACTGCACAATACTTCCGATATTTACAGATTATGTAAACAAAAAACAAGAGCTTTTCCTTCACAACTGTTTTAATAATTATGATAAATAAATAACTGAAAATGATTTAAATTGAGAAGGTGTCTGTATGCACGTGCTTCATGTTAAAGACTGAAGGTTTCTTAAAGCACATGTTCTACATGTCAAAGAATTGAGAATAAAAGGTGTAAGTCTCGATTAGCTCCTTTTTTAATGACAGAGCTACAAAGAGGTCCCATTACACGTAATGGAGCAAGCCGGGAGTGATTCACACCCGGGGGTTTTATGCATATAATCAGCTATTTAACTGTTTTGCTACATACGTTTTAATGTCTTTGAAGTTTAACTGATATTTCTACAACACCTTATTCGTAACATAACTGTAGTTTTACACTTTATTTGTAATCATGGCAGTTGTCAAAATTTGAATTCCGGAAATGCATAATTTCTTAATCGATTTTGTAAAAAATGTTCATCCGGATGAAGTTTTCCGTATTTTTGGGATCAAATTTTTACCGATACGATTCTACAATTCTACACCCTACCATTTCAATTTTGTCAACAATTACGAAAAAGTGTTAAAATTATTGAATAAGACAAGGTAAAAATGTCAGCTGAAAGACAGAGAAAGGAAAAAAAATATATTTAACAAAGATAGCAGTTTAATAGCTGAAAATATGTATAAATCCCAATAGTGTTTTTTGCTCCATTACGAGAAAAGGGACCTCTTTGCAGCTCTGTCCATAACTAATGAGCTACAGTATTGTAGCTAAGTCTCGATAAGTGTGTTTTAGTACATTTTCATTAAGAGTTAATGAACTTTCAAACTTACCATTATTTGACAGCGGTCCAAAGATATCTGTTTTTGGCTAAAAGACAATGGCAAACAAATAGAAAATTGAATAAGTCTAACCAGGCATGGAAAAATCATTAATTATGTTATTAAAACTCTTTATTCGTGCTTGGTTTCCGTGTATATATCTCAGATTACGTCATTTTTTATATGAAAAGTGCAGAATACGTCTAATATAAGACATGTTCTCACAATTATGGTATTGTTCACATATTGTCTGTATTAGGGAGGAGTGTAGTAATTAATTTCTAAGATAACAGAGAGGGTTTAAAGAAGAAAGTACATGTAATGGCAGAGAAAATCAGGACAAAATATAATCAGTAAAACAAACTTAGATTTCAGCACTCTAATTCCGGGGACCATACTGGGGGAAGGTGGCGTTCCCATTCCTCGACCCACATACCGGTAGCTGCTCAACGCTTTCCGGAAACCTCTCTCGGGGTTTTCATGTTATAATGTAGAAAGGCTGACCGCGGATAGTAATGATTAACGTGTTGGAGAATTCCTTGCATGATAGACACACTTTTCTAAAATTCGGGAAAGAGTAGGCTTATTGCGGCCGCTACAAAAAGCTAAATTACCTGCTCCTTCCCATTTTTCTATATACTTTTCCCGTGTAAGTCCAAATTTGTTCCTTATATCGCACCCATGTTTCTCGTTTATTTATTGTTTGTGTTTGATAACCTGCTCTCGTCCTGAATATAGATGCATTTTTGCTCTCTAGACGTAAGCAAACATTCAATCAATCAGTCAACACCCAAAACAAACGATCGTCCCCTAAATTTTGTGGAAAGGATCAAACAGTGAATATTAACCCGAATGTCATGACCATACACTTTAATATTTTCTCGATTTTAAATATGACTCGGACATTTTGTTTATGTTTTATTTTTTTTTTTTTTTTTTTAATTTTTTAATTTATTTTTTTTTGTTGTTGCTGTTTTTCACTTTTTATCAGTCTTTTGAGTTTGAACAATATTTTGAGTTGTTGTGGACTATATTTAAACAATATAAACTAATATTTAAAATATGTATACTTGTTTCTGATGTTACAATACTTACAATAGTTTTGTTTGCTTCTTTGAACTTCGAAACATCAAAACTTTTTTGCGAAACCTAAAACAATAACAAAATAATTAAAACTGTTTATAAAAGCGTAAAATATATTTACATCTTGGGATTTAAACACAGTATAAATATAATAAAACTAAGCACCTTTCTACCATTACTAATTTTCTAAGAGCAGACAACAGACTAACCACATGCGAACATTAAAAAAAAATAGAAAATACAAAGACGTTGTGAAAAAATCTTATCTAAATCAATAGTGGAAAGTAAGATGTCAAAATAAATAGCACCACAGTTTTCAGCACTTGTCGTTGATATTTTAGTGATCAACTGACACATTGTTAGAAATGCTAAACAATATTTTCTAGTGATGATGTTTCTTCGAAAGTTGATTCGGGTGAAAAGGGTATTCTGACTTAAATGTTTCTAAAGTAGTTTGCTGATTAGACAATTGTTGTGTTTTATTCAATCTAACACAATTATAATAGGTTTTTTTTAATATTTTTTAGAAAATTAAAATATTTTGATGTTATTTCTCGCATTACTTTGCGATGTTTCAATTGATGTTGGTGATAATACTAAGAAGCTTTTGTCTTTTGTCAACTTCTGATGAATACTTAAAATTCTAGTTTTACATAATATCAAATTAATGTTACAATATCAGTAATTATGGAATATCTATCATATTCGTCTAATTTGACATTTAAAAGTTACTAGGATTATCATATCCATCCTATATCTTACATTTCCAACGCTGAAAGTATAGTGTCATGTGAGTTTACACCAAGGCCATAATATGGCAGCGATAATAAGTGACCATACAGCTACACAACGGTACTTGCATGTTTGGTTTACAACTTATCCGGCCATTCAATTCATGTAAGTTGTTAAGAAAATATTTTTGACTAGCATTAAATATACAAATCACGTTCCTCTTTGCTAAAGACCTAATTTTGTGAACTCAATTATCTAATTCATTAATTGAAATTCAGATTTTACAAAACTTTGATCATAGTAAAATATAACACCTTGTTCTTTGAATTTAAATCAATTAATATTTTACCATTTTCTACAATTAAAATAATTCTATAAAAAAAATGTTCAAAAACACCAAGGAAGCTTCCCTGAGAAGTTGCTATAAAACAGTTCATTTAAAGCAATTTATTTCAGGATAAAGCATATATAACAACACATCTATTGTTAAAGTATGCATAAATATTTAAATTTAATATTTCCATGAAAAAATAATACTACAAATTATTGCTGGTGCATTAGAGAAGGCCTCATAATAAATTTATTCTCACAACCATATACATTGGTACAGGGACTATTTACATTATATAATACATAAACAAAATAAAGAAATTAAAGACAAAACTGACATACATAATATTACTGTAAATAACAATAGAGCCAAATATTAATAAGGATGACTTGCTCTTTTGTTTATTTGGAGCATTTCGCTAAAATACAATAACCTAGATTTATCTTCTGAAGTCACATATTTTAAGAATTAGAGATCCCGTTTCGAACATTTCGTCATCAGAATGTCTCGTTAACAGATCCGGACAGAACATGAAATGTTGTAAATGACTATCACAAATAATGTTTTGATTGATTGATTGATTGATTGATTGATTGATTGATTGATTGATTGATTGATTGACTTTTAATAGTATTTTTATCGTGGCGTCCTGTTTTTATTTTGGAATAACATTAGCAAGAAATTTTTGTTAGCCACTTACACCGTTCTTATTGCAAAACGAACCATTATAATTTTAAATGGTTACTTTTTAAATGTTTCCAATAGATGTTTGCTACAATATTTTCCTGTTGAAAACGTCCTTGCTGATGATGATACTTGCTAATAACGGGAATAGTCATTTAAATCAAATTGGTGAAATCTTAAAAAGCTCGAGTCCCCCTTTGCTATAACATGACAATAACATACGTTGATTTCATTCAAGCGATAGCGAATTATTTCAATTACTTGTTTTCAAAACTTATATTTATAAAACTGTAAGAATTACCGAAAATAAGCCCCAAAACCTTCTTGTAACTCGACATGACGACATCGAACGGTATATATTAATCATCATAATTTAAACTACCATGTATGACCTACCAGGTTATAAATTGACTTAAGAGATATCGATCTTAAAATTACAGCCGTAAATGATATGTATTAGTGCTCGAACTTAGGCGTCATAAACATTGGCTAATATTATTACCTTCTTTCTCCGTGCTTTTGAATGGAAACGATCTCCCCAATGCAAAATCTGCATTATAAGTTTGAAGAATTTGTTTGTGTATTCCTTGGTCTAGATTGAAATAAATGTTTAAAGTCCAATTGAAAATTTAATATTCTGAGCTATTGACCCTTTACAACGTGAGACATTTAAACTATCTGGAAACAAATACGGACCGGATTTTTACACCTTTCTAAGCTATTTAAAACATGAAGATAGCCTTTGTTTTAAATATTTAAATGGCTTTCAATTTTATCCTAATTAAACATGTTCAATACGAATGAGACACAACCACAAGGGTACAAGATGACAGATTACGCCCTCTGTTGTCGTCATATTCAATAGTCATTAAGATTTAAAATTAGTATCCTAAACACTGTGTTATCTAAATTACTAGTTGGCAAATGATCTTATTATAAGATATATTACATTAGTACTAAAGAAAAAACTATATTTAATTTTAATTATACGTCTTGCTATTATTAGAATGTCTTTTTTTTATCAAAGTGGCATTCGTTTTATCAATCTAATCACAATTCGATATTTTACATGGCACACTGATTCGAATCCGGGACAAGGGAAGGAGTAATCGAAAGATAGAGGGTTTGGCTGTGGCAAAATTAACTGTTTTGTGGATTTTTTAAGAGTTTGGAATACAGTTTTCCATTCAAATGTTGTCAGTATTAGATGGATGCTGAAAAATAAGTTATTTATAAACAATTTTATAATAATTATATTCTATAGCATCACAACAAAATTCTATTTTGACTGATCGAAGTCCTCACAGATACTAATCTATTGTTTAAAGTGGACGATTACATATAGATCAAGTCTTGTTAAAACTATAATCTTTTACTTTCTCTCCCTTTTTCTACCTGTCGACAAAAAAGGGAGCAAGTGAACGTAGATTGGTTTAAATCAACAATATACGGGTAATTTTATTGTCTAGTAACGATGTTTGCCGGAATTTTATTGTTCTTAATTCCATTATGTTTGTGCACTATAGTTACGTAAAGTATGATTCATGCAATGAGTTGCTAAAAACGATAGAGACGAAGAAGGCATTTTCTTTGCATAAAGATCCATAAATTTTATACCACAGAAATAAACTATATGGCTCTGATTTTATGAAGAAATTTACGATAGATTTACTTAAAGGAATGAGAACATGTCAATCACACATTAATTGTAACAGCAGTTTTGTATTAAGGTTTGTGCGTTTTAAATTTTGCTTTTAACACAATGTATTTCAATTCATATTTTAATACATCCTTAGCACTGTGTAATAGTACGTATATTGAGATATTTAAAGTTTACATTTATCACTTTAATTACTCGTCTTGAAAACAGGTCAGTCATTCGTAGCAATGGTCTGTCATCACAACTTTCGCTAACGCATAGCGTAATAAACAGTATATAAATATGGTTTTCTGACTTGCTCTTGATTGTATATGAATGCTGATATCTAGGGATCGGTTAGTTTGTAATATTTATTCTATAATGTACGATTGTTGTACAGATACTATCTACATGAATTAATAGCTATCTTTTTGGTGAATTATTTATCAATATTGTGCGTTGTAAGATGCGCGATTTGGCTTAAACATGTATTTAATTAAAAACTAGTGTTATCACACACCTTTGGGGTACCAAGACTGTCTCACTGGTGTTAACAGAAACTTTTGGGGAACTAAGTAAATGTGGTTTCATAAAACGCTATCGTGATTTTTCAACCATTTACAGAGCCGCTTGTCGAGTTAAATGTATATTTTGAAGGGTTGAGAAATAGCGTATATTGTTTTATTACATGAATCAGATATATTGATTGCAGCTATTATGATTGGCTCCCGAAAAAATTGTACTGTTCAACCTTTTTAAAAACAAGTTATTATTGGATTCTGCTTGACCGCGTATGCAGCGGACGTTGATGCCATTTTAGTACTGTTGCGATTTAACATGACCCGAAAGTAGTATTCCGACCAACCAACCATGCATTTTTAAATAGTGCGTTTCACATCATTTATCTAGCATGCATTTTCAAACAATACATTTCGCATCAGTCGTTTTGCAATAAGCTCGATAATGTTGGAATATTTTTTAAATATATTTATCTATTTTTGACTCTTTTCAATTAATAATTGAACATATATAGTACTGTTCAGGGAATATAAGTGCATTATGTTCAAAAATATATTTGAAGATAATATATTTCATCAAACCTGCAATATCTTTATTGATCAAACAGATGGTTTAGGAGTTTGTAATCAAAGTTGCAGAATAATTTGATAAAAATAGATATATATCAAATTAGTTTGTTTTTAAATATCAAACTTGCGGGCTGCGTGATGTACATCCAATTTGGAATGCGACCCTAAAATTTCACATACTGTGTTTCGAAAGCATATTAAAATTGCAATGTGGTGGACGACATTCACACCTTCATAGCTGCGTAAAGGATCTCGGTGGCAGAGTGGTTAAGGTAGTTCGTCTACTATTTATCATGTGGTCTATCAACACCGAGGTTTCGGGTTCTGGTTTCACTGCGAGTGAAATTCACAAGGACTAGTAGTTTTCCTGTGATGGTCGGCGGTTTTGCCCGGTTACTCCGGCTTCCTTCCTCAATAAAAACGGGACAACGCGATAATAGTTGAAAATCTGCTGAAAGTGGCGTTCAAACACCATTTAAACAAAAAATATAGTTGCGTTAGTACTATTAAATGTTTGTTTGTTTTGATGGGTTTAGCGCCGACATTTGTTAGCAATATCATGGCATCCAGTTTTTATTAGGGGGAGAAAGCCGGAGTACCGAGTGAAAGCACTCGACCCTCAACAGGAAGACTACAAGTCCTTGTGAATTAAGGTTTGAGTCGAGTCGAGTACACCCTGCATGCATTAGAACCCCCTTGTAATTAACCATATATGTGTGTGAACGACTTGATTGCCTAAAGTTCATTCGGTTAATTTTCAACCAATGCAATGGCAGATCATAGCTGTCGAATGCAAATATCAAGTTACTCTTAGTTTAAACATAAGACTTAAATTAGAACTTCTTAAATTTGACTATTAAAATGCCTCGTTGACTTTGAAGTAAAGTATCGTTATTATTTTTGTATACTTGAAAATTAACGATTTTCTACAACTTATTAACGGTTGGGATGTCTCTGGCGGTAGTATTGAACGTTATTTAACACATGTTATGTGTGCCTTTATAACCTGTATGATCTATTTAAAGAGGAACACTGCTTGCAGACAAGATGAAAACGATACATTTTAAGTATTATTCAAAGAATATAAAGCGTTACATCGGTGCATATGTCACAAAACAATCGAAAGATTTAAATCATGGAACAAACTTCTTTTTTTTCCCACTAGTAATGTAAAATTAAGATATGATATAGAAATAGTACTAGTGTACAAATGTAAACAATCATTAACGTTATGGTGGCGATACACTGATCATCTTGTATTCAATACTAAGCCTGAATTAATATAATTTATACGTAAAAAGCTGAATATAGAATTTAAGCACAACTTATAAATAAAACAAATCAATGCGTTTAATTATAAAAGAACCAAACAAACGAAATAAGAGTGATCAGGTTCTCCATGTTATAATACGTTTTCTTGAGTTCGAGGAACTCTATAAATGTAAAAAAACCTAAAGCTCTCGTTGTGCTACGCCAGCAGACGAGAGGGAGAACGCAACCAACTACTACAACAAATATATAACGGACAAAAAGCGAGGATGCACGGCAATTTTAATTTCTGATTTCTTGAAGTTTTTTTTCATGTGTAATACACACGTCTTAACATTACGCTATTAGGATCAGAATGACAGGGAAAAGGTTAAAAATTTCAATTTGCAAACTTACCCGATATGGCCTCGGCCATGTTGAGATGATTGTAACTTAAGTTACGATTATCAGGTTGAAAATTATGTACATAGTTCATATGTAACAAGTATAGAACATATACAAAAATAATTAAATACAATTATTATACCTACCATCAAATAATAAAAAGGTGCGTTACCTTTGACCAAATATTGGTAAACAAAAACGCAGAATAATGTTATTATAGCACAGTTTGTAAACCATGAAGGAAGACCAACAATGGAGCAGTGTATGAAGGATAAATGACGCCTTCAAGTTAACACATGGATAATGTTTTAGTGTCAAAAATGTGGAACAAATCAAGTAAATCTGGAAACAAATTATTTAGGGGGAACAGATTATATACTGAAGTGTTTTGTCATTTATATAAATTTCATCACAATGATCGATGCTTTTATATGGTCGACAATCACAACTGTAAATGTTTTCACATGCAAACGTAGTGGCCTTCAAAATGAGTCCTTGAAGAGTAAACATGAAGTAAAAAGAAAGAAAAAATTACCACACACCCTTAACCAGACAAAAATTGTGTATTCCTAAAACTGCTCAAACACGTCATTATGACGCATATTACATATTTCAGAAAGTGAACATCGAGTGGATTTTTAAACTGTTTATGCGCGTTTTTCTTCAACATGTACTAGCTACTCTTTTGTCAGAAGATATATTAATATTCTGGGTTGTAGTAAACTAGGTAATAAAATTCAAACAAAGACACGTGTCGTGATAATAGAAAATCATGTCATTTTTGAAAAAAAAATCCTAAAGGGACCAGAATTATAAAATGGCGATCTTCTTTTTTCAAGGATACTGTCTGATCTAGTTTAAAATTATTCTGTGTTCATTTGACTTGAAAACTTACCTTTGATGTTATTTCAATCTCGTTGGTGTAAAACTTAAATGGTGAAAATTCTACATTTATTACTAACATAAGTGTTACATTATGTTTAAATAAAATTCAAGTACTGGGTAACATCAATCAATTATTTTACCGTCGCAAATTAGGTCTTCTAAAATATAGCGATGACGTGTAAAAATATTTTTTTAAATGTCACAATAATATCTCAAATTGATTTTGACAAAGCACTAATGACTATTAAATTACAAACAAAAATTGTACATCAGCACTCAAACTTATCAAACATATATAGTTTACAAAATCACGTCAAATTCGCTTTAAATATACTAGAGAGAGGTAAAGATACTAATGAGAAAACATCCTTTTCTCTACCAAACCGAACAGCCATATAAAATGTTTTCGAACTTTGCGGGGGTAGGCATATTATCACAAAACATTATCTGCTGAGATTAATATTTAATAACGGTGATCATTTTAAATTACAAAGGTCAAAAGTACAAACAATTGCGGTTATTGGCACTTGCCAGTAGACACAGAGCTCATGAGTTATAGAGTGAGTTTAGAGACTGGATTAGGAGGGTTTTATAACAGCATTTTATACAGATTTTAGAGGATGGAAGTTAGATGCAGAGCTCAAGGGGTTAGAACCAAATAAAATGAAATATGCCGGGTTATATTAAATAATCTTAAAATTATAAGGAGTTTATGTCGTTTCACGAAACTGAAAAAAAATTAAGGGACACAACGCGTAGCAACGACAAAAAAGAAGCACAAGTATAAAATAAACAATTGCAGGAAGGATAAGTCTAGCGGGAGAAATTAGTCAAAACGTAGAGGGTTGAATCAGGTAACTCGCAGAAAATAAACATACCAGATTATTATGTTGTATTGCAAAAATCTCATGTCGATGCAGCGAGCCTCGACTTAAAACGAATAATTTATTCTTCTAAATTTGAATGTGTATACTTTTTTTTAAATAGTTAGTAATTCCCTGGGTGCTAGAATGGTCTGGTTCAAAACATTTTCTGCGTTAGTTTGACAATAACTTACATGTGTTACTGCTTCAGTCTGCGATGTATTTAGCTAAAATGGCGATAAAATGTCTATATAATTAATTAAATGCAATTGATTTCTGCACTTCCAGATACTTGATTTGTCCATCATAAAATATACTAAAGATGTCTAAAATTTAGATGAAAGATAGATTATTGTAGCAAATTTAAGTAAAAAAATATATATGAATGTTTGGGGTAGCATTCCATCATCAATTAAAATACCCATAGCCAATCTGATCCGACGTTACATTTCCTGACAATGTTTCCCATGCAAAATACCCTTAACCAATCTAATTTGATGTTACATTTCACTATAATTTTTCTCACATTCAATCAATGGGATTTGACCTTATATTTCATTACAATGATGCAGCATATCGTCAAAAAACATTATTAAATATTCATAGTTACCAAAATACCAAGAACACTATTTTAAAAACACATAAAAACAATTGTTAGTTGATCAATTTAATTAAAAATATTCTTTAACTTGCTCCCCTTCTTCTGTTGTCGCCACGTGTGAGATCTGACGTTAACCCGTACAGATAATTAACATTCTAGTCATCTTAGTTTAAACAAAAATGATGTTATGCAAATGAATGTAAGGATTTTTAAACAAACCAATCAAATTGCAGCTCTGTTTTTGTTCTGATTTCCACATGGTCATGCAGACGATAGAATTTTTTTTTTGTAATAAACTTGTCACAATCAAAATTTATGTGTGTACCGTTATGTTGTCAATTTCACAATGATTATAAGAAAATGGCATTTCAAGTCGGCTTCATGACATATTTAAATTTACATTAAGTGAGTACCTCGATATTTCTGTAGTTGGTTTGCATTTTTAGACCCACTGTGACAAATCTGATACTGGTATAACTATATTTATAGGGTCCTGGACAAAACAAGATGAGCATAAAAATTTGAAATAACTAATTAGGTATACGACTGTCAAGCTTCGGAAAGTCACTATTTTGTTGGTCCTTTAAGTCACGTGATATTAGATTATTAAAATATGACATGATTAGACCTTTCACGTGTCGACAATAGAAAAGGGGGGAATCAAGCGAAAGATTTAATTTTAATTAGATTTTGAGTTGATTAACTTGACATAGAATAATTTCATGAACACCAACATACTGCATAATGTACATGTAGGGCTTTATGCTTGTATCGATGTATACATGTACACATCTGCAAATAAGTACCCACAGAGTACACTTTCCTACTTTTTGTCTTTATTGTTCAATACAATTTTCAACGACGGTTTTTAATTCGGAAATTAAGAAAAGTGGTTTACGCTTCATAATAAGATTCCAACCAATTAAATACTAAAATGTGAAAGTGATTTTGCATATAGATTCTTAACGTTTATATATGACATTTATGGGTTAGTATTTTGATTTTATTTTGACTTCTGAATGTGTTATTAATAACACCAAGTTTCACGAGACATTGATATAAAGTTTGGATATGGTAACTTATCATAAGGGATATTAAAAAGCGAGAATTATCAATATTAATATTGTGAATATATGATACATAATGCTGGTATGTAATTAAGATTGGGGGAAGTCTCTTTGAAGAATCATACAGGATACTAAAAACAAATGGGTTTCATCAAAAGGACTCGAAAACTCCCCCGCATGTCATAGATTATGAATTCAAGAGATTGTATGGCATTAAGTTGTCTATTTCCGTACATATGGTACAGATAATATCTACTTTTTTGCTCATACTCTCGAGGAATAATGTATTCTTTTAGCCAAAAACAAATAACCAAACTGCCTGATATTGTTTACAAAATTATTCTGTGTTTTGTTTTGAAATGATAACTTACATTTGATACTGTGTCAGTCTGGGTGGTGTTAAGCTAAAATGATGATAAAAACGTATGCATTTATGACAAGAAAATGACATGTGGATTACTGGAGATGTTTCAAACAATCTTATATGTAAACTAAAACACTATGACTAAAATAGTCAAGTATTCAAATATTTATACAAAATTAATATGTTCAAAATGCTACACCATCATCGTCCTCTGCTTGTACGTATCTATCTCATTTGTTAATTGCTTATGGCGGGAATGTTAGGAATATTCTTCCGCACACTATATTATATTGGAAGCGCGGGAAAATATTTTACAAATATTTTGTATGTGACCTGTATCGGGAAAATATTTGAAAATATTACATATGTTTTATGATTCTTACATTTTCATTGGATTATTTAGTCACGTGGTCCCCCAAAATATTCTGTGTATATATTCTATTTCTAAAGCATATTTAAGGCTTGTTACTATTTTTAAAGCATATTTAAGGCATGTTACTATTTATAAAGCATATTTAAGGCTTGTTTCTAAAAATAGATCCGGATATGTTACTATTTATAAAGCATATTTAAGGCTTGTTTCTAAAAATAGATCCGGATATACTCTTCCGACTCATTATTCTAAATTTAAATAAATAGAGAAAAATTCATATGTAATATAACAATTAAGGACTTTTTACTCTGTCAATACGTAGTTATATGGACCTGTAGAAAAATATTGACCTCGGACTTCGTCCTCGGTCAATATTTTCCTCCACGGTCCATATAACTACGTATTGACCTCGTAAAAAGTCCATATTTGATAAATATTTTGTATTAAGTAGTAAGTAAAGCTGTAAGATAAAATTATTTGTATATAAAAAATATGGTTGAATATGTCATAATTTAAAAAACAAAATATAGCAAAATACGCTGATTTAATTTAAAAATAAATAAAACAGACTGCCTCGATTTGATGATTGTTTCATTGGTTTGGACAACAGAAAGTTCCGTGTTATGTATAAAACAACCTACCTTATCGACCTCCCATTCCTTGGGATCTCTATATATTGTTTTTTGTCTTAATAATTTTTCACTTTTATATTGCTCTCGTTGCATCTTTTGAGCATATGTTTCTGGGTAATCGTCCTTCGGAGGTTGTGGGGGTTGCCATGTTTTAAGTCTATTGTTTGAATTGCTGTCTATTCCACCGTTTTTCTGACCGGTCTTATTATTATTTCTATTACTAAATTGATCACTAAGTAAATCATCGCCTTCATCGTCACTGTCTTCAAAAGGTTGGGGAATACGTCCTTTTGTTTTATTGTTGTTTTCGTTCAAATCTAATTTGGTCGTGTTTCCGTTTTGTTGTTTTGTGCCTTGATCGGAACTTTTCAATGGTTCCGATGACCTTACGTTAGAAGTAGGTATCGATACACTTTTTGTTTTTGCCGGCACAGATTCGGACTTTTTTATTTCATGGTGTGGAGTCGAATTTTTTTCCTTACTAGATCCAGATCCCATTCCTTTAACTTTCCAAACCCACTAAAGAAATAACCAGTTTCACTTAAAAACGACAATTCTAAACAATTATAATAAAAATAAAGTATTAATTCTAATCCATCTGAAGTACAATCTAAATGACCTAAGTTTAATCCAGTTTAATCCAAGTTTACAATCTAGAAACGTCGAATTCGTTTTCGTCGCTGGGTATCCCTATAGCACATATAAACAACGTCTAGTAAATAAACCATAGTATAAATCGATCTCACTAAATGGTAATACACATTCCAATGATTAATATATTAATTTTATTCCATATTTTCCAACTTCTGAGTTGTTGTCAATACAGATATATCGCCTATTTTAAATAATCTACGGTTTGTTAAAATGCCAGACTTAGTAATCAGTCCCAATGACTTCAACAACAAATAAACAAAAAATTATGAAAAGGTCGCTTTAAATTTTTTGTATTCACTACGGTTCCGCCAAATGGATATACGTAAGTGTGTATTGGGACGTATATTAAAGTTTAATTCAACAAGTTATTTAAAAAGGGCTATAAATGAAAGGTGCTCTTTATTGATTATCGATCTGAACAGGTAAAAACTTCGATCATTTAATGTTGTTCCGCAATGCATTAAATGATTTGAACTTGTAATACTTTTAACTTTATACAATTTCGTGATGCGCACGTCATTTGTAGACTGGACGGATTAACTAATATAATAAACGATAACGACCCATTGGAATGACAGGCTAAATTACTCCTGCTAAAACTGCTTCTGATATACATTGTCAATGTATACAATTTATTACTGTATTTCTTTAAATTAATTACTTAAACCAGTTGAGTGATATTTTATTCTATTATAATTTTATTGATAATTGTCAGAACAGCCATATTTCTGCTATATATAATGGATAATGGACAAGCAGTTGGTTTGGGAAAGTAAATTCAGGTGCAATATGTCTACTTAGTACTGTGCAATGTGTCTACTTAGTACTATGAGGGGAATCGGTGGCCGAGTTGGTTGTTACGGTAGTTCGTCCACTATTGATCACGTGGTCTGTCAACACCGAGATTACGTGTTCGAGTCTCACTGCTGACAGGGTGTACTCGACTCCAATCTAATTGACGAGGATTGCCAGTTTTCCTGCCGCAGGTCGGGGGTTTTCTACGTGTACTCCGGCTTCCTCCCCCAATAAAACTGGACGCCATGAAATAGCTGAAAAATTGCTGAAAGTAACGTTAAACATTAAACAAACTTAGTACTGTGCAATGTGTCCACCTAGCACTTTGCAATGTGTCTACTTAGTACCGTGCAATGTGTCTACCTAGTACTGTGAAATGTGCCTACTTAGTACTGTGTAATGTGTCTATCTAGAACTGTGCAATGTGTCTACCTAGTTCTGAGCAATGTGTCTACCGAGTACTGTTCAATGTGTCTACTTATTACTGTGCAATGTGTATGCCTAGTACTGTGCAATGTGTCTACTTAGTACTGTGCAATGTGTCTATCTAGTACGGTGCAATGTGTCTACCTAGTACTATGCAATGTGTCTACCTAGTACTGTGCAATGTGTCTACATAGTACTGAGCGATGTGTCTACTTAGTACTGTGCAATGTGTCTACTTAGTACTGTGCAATGTACCTAGTAACTATGCAATGTGTCTACCTAGCACTGAGCAATGTGTCTACCGAGTACTGTGCAATATGTCTACCTAGTACTGTGCAATATATCTACTTAGTACTGTCCAATGTGTCTACCTAGCATTGTGCAATGTGTCTACAGAGTACTGTGCAATGTGTCTACCTAGTACTGAGCAATGTGTCTACCTAGTATTGTGCAATGTGTCTACCTAGTACTGTGCAATGTGTCTACTTAGAACCGTGCAATGTCTCTACCGAGTACTGTGCAATGTGTCTACTTAATACTGTTCAATGTTTCTACTTTGCGCTGTGCAATGTGTCTACTTAATACTGTGCAATGTGTCTACTTAGTATTGTGCAATGTGTGTAATTAGTACTGAGCAATGTGTCTACCTAGTACTGTGCAATGTGTCTACTTAGAACTGTGCAATGTGTCTTCCTAGTACTGTGCAATGTGTCTACTTAGAACTGTGCAATGTGTCTACCTTGCACTGTGCAATGTATCTACTTAATACTGTGCAATGTGTCTACTTAGTACTGAGCAATGTGTCTACCGAGTACTGTGTAATGTGTCTATCTAGTACTGTGCAATGTGTCTACTTAGTACTGTGCAATGTACCTAGTAACTATGCAATATGTCTACCTAGTACTGAGCAATGTGTCTACCGAGTACTGTGCAATGTGTCTACCTGTACTGTGCAATGTGTCTACCGAGTACTGTGTAATGTGTCTTCTTAGTTCTGTGCAATGTGTCTACCGAGTACTGTGCAATGTGTCTACCTAGTACTGAGCAATGTGTCTACCTAGTACTGTGCAATGTGTCTACCTAGTACTGTGCAATGTGTCTACTTAGAACTGTGCAATGTGTCTACCTTTCACTGTGCAATGTGTCTACTTAATACTGTGCAATGTGTCTACTTTGTATTGTGCAATGTGTCTACTTAGTACTGAGCAATATGTCTACCGAGTACTGTGTAATGTGTCTATCTAGTACTGTGCAACGTGTCTACTTAGTACTGTGCAATGTGTACCTAGTAACTATGCAATGTGTCTACCAAGTACTGAGCAATGTGTCTACCTCGTACTGTGTAATGTGTCTACCTCGTACTGTGCAATGTGTCTACTTAGAACTGTGCAATGTGTCTACTTAATACTGTGCAATGAGTCTTCTTAGTATTGTGCAATGTGTCTACCTAGTACTGTGCAATGTGTCTATCTAGTACTGTGCAATGCGTCTGCTTAGTATTGTACAATGTGTCTACCTAGAACTGTGCAATGTCTCTACCTAGTACTGTGCAATGTGTCTACCGAGTACTGTCCAATGTGTCTACCTAGTACTATGCAATGTGTCTACTTAGTATTGTGCAATGTGTCTATCTAGTACTGAGCAATGTTTCTACTTAGAACTGTGCAATGTGTGTAATTAGTACTGAGCAATGTGTCTACTTAGTACTGTGCAATGTTTCTACCTAGTACGTTGTAATGTGTCTATTACTGTTCAATGTGTCAACCTAGTACTGTGCAATGTGTCTACCTAGTACTGAGTAATGTGTCTATATAGAACTGTATAATGTGTCTATCAAGTATTGTGTAATGTGTCTATCTAGTACTGTGTAATGTGTCTATCAAGTATTGTGTAATGTGTCTACCTAGTACTGTGCAATGTGTCAACCTAGTACTGAGCAATGTGTCTACTTAGTACTGTGCAATGTATCTATCTAGTACTGTGCAATGTGTCAACCTAGTACTGTACAATGTGTTTACTTAATACTATGCAATGTGTCTACCGAGTACTGTGCAATGTGTCTAATTAGTACTGTGCAATGTGTCTATCTAGTACTGTGCAATGTGTCTACCGAGTACTGTGCAATGTGTCTACTTAGTACTGTGCAATGTGTCTACTTAGTATTGTGCAATGTGTCTACCTAGTACTGTGCAATGTGTCTATCTAGTACTGTGCAATGTGTCTACTTAGTACTGTGCAATGTGTCTATCTAGTACTGTGCAATGTGTTAACCTATTACTGTGCAATGTGTCTACCTAGTACTGTGCAATGTGTCTACTTATTACTGTGCAATGTGTCTACTTAGTACTGTGCAATGTGTCTACTTAGTGCTGTGCAATGTGTCTATCTAGTACTGTGCAATGTGTCTACTAGTACTGTGCAATGTGTCTACCAAGTACTGTGCAATGTGTCTAATTAGTACTGTGTAATGTGTCTACCTAGTACTGTGCAATGTGTCTACTTAGTACTGTGCAATGTGTCTACTTAGTACTGTGTAATGTGTCTACCTAGTACTGTGCAATGTGTCTACTTAGTACTGTGCAATGTGTCAACCTAGTACTGTGCAATGTGTCTACCTAGTACTATGCAATGTGTCAACCTAGTACTGTGCAATGTGTCTACTAAGTACTGTGTAATGTGTCTATCTAGTAATGTGCAATGTGTCTACCTAGTACTGTGTAATGTGTCTATCTAGTACTGTATTCTTTTTTCGAAATCATTAAAAGGAGTCGTTAACGTTCATGATGCGTGGATCACCAACTATGGCCTGCGGGCAAGCCTTCTATATTATATACTGATAACCCCCACCCTATCTAGGCGGTATACAATATCTACCACCTGATGGTAGAACATTGATTTATTATATTAATAAACATTTAACTGTTACAATAACAATCTGTATTGTCCTCGAAAGTTTACAGAATTTTTTTCACATTAACCACCTTAAAATAGGACTTTCTGAAAATTCGATGTATGATTATCATTCATAAACGTTTATTTAAAAATATTTAACCTATAGCAAGATAGCATGGTCTGACCTCATGTGTTTTAATCATGGATCATCGTTCATATGTATATGTGCACACTACTGTCCACATATAGTCCAATGCAATGCCTTGTTATATTTCGACGGGAGCGCTGGACGGTACAGGATTAAAGTCCACTTCAATAAATGCAAATTTATCGGCACTTGGCATGCTTGAATTAAATTTTTCGTTTCATTTATATATTTATATTTAACTACCGAAGAACACATACTAATAGGACATTTTTTTGACAAATTCTACTTCATGTCTGACAACAACAAGTTGACCCCTAACTGGTTGGTTTTTTATAGAAACAAAACAAAGAAAGCAATTTACAAACAATTAACCACTTCAATACTCAGAAAATTTAGTGATTTTTCTTACTGCTTTGTACATGTTGTAAGTCATTGTATAACAGATAAAGTTCTGTAATTATCGTCTTATTAAAAATTTAAAATAGATACAAAAGAGCTGCTGAGATAAGACTGTCAGCTCGTCATATGATTTATTAATAAAAATCTGTTTGGTGGCCGATTGTTCCAGGCGGTGGTTAACTGTTTATTATTATTCAAGTAAAACTTATAAATTAATCAACGGCGTGAAAATCATATAATTTAATCAAACTAGAAGTTTTAAGAAATTTATGTGCCTATATAGTTGAATACGACCCGTTTCCAATCTTAATTGACAAGGATTGCCATCAGATTTTCTCCTGGTACTCCGGCTATCTTCACCAATAAAAACTTTCCACGAAACATAAACCCTGACTTGTGAGGATGACAAAAATTGTTGAAAGTGCATCCTCCCAAGCCATGGGTTGATTCCACGAACTTGGAAGGATGCTGAAATGGCGTTAAACACAATTCAAACAAACGTGGACAGTCTGTATACTTACGTCCCTGAAACAAATAAACAACTGAAAAAAATGAATTATGTCTAATAAATTAACAATTAGAACGAATAATCGTACCCTCGCTTTTTTTGTTTTTTGTTTTTTTTTTGCCAAATTACAAAACTAACTTCGGATTATAACGGCAGTAAAATTCGGCCTAATTAACAATGTGCACTTTAAAAAAATGTACTTGAAAAAATCAGTAAATTTGTTTTTCGGAAGTCGTTATTCCGAAAATGTAAAACAAACGTACTCCACATTGATTTTTTTAATGTGACGGGAATTTCTATAACGGTGAACGTGGTTATTTCGCGTTTTCGCCTTAATAGTTCATAGTGTTATTGCCTTCCTATTTTTCGATTTGCTTTTTCCGCAATAAAATATCCAAGGAAGCGCGAAATGGCAACATAGCTTTCCGACACGTCTTGCACAAAATACCCGGATGTAATATGGCCTGTAATGTTAATTACACGACGTCAAACTGACTGCAACCTAATTGATGATAATGCGGGCACAAAGCATACCATCCGTCATATATTATGTAATGATCATTATTCAATATAATTATATAAGTATTGAATAGTAACGTTATGCCTAGTGTAGTAAAACTGTGTAACTTAGTTGTGATCAGTGAGCACTTTAAATAAGCACATCACCTATGATCATAAATTTATATATAATTATCATTTCAGTTCTAAAGTATATGTGACGCCAATTGTTGTAAACTGTAACTTCTGTGTGCGCTTAAAGCATATCACCCAAGTGTTTTAAAACCATAAATTGCAAATCATATGAAGCATATCAATTGTTGGGGATCTCGTAGATGCAATTTTAACATTCCCGAGAGCGTCAATAAAAAGCTTAACACGTGTTATAGCATAAATCTACTAGGGGTTGTTAACGTTGAATTCTTGTAAATATTTAACAGCAAAAACCTATTGAAGTTGCTGTTAAATAATAGCTAGTAGATCGAGTGTGGAGTAATAATACGACTATAATTTTGCATCTTCCCATAACTCAAAAATATTTCTATATTCAATGTTTAATGATAAAAGCGACATATATGAGGTAAAATTGCAGGCCGATACCCATTTAAAATTGTTTTGTCTATATCTTATTCTTTTTTCCTGTACCTTTTGTCCCGTTTACGACTCTTTACTTGGCTTTGACCACTACATTCAGTGTGCTCGACTATAAAATAATAGTTTAACTGTCAAAAATCGGTGGTTTTTATCTGGTATACCCAATAAAAGCTGAATGCCATAATATAACTGAAGAATTTCTTAAACAGGCGTAAAAACTCAAAAAATCACTTGTAGAACAGAACTGTTCGAAGTAGATATGGTTTATTGGAGTACTTAATTGTCTTGTGCGAAGAATTTTTACTTATTTACATTTCCGTATTGATCAAAGATTTTTGTGACATCTTGATGTGTTCCCACGCACAACACTAAATAAATTAGACGACTTCATCATGAAACGTCCTATTTATATATTATAAAGGGACATGATGTACTAAGAACAGTAAGTCAGTCCGTCTAATAAGCAGCAAGAATATATGCAAGATAGTCAATTACTTTATTTAAGTACCGTGCACCTATTTTCTTGTTAAATGGAACGGTTTAAATAAAAAAAATATCTATATTCTTTTAGACGATGTGAAAATATTTGCCGATTCTAAAAAAATCCTCTGAAACTAATTTATAGTAAGCAAATTTAATAAATACAAAGATATTGCATATATACATGTTTCAAAAGTCTTAGTGTTGTGCAATCAGGACAAATTATCAATTGATTGTGTATAACAACAGCAATCGATCGATTATCTATTTTATAGATTAATATATATCCGTGATAAACACTGATCACAATAATTTTAAGAGGAAACTAAATAAATAGTGGAAAAATAATAGCAACTGTCTTGGTTTATGTTTTTTTTTTACTTTTTGATTTTGAAAAAGTTTAAACTTATGTGAAAAATTCACCGTTTAAAAATTCATAAATAGGGACCTTTAATCTGACGGATATTCGATTTCTGAAAATCTCAATCAATTAATCGCATCTAGTTTGAAAATTGTATTGATCAGCAGAACACCACAAGTTAATATAATACATGTAGTTATTTATATCATATTCATATCCTCCCCCAATGAAAACTGGGCGCCATGATATAAATGAAAAATAGCTGAAACAAACAAAACAAATACATATTTATTTAGTTTATCATGATTTATGTTCCAAACATTTCACGCGTTGCCCTTTTTCAAATGAAAATGAGTAATAGCGAGCATCGCAGACACGAGCTTTACTGTCACGTGTGTGTAAAAAGACTCTTGTGATCCATATTTACAAACCCAATAGAGAGCTCAGATGTTTCTGCTGCGTGATATCTGCAGAAAATGTTGAAGAAGAGCAAAATAATTTGATAAAAAACACTTAAAGATTAACGTACCATCGATCAAAATTAAGTATTTGTTTAAATATAACAACAAAAATTTCGATAAAATTCATGCAATTTCTGGAAGGCTGTAGGCTATTTTACATTGCCATTTGTCACACACAAGAGCTTGCTGTCAAGGTGTAAACTCTCTGGCATGGGTACTCCATTTCCAGAATGAACATACATGTTGCAAGCCGTTTTATATATCCAATGACCCGGTATTTCAATTACAGTATCTTCGATATGAGAAATTGGTGTTTTATGCCCCCGCGACTATAAGTCGAGGGCTTATAAATTTACCCTTGTCCGTCTGTGGGTCCGTCCGTCAGGATTAGCTTGTCCGGCTAACTCCTACAGTTTTAGGACTACAACATTTATATTTTGCAGAATGTTTGCATACATAATGGAGGTGGGCAAGGCCAAAGGATTTTGATTTTTGTGAAATATTTTTAAACTACAGAACTGTGAAAGGGGTACATGTCTTGCTCTGCTATCTACTCTTTCATCTTTGAAGTTACAGTGTTTTTATTTGGTAGGATATTTGAACACATTATTGAAGTGTGCAGGACCAAACGATTATAATTTTCAATAAATATTCTTAAAGCTACAGATAGTTGGACTTGGTCAGTTTGCCGACCAGGTAACTGAGATAGGGGTTCATGTCTTGTCCGGCTATCTTCTCCTTCATCTTTAAAGCTATAGTGTTTATACTGAACACATAATAGAGGTGTGCAGGGTAAAAGGGTTTTAATTTTCGATAAACATAGATAGGGGTACATGTCTTGTCCATTTCATGATCTTCTCCTCCATTTTTAGAGCTACAACATTTATATTTAACAGCATTTTTGCACACATAATGATAGTGGGCATGATAAAAGGATTTTGATTTTTATTTAATTTTCATAAAATTATAGTTGGACTTTGTTAGTTTGCAGGCGAGACAGCTGAGATGTGCACGTCTTTTGCGGCTATCTTCTTCATGTTTAGAGCTACTTTATTAATATTATATTTGAGGATGTTTCTACAAATAATATATGTGCGCAGTACCAATGGATTTTGCTTTCCATTAAATTTTCGTAACACGCTGCTCAAGTCACTGGTTAGGCGGGAGCACCATACATGTCTTACAGGCACACTATCCATCCTATAGAACTAATAATCGTACCCTCGTTTTTTTGTTTTTTTTTTCTTTGGCGAGGTTACGAATTTAGTCCCATTACTCGTAAAGTAGCAGAGCGGGAGTGAATAACTCCTGGCACTTTGATGTCCAAAACATGTTTCACGAAGACAGACTTTGTAAAATGTGTAATGACGCCACAATTGAAGACGAAAAACATTTATTTTGGCAATGTTCAAAATACTCAAATGAAAGAAAAGTATTTCTCAACAAATTGTCTTATTTCTGGAATATAAATTGTGATAACCTTCGTGAAGAGAATTTCTTTAAATCAATAATGAACACAAAAAACCAAGATGTGTTAAATTTACTGTCTTCATTTCTTCAAAAACTATTTCTAAGAAACTCAAGTGTATCTGGGGTATGAGTTATTATACACTTATTTAACAAAGACTGTTTTCTGTGTACAACTATTTGCCTTTTGATTATGTATAAACACAGTAGTTCTACCATGTAGTTTCCAAAATACAAATAAGTATTCTAGTATAATTACTATTTTACTCTATACATTTCTATACTTGTAATTTGTAAACATAATTCATATGTATTATAATTATTGTATTACAGGTCTTAACCAATTATTGTAATTGTGTTTGAACCAATAAATAATAATAATATTATTATTATAATCTGCCGTGGTCATTTGTTCAACAGTGTCACCCTTTTTTTACTGGTTTTGTGTTTAAGATCGATCATTATTGATACGTGATAATAGTTATTGAAGTTTTTAATTACCAACTGTGCGTCGTGTATTCATTGACATTCGTGTCTGTTTAATTACGATTAGTACAAGAACAACATTGAGAAAAACGAAACTGAACGGCGTGTTGCATCTTGGAAAGGTACTACGGAATGGTTGTTACGGTATGCAAATAAGCACGCTTATACTAAAATTATGTCACATTACCCATAGACGGAAAAATGATCAACATAGCATTTTCCACGTGCATCTTCAAAGACGAAAAATCTTGAAGAAATATCGTTTCAGTTAGTTTCGCAATGTCTGAAGCTTTAATAACGTAAAGAAGATGAATATTATGCTTGAACTGTGAATAAATAGACCGAAGTTAAAAATTTTTATTTGCTAAATTACGAGCAATAAGACTAAATTTTGCCGTTAATCCGACAAATCACAAAACTAACTTCGGATTATAACGGCAGTAAAATTCGGCCTATATACATCCTAAAAAACTTTGCCACTGATATATCATATCAGCCTTTAGGTTTGTAAAAACTTTTGATTTACGGCAACGATTACTGCCGTTATAATCCGAAGTTATATTTGTGATTGGCGGATTAAAAATACGAAGGTACGATTATTCGTTCTACAGCAACGATACCTTTGATGGTAAAGTCAGCTTGGATGCAGAGTAAATCACACCAATGCTTAACATACAGTTGGTAAGCAAACATTTTAAAATAGTCATTTTAATAAAATAATGATTACCTTTTTGTGCACTGATCAAAACATTTAATTAATCTTAAAAAATATTAAATGATTAAACTAATTTTAATTTAAAATTAAGTAACGTCATAAATCATAAAATGCGCAATATTCGCATTTAGGCTGCCCTATATATTCATATTATTTAAGCAACTACCATTGAATTGCAATAATAAATTCGGGGCCTCGGTGGTCGAGTGGTTAAGGTAGTTCGTCTACTATTGTTAACGTTGTCATCAACTCTGAGATTGCGGGTTCGTGTCTCCCTGCCCGCAGGGTGCAATCGACTCCAATCTAAGTTGACAAGGATTGCCAGTTTTCCTACCGAAGGTCGGGGTTTTGTCCGGGTACTCCGGTTTTCGTCGCCATGAAATAGCTGAAAAATATTTGGTCATTAAAACAGCATCCAAACAAACAAAATAATTGACTCGTTTTAACGCAATGATATAGCTGAAAAATTGCTGAAAGTGGCGATAAACAAACAAACAAATAAAAAAGAATTTCGGTGGAAACCAGAAACGTAATACTTAATTTAGCTACTTCTAGACCGGAAGTAGATAGCAATGTTGTCCGATTGCCTCTTGATTGTATTTATTTCAATTTGTACAGCTTTACTTGGTGAAGGTTGTTATTTATAAATATATGAACGCAAAGAATACAACAAATAAACCAAATGAGCTAATTATAATGTTATAGGCATCACCTCCTTTCCTTCAAAATCAACTGTGTTGTGGGTCGAATTCTCAGTGTTTTCTCTTTTTAAGATATAATTTGCATTAGCCTGATTTGGCATAACGTTTTGGAAATTGGGTGATAAAGGTCACCAATATCTTAATCATTTGGGATTTTAAATATTGTTTGGATTTGAGCGCCACTGATGAGTCTAAAAGAAACGCGTGTCTGACGTAGTAAATTCGAATACAAGTCAGATCGGCACTTGGTCAAAACGGCACCTGGTTAAATCGTCACTTAGTATAGTCAATTCGGCACTCAGTATGGTTAATTCGGCACCTGATACAGTCAATTTGGCACCTGTTTTTTTCTGAATTTATTATAATATGTTAAGTTAAAAACAAAAACGATAGAAAGATAACAATGTTTATTTTATTTCATTAAAAATCTAGCACATATAAACGCAACAAGCACTATAAAATCAAAGAACAGTTCATAATGATAAAGTAATACACATGTATTAAAGATTTAAAAATCATTTCAATTCATCATATTAAAGTTACAGTTAATGTCAGCATTATGATCGTTACTGTGCAGGTGGTCCGTAAACCGATGCGCATTTCCTTAGTAAATGGCTGGCACTGATGGTGTTCTTGTATTGCTGCCACAAACTGAAAAATCATTTGCTGAACCTGATGGGTGTTTTCTTTGATGGCGTCTATATAATTTGTCAAACAAAAAATTAATTTGTTACTTTTTCAAAGGAATTTAACCGTCTAATCATCGATGTTATTATAACAGTAATATATACATTATCAAACTTAATTACAGTTGTAAATTTCAAAGAATCCCCCAATCAACATCAATAATTAGTAATTATTTTATTTAAAATTATAATTTTCAACATGTCATGTATTAAAATTCATTAAAATTTGCATTTGAAACAATTTCATTGTAATAAGTATAAATCATTTAACAGGTGCAGAAATCCAATGCCGATTTGACTATACATAGGTGCCGAATTAACTACTTTCCGGTGCCGATTTGACTTTTTTTTAAAGGTGCCGATCTGACTTAGTGCCGATTTGACTTGCACCCGTAAATTCTATTAAGTAAACTCAGTCTTATTTTGAGATTGTTTAGGTACACACCTCCCTGTTTAGAGATGTGCAACTTATTTATGTACACTACAGCACATTTGTTCTGCTCAGTGGACCTATCAAAGTCCACTTTGGCCTCTTATTTTGTATAAATAAATTGGTAACAAATTCAAATGTGCTTATTTTAATGAATTGTGTTCAACAGGACATGACAAAGTCCAAGAATTCTTTGTGTTTCAACGCTTTTTTTTAAATGTGGGATGTCGGAGAGCTCTCCATAAGCAAAACAGTGGATTTTCTTCAATGTGTGTGAGACCGCATATTTCACAAAATCATGATGTTGTAAAAACTCTTCTTGAGGTTAAACTATTTTAATATTTAACCATTTTCTCCATGAAAATAATCATACTAGTACCTTAAATCAAGCTAATTTAAGTCGATGCAAGTTATAATTCAATCGGCATACTTTTGCCAACCCTATAAGTTAAGAAACAAAGTTGTAGATCGGTTTCCTGCCCAGCAAATTCCAGTAGCAATTTTGGCAGGAAAATATCTACATCCCTGTTGCATATATTTTGGCCGTATTAATCAGGAAAGACTTTGGTTTGGAATGAAATTACCTCATTAAAATATCACAAAGTTAAATAAAAAAATGTAATAAATTTGGAAAAGCTGTAGAAAGATAGCTTGAATCTGTATGCTACTATGTAAATCTGTAGAGTTGGCATGACTGACAGTCAGAATGTATAGCACAAATAAGTTGATTGAAAGTTTTTAAAAAATTGCTTGAGTGTTGGACATTAAACAGTGGTGCAGGATTAAGATTACCCTATTTGACCAGAGTACATAAATTTGGCTTAATTTTTCATAGATTTTCATTAGCTTATTCAAATTGAAGTACTATAGGATTGAACACCGTTTTCAATGATATGTTTGTGATTGAGTTGGTCTTGTTGATATATCCATAAATCCATTGAAAACGGTGTTCAATCCTTATAATTCTTTAAAATTGAATTAAGAAATAAATTTTCCTATTAAGGTATTCTCAATTCGATGTTTCTTGTGTATTTTGGTAGCAGGGATCATCTACCTAACGTATGAATATTTTGTTGATTTTTACCAAATGTTATTCATAAACCCTCTTTTGATTTTAATAAATACAACAAAGTTTTAAATTAAATCTATAACTTTATTTTCTTTATCGAACACAAGAATAGTTTTAAATTTAATAAATCATTAACATCAATTTATAATGCAAATAATTTGTCATCGCCAGCGATATTGAATGCTGCCATCTTTATTTACATTGGTTAGGCTAAAAATAGTTGGGTCAATGTCATTTATCCTAAAATAAATAGAGTCAACTTCATTTATCAAAAAATAAATTTGCTAAAAACTTCAACCGGAAGTAATCTAGACCAATCAATAAACATATTTTTTTTAAATATGCAAATCATATTAGAATTATAATTATATACATGACTAAACATTATTATTACTACATGTATTCATGTAAAAAACTTTCATTATAATGGAGTTCTGTTATTCTGGCATAGTTTAACAAAGAACAAATAGCGTAGTAGTATTATGCATTAGCATATTACATGGCATATTACATGCCATATGCATATAGGCGGGGCTATTGGGCGTTTCTTAATAAATACGTCATGACTGATTTTTTGGACATCAGCTATGTGCTTAATACAATGCGAAAATATTATCTTACCGAAGTTTTGGTTTAAAGTATATAGTCTGCCAACAGGCTGAAGGAAAATGTCAACATTGTAGGTTTGGCAATGTTTATTATGTTTATAATGTTTATTAAACTTGTTTAATTTGGGATGAATTTTGTTAGCACATGCCATTGCCTGATTTGATCTTATTACGATGTTCGAACAATTAACATTCATAGTAATAATAACAATAATACTGTCTTTGTCATGTCATATGACTTCCCTTTGGGTCGTGCATTATGCCTTCTAACCTTGGGACATATTTTCGCATATAACATGACAGAGACAGTATTATTGTATAAATACATATACACATGATATATAAATCATAAAAGAGGTGCACTGTTTTCATCACCAAAATCAAGATACAATGTTCATATTCTTAAAACAATCATAAGCTCCAATGCTCCATACATGGTCATCCTTACAGTTTTTATTTTGTTTTAATTCTCTTTTGTTTTCTATTTTAGGTCTAACATGGGTCTTGGTATACAGAACAGAAAAGTACAAAAAGTTAAAGGCAGAAGTGGAAAAACAAAGCAAGAAATGTAGGATTACCAGTTTGATACAATTATTTTTTAATGTTCATGAATTTTTCACATGATTAACCTTGCTTTGGTGAAAACATTCATTTAAAATAATTAGAGTTTACATTTCTTATGGTATTATTTGGTTGTTTAAAATGCCACTGGTAGTAATACATGTTTTATTACAAAAAAATAAGTGCCGCCAATGGACAGGTAGTTGTCTTATAGTGTTCTATTTGTTATAGTATGCCCAGAGAGTATGGTCACTCAAATACTCTCAAGTTAGAGATATTTCTTTGGGAACACTGAAATTTTAGAATCCAAGTGTTTCAGAGTGTTATCAATCACCACCCAAAAATTAATCGTTGTGAATTTATGTACATTTGAGTTGATAAAAAGTGGTAAGTGTATTGTCAATTTTGGCCAAACAAAAAAAAATTTGCTGATTATATTGATGAAAACATAATGAAATCATTAGGATAAAAACAACAATCATCTGTATACCTGTCACAGTTTTTTGCACAATAAACCTGTTTATCTATTTTTATCTATCATATACATTAATTTGGGTCTGAAAAAAAATTACACTTTTTTATTTGCGTAAGAATTTTGTTTTTTTAATGAAACTTACAATATTTTAATTTTTATTACGGGTTTTAATATATAACAGAAAGATGCAAATGTATATTTATTGATCTTGACCCCTATTACTTTCTGCTGACCCTGTAGTTAAACAGTTGTGTATTTATGTCACATGTACCTTGTCTAGACAAAATATTTAAATATGAAGTTGTTCCAAAAAATCTGTTTTCCTCACATGAACTTAATTTTACCAAAGTCCTCATTGATGCTGCTGGCAATGCATGAGTGGTTATCAGCAAAATGAAAAAACAATTAGGTTTTGCAGTTTGAAGTAGAGATAATTTGTGGGTGATTTTGAATTTTGAAAAAATTTTCGGTGCAACACTGTGAAACACTCTACACCCTATAGTGTTTGAGTGACCATCCTCTCTGGGCATACTTAAGCATCTCTGGCTCCATATGGTCTTGTCTTTATAAATCACTGTCTGATAAAACAAAGACAAAATATCAGTGATAGGAATACAAAATCTGACAATAACTTACACATATAAATGAACCTTTCATAAATGGTTCCTGTGATAGTCCCTTAATTTCTGTGGGACATTTGTAGGTTTAATGTGTCAAAAGGACACATGGCCCCTCAAAATCATTCAATACATGTATATACAAATAATTGCAAGTAGACTTATGATCAACAAAACAACCTATATTTGTTTTAGACAATAAAAACCAGTGTTAATTTGCACATCACAAACAAAATAATTGAAAATGTATTGTTTTCAGTGGAAAAGAAGAAAGAAGGGGGTGAATCAACAGACAGAAGTCAAAAGAAAAAATTAGGTTAAGATTAATTTAAGGAGAGATTTAAATTTCATTACAATAGTGGGCCCAATTTTACTGCAATATTAATATGATTTTAGTTTGTTATTTGTTGGATTAACGGTAGAGTTGTCCCATTACTTCTAATGAAGAAAATCTAACATTCTAACTTCGGCCTCTTTATACAAATTAAAAACATGATATATATGTCATTTACGTAATTTAGCTGCAGATATTGCTGCCAAAACACCATCTGTATGAAAGTAATTTCTTTTTCTTTATCTGTCATAATTATAATTAGTCGTTGGTCATTGACCATATATTAGTATGGATAATTGTGACCTAATTTTAGAAAAAGATGCTAATTTGCATACTACAACAAACATTCCATTGTAAGAACAACCATATATGGAACTTAATCAATGTAAGACACCATTCGAGGCTCTCAATGCTTTTTAGTTCGTAACATTGCTAAACCAATTAAGTATTATACATTACACACAACAGGTAATAAAAAGGGGGCAATAATTATAATCACCATAAGAAAGTGGCAAAAAATGGTGACAGTCAAATGATATCAAGATTGTACATCGCTGATTATGTATGCAACTGCTTTTTGACTTCAAAGTGCCAGGATTTTTTTTTTTATTTACTCCCACTTGGCTACATTGTGAGTTGTGAGACTTAATTCGAACCATCGCCAAAAAAAAGAAGAAGCAAAGATACAATTATTCGTTCTATTACAATAGGTGAAAATCACAATCATTCCTTAACCTGTATTCATCTTGAGATAAAACAAAATTCAGTGGAATGCACCCCAGAACTGTCAAAACAGGGAAATTGACTGAGAATCAATTATAAATTATAGAACATGTAAGACCCAATAATTCTAATAATGCATTTAGATTAGTGATATCATGATTTGGGGCCTTGGTGGACAAGTGGTTACTGTAGCTAGTTTCACTTCTTTTAGGGTGTGCTTTACTCTATCTTAAGTAATAGAAATAGTCAGTTTTCTTACTAAAGGTCCGGATTTTTCTGATAGACTCCTGCTTACTCACATATAAAAAAACATAACGTAGCTGATAAACTGCTGAAACATATCTGATTATATATTTATGTTTCAATCCTATTTTCAGAAAGACAGGAAGAAAAGTTGAAAAACAACAACCGAGATTTATCATTTGTAAGTATAGAAAAACAATACGAACATTTATACAGATTTTATATACACTAATATATCAGCCAGAACAGATTACACCAAGTCCATGAGTCCAGGGTTTTTATTGGAGGGTCAACTAATATATGTGTGGAAGCAGGGATCTTTATATGTTGACAGTTATGAATTCGAGATATTTTCATACTTATAATAAAAAATGTCCCACTGGAATGCTTTCTGTACCAGGTGACTGGTGTTAATTAATACAGTTAACCAACACCTTCACTTTGTAAAATTGACCTTGTAATTAAGACTAAGCTGACCAGGAAAGAAAAAGAAACTGTATTGCTTGTATCAAACACACATTGAAGCAATATTTTTCCCACACACATATTAGGATAAACATTTTCAAAACCTTGACAGTCATAGGTTTAGCAGAATAATATATAAACACAAACTTACTTTTAAATTGATTTTTTTTCTTTCAATTAGTTGCAACATCAAAAGTTGCCTAGATTTTTACAAGTTATTTAGGTGTAGACAGATTATACAGTGTAACAAAGTAACTAGTCATATGGTCACAGTTGATTTATTATGTATAGTCCTAGTTTGACATTAACTGTTGTCCGACAACTGAAATTCACATTTGTACTGCCAAAAAGCTTAAGGGGATGCAGGACACTTTCACCAAAAATAATTTGTCAATGAATTTTCTTTAAATTCGCCAAATAGTTAGTGTTTTATACAATGTATCATAATTTAACATAAAAAATGGGGGTTTCAGAGCTTATTTTCGAGGGGTTGAGCACTGAAATTTTAAATTTTCATATAGATAATACAGAGAAGAGAATAAAAAAGCACTAAAATGAAAGATTACACAAATTCTGTCCAATGAAATTTTCTGAATTTTTGATATAATGTCAAGCAATTGGTATACATTTTAGTGATGGAAAGAAAAATAGGGGTCTCTGAGTTAAATTTTTGTCAATTGGGTAAAAATTGGTCAAAAAGTGCTATAAAAATGGTATTTTTGGTCAAAATTGCCTCCCTTGTTGAAAATTTCATTTTTATTATTTTTGCCAATACCTAACTCATTTAAACAAAAACTTTTTATTTCAACCATTAATAAATTGAAGTAGTAATATGTTTCATAGAATACATAATATAATTACACCATCATCCATTTTCTACTTCTTGTTCTGCTTCATTCATCATTCAATCAATGTAATAAGAAACATTTATTTCAATGTAAGTTCAGTAGAGTTTTAACAACAGTACACAAAGAATAAGACACACATAAAATTACATTATTATCCACTGTAGTTAAATTAGGACAACTAAATTTTGTAGTCGGGGTGGTAAAATTTGTTACAACTTATCTGAAATTAGTCGAAACGTTAATATTGAACCCTGTTCCACTGGAAATGTAGTTTTGTACTGCAATTCCAATGTAAGGCCTGTGTGAAGTCTCTATTGATTGTATTATACATGTGATCAGCATTTTACTGTTTCCTGTTAAAGTAGTACTTTTGCAGCAGTTTACTGTTACCTATTAAAGTAGTACTTCTACAACATTTTACTGTTACCTGTTAAAGTAGTACTACTACAGCATTTTACTGTTACCTGTTAAAGTAGTACTTCTACAACATTTTACTGTTACCTGTTAAAGTAGTACTTCTAAAACATTTTACTGTTACCTGTTAAAGTAGTACTTCTACAGCATTTTACTGTTACCTGTTAAAGTAGTACTTCTACAGCATTTTACTGTTACCTGTTAAAGTAGTACTTCTACAACATTTTACTGTTACCTGTTAAAGTAGTACTTCTACAGCAGTTTACTGTTACCTGTTAAAGTAGTACTTCTACAGCATTTTACTGTTACCTGTTAAAGTAGTACTTCTACAACATTTTACTGTTACCTGTTAAAGTAGTACTTCTACAGCATTTTACTGTTACCTGTTAAAGTAGTACTTCTACAGCATTTTACTGTTACCTGTTAAAGTAGTACTTCTACAGCATTTTACTGTTTCCTGTTAAAGTAGTACTTCTACAGCATTTTACTGTTACCTGTTAAAGTAGTACTTCTACAGCATTTTACTGTTACCTGTTAAAGTAGTACTTCTACAGCATTTTACTGTTACCTGTTAAAGTAGTACTTCTACAGCATTTTACTGTTACCTGTTAAAGTAGTACTTCTACAGCATTTTACTGTTACCTGTTAAAGTAGTGCTTCTACAGCATTTTACTGTTACCTGTTAATGTAGTACTTCTACAGCATTTTACTATTACCTGTTAAAGTAGTGCTTCTACAGCATTTTACTGTTACCTGTTAAAGTAGTACTTCTACAGCATTTTACTGTTACCTGTTAAAGTAGTACTTCTATGTATTTTTCACAGGTTAAAATGAAGTCAATGTTTGCCATTGGATTTGCTTTCACTGCACTACTCAGCATGTTTAATTCCATGTAAGTACATGTTCTGTCTGCTCTAGTACGGTGATCAGAGCAGATGACAAAAAGTTGTTGCAAATTGAAGATTATATTTACTGAAGGGTTATTTTATGATAAAATTGTATGGGTTAAGTGGTATGGTAGGGTGGGTTTGGAAAAAAATTGTACAGAAATTAAAAAGGAACATGTTTGCCGTAAGCATATATGCCTTGATTACTTGAACTGTGTAAAATACCAAGTAATTCACTCTGAAATTCGAATGAAGGCTTTAACCCCTATAGAAAAAAGGCTTGAAGATCGACAGAGAAAACTGGATTGGTCTAATGAATGAAAATCAAATGTCATGCAGATGTAGGGTTAAGTTTTCTTGTGTTGCAAAAGCCTGATCTTTATACCTTAATTTTTTAATGGTTATTTTACAGACTTCAGCTCTTTGTTGTTCTTCACTATTATAGTTATGCGAGTTGTGATGGTTCTATTATATTGCAGATTGTCATTTAACACAAATAACTGAATAAATCTTATTGCTGCCACACCCTTAATTTGTAATCTGTCTGTAGCAAACATCATCATAATTTTGCCTTTTATGGATGCATCACAACTACATCTACCAGGGTATTGAGAACAAAAAGTTTGTCCTAATTAAAAAATTTACTATTATTTCCCATAAAACTTCAAATTCTATATCAGAAATATATACTTGATGATGTTTTTATGTGTTTCAGATTTGATGGACGAATCGTTGCCAAATTGCCATTTACACCCATCTCATTACTACAGGGGATTTCCCATAGAAACCTAGTGGGAGAAGATTACACACACTGTTCATTTATATTCCTGTACATCCTGTGTACTATGTCCATAAGACAGGTAACTTATCTGATAATATATTTCTAAAGAGCTATTTATTAGTATACATGTGCATCTTCAGGCATAGAATTTAACTTTTTTACCCACAAGCAAATCTTTGCTTGTGGTCATTTTTTTCACAAGCAAAATTTGTAAGGTTGAGAATTTTTAGAAGCAAAAATTTTCGGAAGTAAATTAGTCTAAAATCTTTATATTTTTTTATAATTTTAAATTAGCAGTAACACCTCTAAACTATTTTAAACCGTTTTAAGCGAACTTGTCACAGAGACTTCAGCTTTAATAACCGGCTGTTCAGTCTCTGAAGTCCTTCTTATTTTGCTTGGACTGTCGTTTTCACTACTGCCGTTTATTCGTTTAAAATAATTTGAAATCATTTATGGTTACTACTGTAAACAACCGGCATGGCCGAGATTCTAAAAACTAATCTAACACATCTCCGTGATGGCGGAGCACCACCAACAGCGCTAGGTGGATGAAAAAGTCCGAGAGTTGCGAAAAGAAATAGAACTGGTTACCGGAACACATCCAGACAACAGACGGACACAGTTTAACTAAGTAAATAAACATTTCTCGGCCGTAAACACAGGCACTTGTTTCGTGAAAAAAAATTCATATACTCTCTTATTTCCTGTGGCCGTAAACTAACAAAACTGGACAAATTATCGTAGACGCAAAATTTTGCCCTTTTCCTAATTTCCCAGACGCAATTAACATATTTCACACGCATTTTGCGTCTTAGCATCCGTTAATTTCGAACACTGCATCTTGTCAATGTTGTCTATGCTTACCCAGGCCTGTTTGTGGGAATGATATCTCTGTCTGATGTGCATCTTGTCAATGTTGTCTAAGCTTACCCAGGCCTGTTTGTGGGAATGATATGTCTGTCTGATGTGCATCTTGTCAATGTTGTCTAGCTTACCCAGGCCTGTTTGTGGGAATGATATATCTGTCTGATGTGCATCTTGTCAGTGTTGTCTAAGCTTACCCAGGCCTGTTTGTGAGAATGACATGTCTGTCTGATGTGCATCTTATCAATGGTGTCTGAGCTTACCCAGGCCTGTTTGTGAGAATGACATGTCTGTCTGATGTGCATCTTGTCAGTGTTGTCTAAGCTTACCCAGGCCTGTTTGTGGGAATGATATGTCTGTCTGATGTGCATCTTGTCAGTGTTGTCTAAGCTTACCCAGGCCTGTTTGTGGGAATGATATGTCTGTCTGATGTGCATCTTGTCAATGTTGTCAGCTTACCCAGGCCTGTTTGTGGGAATGATATGTCTGTCTGATGTGCATCTTGTCAATGTTGTCAGATTACCCAGGCCTGTTTGTGGGAATGATATGTCTGTCTGAGGTTCATCCTGTCAATGTTGTCTAAGCTAACCCAGGCCTGTTTGTGGGAATGACATGTGTCTGATGTGCATCTTGTCAATGTTGTCAGCTTACCCAGGCCTGTTTGTGGGAATGATATGTCTGTCTGATGTGCATCTTGTCAATGTTGTCTAAGCTTACCCAGGCCTGTTTGTGGGAATGATATGTCTGTCTTATGTGCATCTTGTCAATGTTGTCTAAGCTTACCCAGGCCTGTTTGTGGGAATGACATCTCTGTCTGATGTGCATCTTATCAATGTTGTCTAAGCTAACCCAGGCCTGTTTGTGGGAATGATATGTCTGTCTGATGTGCATCTTGTCAATGTTGTCTAGCTTACCCAGGCCTGTTTGTGAGAATGACATGTCTGTCTGATGTGCATCTTATCAATGGTGTCTGAGCTTACCCAGGCCTGTTTGTGAGAATGACATGTCTGTCTGATGTGCATCTTGTCAGTGTTGTCTAAGCTTACCCAGGCCTGTTTGTGGGAATGATATGTCTGTCTGATGTGCATCTTGTCAGTGTTGTCTAAGCTTACCCAGGCCTGTTTGTGGGAATGATATGTCTGTCTGATGTGCATCTTGTCAATGTTGTCAGCTTACCCAGGCCTGTTTGTGGGAATGATATGTCTGTCTGATGTGCATCTTGTCAATGTTGTCAGATTACCCAGGCCTGTTTGTGGGAATGATATGTCTGTCTGAGGTTCATCCTGTCAATGTTGTCTAAGCTAACCCAGGCCTGTTTGTGGGAATGACATGTGTCTGATGTGCATCTTGTCAATGTTGTCAGCTTACCCAGGCCTGTTTGTGGGAATGATATGTCTGTCTGATGTGCATCTTGTCAATGTTGTCTAAGCTTACCCAGGCCTGTTTGTGGGAATGATATGTCTGTCTTATGTGCATCTTGTCAATGTTGTCTAAGCTAACCCAGGCCTGTTTGTGGGAATGACATCTCTGTCTGATGTGCATCTTGTCAATGTTGTCTGAGCTTACCCAGGCCTGTTTGTGGGAATGATATGTCTGTCTAATGTGCATCTTGTCAATGTTGTCTAAGCTAACCCAGGCCTGTTTGTGGGAATGACATCTCTGTCTGATGTGCATCTTGTCAATGTTGTCTAAGCTTACCCAGGCCTGTTTGTGGGAATGACATCTCTGTCTGATGTGCATCTTGTCAATGTTGTCAGCTTACCCAGGCCTGTTTGTGGGAATGATATGTCTGTCTAATGTGCATCTTGTCAATGTTGTCTAAGCTAACCCAGGCCTGTTTGTGGGAATGACATTTCTGTCTGATGTGCATCTTGTCAATGTTGTCTGAGCTTACCCAGGCCTGTTTGTGGGAATGACATCTCTGTCTGATGTGCATCTTGTCAATGTTGTCAGCTTACCTAGGCCTGTTTGTGGGAATGATATGTCTGTCTAATGTGCATCTTGTCAATGTTGTCTAAGCTAACCCAGGCCTGTTTGTGGGAATGACATCTCTGTCTGATGTGCATCTTGTCAATGTTGTCTAAGCTTACCCATGCCTGATTGTGGGAATGATATGTCTGTCTGATGTGCATCTTGCCAATGTTGTCTAAGCTTACCCAGGCCTGTTTGTGGGAATGACATCTCTGTCTGATGTGCATCTTGTCAATGTTGTCTAAGCTTACCCATGCCTGATTGTGGGAATGATATGTCTGTCTGATGTGCATCTTGCCAATGTTGTCTAAGCTTACCCATGCCTGATTGTGGGAATGATATGTCTGTCTGATGTGCATCTTGTCAATGTTGTCTAAGCTTACCCAGGCCTGTTTGTGGGAATGATATGTCTGTCTGATGTGCATCTTATCAATGTTGTCTAAGCTTACCCATGCCTGATTGTGGGAATGATATGTCTGTCTGATGTACATCTTGTCAATGTTGTCTAAGCTTACCCAGGCCTGTTTGTGAGAATGACATGTCTGTCTGATGTGCATCTTGTCAATGTTGTTCAAGCTTACCCAGGCCTGTTTGTGGGAATGATATGTCTGTCTGATGTGCATCTTGTCAATGTTGTCTAAGCTTACCCAGGCCTGTTTGTGGGAATGATATGTCTGTCTGATGTGCATCTTGTCAATGTTGTCTAAGCTTACCCAGGCCTGTTTGTGAGAATGACATGTCTGTCTGATGTGCATCTTGTCAATGTTGTCTAAGCTTACCCAGGCCTGTTTGTGGGAATGATATGTCTGTCTGATGTGCATCTTGTCAATGTTGTCTAAGCTTACCCAGGCCTGTTTGTGGGAATGACATGTCTGTCTGATGTACATCTTGTCAATGTTGTCTAAGCTTACCCAGGCCTGTTTGTGGGAATGATATGTCTGTCTGATGTGCATCTTGTCAATGTTGTCTAAGCTTACCCAGGCCTGTTTGTGAGAATGACATGTCTGTCTGATGTGCATCTTGTCAGTGTTGTCTAAGCTTACCCAGGCCTGTTTGTGAGAATGACATGTCTGTCTGATGTGCATCTTGTCAATGTTGTCTAAGCTTACCCAGGCCTGTTTGTGGGAATATGTCTGTCTGATGTACATCTTGTCAATGTTGTCTAAGCTTACCCAGGCCTGTTTGTGGGAATGATATGTCTGTCTGATGTGCATCTTGTCAATGTTGTCTAAGCTTACCCAGGCCTGTTTGTGAGAATGACATGTCTGTCTGATGTGCATCTTGTCAGTGTTGTCTAAGCTTACCCAGGCCTGTTTGTGGGAATGACATGTCTGTCTGATGTGCATCTTGTCAATTTTGTCTAAGCTTACCCAGGCCTGTTTGTGAGAATGACATGTCTGTCTGATGTTCATCTTGTCAGTGTTGTCTAAGCTTACCCAGGCCTGTTTGTGAGAATGACATGTCTGTCTGATGTTCATCTTGTCAATGTTGTCTAAGCTTACCCAGGCCTGTTTGTGAGAATGACATGTCTGTCTGATGTTCATCTTGTCAATGTTGTCTAAGCTTACCCAGGCCTGTTTGTGGGAATGATATGTCTGTCTGATGTGCATCTTGTCAATGTTGTCTAAGCTTACCCAGGCCTGTTTGTGGGAATGACATGTCTGTCTGATGTTCATCCTGTCAATGTTGTCTAAGCTTACCCAGGCCTGTTTGTGGGAATGACATGTCTGTCTGATGTGCATCTTATCAATGGTGTCTGAGCTTACCCAGGCCTGTTTGTGAGAATGACATGTCTGTCTGATGTGCATCTTGTCAATGTTGTCTAAGCTTACCCAGGCCTGTTTGTGGGAATGACATGTCTGTCTGATGTGCATCTTGTCAATTTTGTCTAAGCTTACCCAGGCCTGTTTGTGGGAATGACATGTCTGTCTGATGTGCATCTTGTCAATGTTGTCTAAGCTTACCCAGGCCTGTTTGTGAGAATGACATGTCTGTCTGATGTTCATCTTGTCAGTGTTGTCTAAGCTTACCCAGGCCTGTTTGTGAGAATGACATGTCTGTCTGATGTTCATCTTGTCAATGTTGTCTAAGCTTACCCAGGCCTGTTTGTGAGAATGACATGTCTGTCTGATGTTCATCTTGTCAATGTTGTCTAAGCTTACCCAGGCCTGTTTGTGGGAATGATATGTCTGTCTGATGTGCATCTTGTCAATGTTGTCTAAGCTTACCCAGGCCTGTTTGTGGGAATGACATGTCTGTCTGATGTTCATCCTGTCAATGTTGTCAGCTTACCCAGGCCTGTTTGTGGGAATGATATGTCTGTCTGATGTGCATCTTATCAATGGTGTCTGAGCTTACCCAGGCCTGTTTGTGAGAATGACATGTCTGTCTGATGTGCATCTTGTCAATGTTGTCTAAGCTTACCCATGCCTGATTGTGGGAATGATATGTCTGTCTGATGTGCATCTTGTCAATGTTGTCTAAGCTTACCCATGCCTGATTGTGGGAATGATATGTCTGTCTGATGTGCATCTTGTCAATGTTGTCTAAGCTTACCCATGCCTGATTGTGGGAATGACATCTCTGTCTGATGTTCATCTTGTCAATGTTGTCTATGCTTACCCAGGCCTGTTTGTGAGAATGATATGTCTTTCTGATGTGCATCTTGTCAATGTTGTCAGCTTACCCAGGCCTGTTTGTGGGAATGACATGTCTGTCTGATGTGCATCTTGTCAATGTTGTCTAAGCTTACCCAGGCCTGTTTGTGGGAATGATATGTCTGTCTGATGTGCATCTTGTCAGTGTTGTCTAAGCTTACCCATGCCTGATTGTGGTAATGACATGTCTGTCTGATGTTCATCTTGTCAATGTTGTCTAAGCTTACCCAGGCCTGTTTGTGGGAATGATATATCTGTCTGTCAATAGTTTCGTTAGTGTTTTGGTGCTATATAAATATAAAGATATTAATTTTTGCAAGAAATAAAACTCATAAGTGACAGATACTAACTTACTAACATATGAAGAGAATAACTAAAATGATTATAGATGAGGATAAATCAATGAGCAGAATGGACATGAGGGTGGATATAGCTGCCTTGTTTTAAAATGACACAGAAGATGAAAACTTGTTCTGTCTCTATGACAGTGACTCATTATTACCCGCTATACAGCAAATCAGTCAACAATTGGAGGTGAATGTGCATTTTAGCCATAAATGGGATATCTCATGGTGTGAGACAAAAACTCGCCAAATTCTGAAGGTCCCCACGCTATCACTGCGTGATACAACGATCTCACGCAAAACAAATAATGTAAAGTAAAAGAACATTGATATTTTTTCCTCACGAAGCTTTTTGCTATTTGTAAGCCACATCTTTGTTTAGAATATATTTTTCTTACAGTGATAGATAAATCCCCAGATTATCAAAATTACACAATTGATTATTTTGGGTGTTACTCAATTAAGGAATATGGTCCAAATTAATTTGAAATAAAGTGAAAATGTTTTTTCAGGGGTAAATACAAGTTAATTGATGAATTAAGAATTAGTTCAAAGACAAAAATAATATTTTTAAAGTTTATTTTGTACAACAATTTCTACTTTTAACTAGGGATAGGTTTGTAAGGTCAGCTAAATGTGAAAATTCATGTACATAATGCTGGCTATAATTTTATGTTAATAAATATTACAAAATTCCAGTTTTACAACTACATGTACTTTCAAAGAGCTAAAACTTGCAGAAATACTTCAACTTTTATTAATTTCATGAGTGTCAGGTACAGTCCAAGAGGGACAAACATATCCAATACAGGCTCCACACAGAACAACAGAAGTATCATCAACATGGTTAAAAAATAAGATGAAACAACAAAACAAAATCAAAGAATGAAAACGCTAATAATAATGCAAAATCAGGGTTGACTAAAAATCTCACACAAAATTTAGTCCAGTCCCACACATTTAGCTGAAATGTGAAAGATTACAAAGTAATTATTTTATAAAGTTTTGTTGTAAACAAATACAAAAACAATATACAACCAAACAAATATTAAATAAACATTTAAACAAGTATAACATAACAATGTCTTTGGTTGATCTTTTGTAATATATCTACCACCAAACATGCCATCACAGTTGGTCAAACCTCTTACCACGGTGGAACTTCTTGTTGTAACCAGTGTTGGTTGATGTATTGTTTGTTAACTTTTTCTCTCATGAACATGGTTGATATGTTGCTCACTGGATGTTAAGAAAACATTCAGTCAATCTACCATTGGAGTTGAATGTGCATTTTTTCTAGTGTGGTGGTTGATCTTTTCTAATATTTCTACCTCCAAACTGTGCTATTAAATTCATTTACCGGTATGTAGCATTTCATTAAGAAGCCATACTAGTTTGGTTGTTAATTATTTATTGAATTAATTTATGAAGAATTAGAGCGACACAGCCTTGTGTTTTAATAAATATTGGATACAAGTGACAGTGACCAGAATTGTTTGTATACAAACGTTAGACATAGGTTTTGTTTTGCTATTAATTCACTTACATAGCATTTGATAAACATTTTTTATATTATTGTACTGGGTCATTTGTCTATAGACTCTTTGTTTATAATTTAAAGCTAACCGAGTTTTTTTTTTCAGAATATTCAGAAGGTTCTTGGACTGTCACCATCTCGAGCAGCTAGCAAACAGGGAGGAGGACTCTTTACACCCCCTACTCAACTTACAAAATAAAAACCAAAAAGTGCAATTGATAAACATTATTTTACAGATAAATAAATGTAGCATCAGAAAGTTTATAATAAATTTTGTGTAGTAGATGTCTCTTGTGATGGGTAGTCTTTGTGACTCAAGGTACATGTATTATTGATCACATGTGAACAATGAGGATTTACGATGGATCACCATTTTACTTCAGGTTGTGACAAAGATTGCTAGTTTCTGGCAGAAGGCTTGTTAGGGTACTCTGGCATCCTTCCCCAATAAAAACTACAAGCCATGATTAAGCTAAACAAAATTGCTGAAAATGACAGAAGATTTAAAAAAAAAACCACTTTATTTCAACATAATAAAAACCTACATTAGACTGAGGATCTAAAGTTCATTTTTAAGTTGTGCACCTGCAATTGTGGAATTGTTCAAGGATTTTTTCCTTAATTTTCCAGACTTGGGGATATTTTTCAGAAGATGGTACCTATTTTGTGTAATCAACTACTTCTGCAGTTTTCAACCCTTATCTCTGAAACTGCACAGAACGGTTACACATGTATTGAAGTGTACTTAATCTCATGAAATTGTTCAAGAAATGTTTTCCCATTTTTCCAGACAAAAGAACTTCGCTATTGTTAGAGAATTTATACATGATGGTTCTGTTTCAGCTCACCTCGACTGAAGGTCCATATGAGGTAGTGCCATCACTTGGCATCCTTGGTCTGTCACCCATCGTAAACTTTTTCAAAATCTTCTCCTCTGAAACCACTGAGACAATTTTTTTTCAAACTTTTTCATTCCTAAGGATACCTAGCTGCAAATTTGTATCCAGGGTGTTGATCAATGAACAAAGATAGCCACGGAATCTACAAATAGAACATAGGCATCAAAACACATTTTTGGTCAATATCTCAAAAAAGTTGCTGTTAGCCTGAAGATGTGTAGTGGCTCCATGTAGGAGTTATTGCCCTTAAATTATGTTTTGACAAAATTTTCAGTTTTAACAATATAACTTGAAAACTATACGAGCTAATTATTAATTAATTATAATTAGCTGAAATTATTAGCAAGTCAATGCTTACAAAACACTGTTGGTCCAAATTGTCTGACCACTCCTGGTAGGAGTTGGCCTTTAATGACATTTTTTTTTAAATGAAATTTTCATTTTTTTGTCCTGTAATCTAAAAACTATAGCGCCTAGGATGAAGCTGTAAATATAAAAAAAAAAACAAGCTAAACAAGTCCTATAATTCACACTTTTGGTCTGAAATTGTCAGATATCTCCTTATCGGAGTTATTTCCCTTGAATGACGATTTTTATGAAATTTTCTGTTTTTATCCTGTAATTAACCAAAAAAACCTATAGCAGCTAGAGTGAAACTGTAAATGAACAAATTATCAGCAATAAGGATCTGAAATTGTCAGATGACTCATTATAGGAGGTATTTAAATGATGATTTAAAACAAAATTAACAATTTTTGTTGTAGAAATTAAGAAAATACCTATTTTAAAACAAAATAGCAAAAATAATCAGGACAATTATTATTAATTAATAATTATATTGTTTTGAAAATTGTCATATAACTCCTTGTAGGAGTTATTGCCCTTTAATAAACTTATTTGGTGAAATTTATAGTTTTTGCCCAGTAATTTAAGTACCATAACAGCTAGTGAAACAGTAAATTGCACAAATAATCAGCAAGACCTACAAATCATTACTAGTTCAAAATTATTATACTGTTTTACCCTGTCTGTCTGTCCTTCTTCTGGAACTCAAACTTCTTTCACAAATTTGTAATCAACTATTGGATGCAGAAGCTTGATATTTTTCATATTGCTTCATCCTATATTACCATATGGTGTATAGCGATTTTATTCTCCTTGGTGATCATCTACTTCCTGTTTGTTGAATACTTTTTGTGAAAGCGGGGGTAACACTAGTAAGCATTAGCTCACAGATTTATTAGATGACTCTTTATAGGAGTTATTGTTTTTTAATGACGAATTCAGACAAAATAATTAGTTTGTGTGTTATAAATTAAAATCTATAACACCAAGAGTAAAACTGTAAACTACTAAATTAACCTTAAGGACGAGACCTACAAATCATTTTAATTTTTCAGAAATTGTCTGGTGGCTCCTTAAAGGAGTTATTGTGCTTAATAAAAAGTTTTGCAGAAATGTTTAGTTTTTCATTTAATCTATAACAACTAGACTGAAACTATAAGTTGCAGGTAAGTGATCACAGGCTCCTGGGAACCTCTAGTTTTGTAATCAAATCCTATCATTTTTGACACGGACCCGAAACCAACAAATTGTAAACCATTATTATTTTATCACGTTTTTCTGCATAACATCCTGGAGTAAGATACACAAAATATGTAGGCCTTAGCAGATAAACAAGAGGTCAGAGGTTACCCATAATCCATAGGTATTTAAAGATAAACCAGAGGTCAGAGTTTACCCATAATCGGTAGGTCTGTACAGGTAAACCAGAGGTCAGAGTTAACCCATAATCTGTAGGTCTGTACAGGTAAACCAGAGGTAAGAGTTTACCCATAATCTGTAGGTCAATACAGGTAAACCAGAGGTCAGAGTTTACCCATAATTTGTAGGTCTGTACAAGTAACCCAGAGGTCAGAGTTTACCCATAATCTGTAGGTCTGTACAAGTAAACCAGAGGTCAGAGTTTATCCATAATCTGTAGGTCTGTACAAGTAAACCAGAGGTCAGAGTTTACCCATAATCTGTAGGTCTGTACAGGTAAACCAGAGGTCAGAGTTTACCCATAATCTGTAGGTCTGTACAGGTAAACAAGAGTTCTGAGATTACCCATAATCTGTAGGTCTGTACAGGTAAACCAGAGGTCAGAGTTTACCCTTAAACTGTAGGTCTGTACAGGTAAACCAGAGGTCAGAGTTTACCCATAATCTGTAGGTCTGTACAGGTAAACTAGAGTTCTGAGATTACCCATAATCTGTAGGTCTGTACAGGTAAACTAGAGTTCCGAGATTACCCATAATCTGTAGGTCTGTACAGGTAAACAAGAGTTCTGAGATTACCCATAATCTGTAGGTCTGTACAGGTAAACCCGAGGTCAGAGTTTACCCATAATCTGTAGGTCTGTACAGGTAAACCAGAGGTCAGAGTTTACCCATAATCTGTAGGTCTGTACAGGTAAACTAGAGGTCAGAGTTTGCCCATGATTTATAGATTTTTACAGGTATACCAGAGGTCAGAGTTTATCCATAATCTGTAGGTCTGTACAGGTAAACCAGAGGTCAGAGTTTGCCCATAATATGTAGGTCTGTACAGGTAAACCAGAGGTCAGAGTTTACCCATGATTTATAGATTTTTACAGGTAAACCAGAGGTCAGAGTTTATCCATAATCTGTAGGTCTGTACAGGTAAACCAGAGGTCAGAGTTTGCCCATGATTTATAGATTTTTACAGGTAAACCAGAGGTCAGAGTTTCTCCATAATTTATATATAGGTGTGCATAGATAAAACCAGAGGCCAGAGTTTACCCATAATCTGTAGGTCTGTACAGGTAAACCAGAGGTCAGACCATAATTTCCCAGGTAAACCAGAGGTCAGAGTTTGCCCATAATTTATAGGTTTGTATAGGTAAACCAGAGGTCAGAGTTTAACCATAATTTATAGGTTTGCATAGGTAAACAGGAGGTCGTAGTTTACCCATAATTTAAAGGTCCTTACAGGTAAACCAGATGTCATAATTTACCCATAATCTGTAGGTTTGTACAGGTAAACCAGAGGTCAGGGTTGTTCAGATGACTATAAGGGTTTTTTGAAAATTTAATCCTTTATCAATTGTTGTTATGGTAAATCAAATATGTTTAAATACAAAATTAAAAGCTAAGTCAATATACTATCAAACATGATATTGTCACGTACTCTGTGTCGTGATCGCTGAGTTCGTACCAGAGTTTATCTCTGGATATTGGAATATGCCCGCCTCGGCAATTTACCAGATTTAATTCAGAGGTAGCGTTGCAATTTCTAAGTGTTTAGCCTTTACAGTGACAGTTGCACTTAACTGAACGCTTTCTTGCTTGCTAGTGGTCCGTATCAGGTGCACAACTTATAAGTGCACTATGTACCCGTGCACTATCTATCCGGTGCTCAATCAATCCGTGCACTTTTTATCACGTGCCCTAACTGTCTCGTGCACTATTTATCCCGTGCACTATTTATCCTGTGCTCTCTCTACCCCGTGCACAATTAACCAGTGCACTCGAGAACGAGTGTATATGCCCCTGCGAACCTTATTCAGGTAAGCAGTTAACGATTCAAGAATCTAACTCAAGGTTACCTAATATTCTCTTTTCTGTATCTGCACTTCTTCTGTAACACAGACTTCTGCTCAAACGGACCTAATCAGACCAATGAAGAACTAATCTCAAAAGACAAGCCCAAAAGATCTTAATACTTGACTTGGGGAGTTTTTTTACGTCCTACACCGACAACTTAATGCCCTTGGTCGGACGGTTCTTAATACTAGGGCTGCAACGGTTTATATACCCAACTTTGGACTATACCATTATGTTAGGGAGATACCAAATTACAGAGTCACTGAAATGTTTTACAACAATAACTTAAATAAAAAAGCGCCTAAATGACCGTTACCATAGAGTCTGTACTATTGCGTGTTTACACCGCAATCTATCCTCATTGTACACAAGGTTCCGGTTACTAAAAATTACCTATTGGAATGTAAATATGCCAAAAGTGAAAGTCGTTACGTGCGTGCATTAATGGATTGTACTGTGCATAAATATTTCAGGTATGTCGTGTAAACAAATGTCATCACAATATTCAACGGCAATGTAACAGAACACACGATGGGGACGGAGGTAGACCATTAGAATCACTAGACGGAGACAGAGGATGACGCTATTATCATTTTGTCACTAAGCGAAAACAGAGGATTATGATAGAATCAATAGGCGGAGACAGAGGATGATGATAGAATCACTAGGTGGAGACAGAGGATGATGATAGAATCACTAAGTTGAGACAGAGGATGATGAAAGAATCACTAGGCGGAGACATAGAATGACGATTGAATGACTAGGCGGATACAGAGGATGACGATAGAATCATTAGGCGGAGACAGAGGATGACGATAGAATCACTAGACGGAGGCAGAGGATGACGATAGAATCACTAGACGGAGGCAGAGGATGACGATAGAATAACTAGGCGGAGACAAAGGATGACAATCTAATGACTAGGCGGAGACAGAGGATAACAATAGAATTACTAGGCGGAGACAGAGGATGACGATAGAATCATTAGGCGGAGACAGAGGATGACGATAGAATCACTAGACGGAGGCAGAGGATGATGATAGAATCACTAGGCGGAGATAAAGGATGACCGATAGAATCATTTGGTGGAGACAAAAGATGACGCATAGTACGGCGGAGACAGAGGATGACAATAGAATGACCAGGCGGAGACAGAGGATGACGATTGAATCACTAGGCGGAGACAGAGGATGACGATAGAATCACTAGGTGGAGACAGAGGATGATGGTAGAATCACTAGGTGGAGACAAAGGATGACCGATAGAATCATAAGACGGAGACAAAGGATGACGGGATAGTATCACTTGGAGGAGACGGAGGATGATGATAGAATCACTAGGCGGAGACAGAGGATGACAATACAATGACTAGGCGGAGACAGAGGGTGACGATAGAATCATTAGGTAGAGACAGAGGATGATGGTAGAATCACTAGGCGGAGACAAAGGATGACCGATAGAATCATTTGGCGGAGACAAAGGATGACGGGATAGTATCACTTGGCGGAGACAGAGGATGATGATAGAATCACTAGGCGGAGACAGAGGATGACGATAGAATCAAAAGGCGGATACAGAGGATGACGATAGAATCATAAGGCGGATACAGAGGATGACGATAGAATCATTAGGCGGAGACAGAGATGATGGTAGAATCACTAGGCGGAGACAGAGGATGATGATAGAATCACTAGGCGGAGACAGAGGATGATGATAGAATCACTAGGCGGAGACAGAGGATGACGATAGAATCAAAAGGCGGATACAGAGGATGACGATAGAATCATTAGGCGGAGACAGAGATGATGGTAGAATCACTAGGCGGAGACAGAGGATGATGATAGAATCACTAGGCGGAGACAGAGGATGATGATAGAATCACTAGGCGGAGACATAGGATGACGACAGAATCATTAGGCGGAGACAGAGATGATGGTAGAATCACTAGACGGAGACAGAGGATGACGATAGAATCACTAGACGGAGACAGAGGATGACGATAGAATCACTAGACGGAGACAGAGGATGATGATAGAATCACTAGACGGAGACAGAGGATGATGATAGAATCACTAGACGGAGACAGAGGATGATGATAAAATCACTAGGCGGAGACAGAGGATGATGATAGAATCACTAGACGGAGACAGAGGATGATGATAGAATCACTAGACGGAGACAGAGGATGACGATAGAATCATTAGGCGGAGACAAAGGATGACCGATAGAATCACTAGGTGGAGTCAGAAAATATGATAGAATCACTAGGCGGAGACAGAGGATGATGATAGAATTACTAGACGGAGACATAAGATGAGGATAAAATCACTAGGTGGAGTCAGAGGATGATGGTAGAATCCCTAGGTGGAGACAGAGTATGATGGTAGAATCCCTAGGCGGAGACAGAGGATGATGATAGAATCACTAGGCGGAGACAGAGGATGACGATAGAATCATTAGGCGGAGACAGATGATGATGATAGAATCACTAGGGGGAGACAGAAGATGACGATAGAATCACTAGGCGGAGACATAGGATGAGGATAGAATCACTAGGTGGAGACAGAGAATGATGGTAGAATCCCTAGGTGGAGACCGAAGATGACGATAGAATCAATAGGCGGTAAAAGAGGATGACGATAGAATCATTAGGCGGAGACAGAGGATGATGATAGAATCAGTAGGCGGAGACAGAAGATGACGATAGAATCACTAGGCGGAGACATAGGATGACGATAGAATCACTAGGCGGAGACAGAGGATGATGATAGAGTCACTAGGCTGATGATGATAAAATCACTAGGCGGAGACAGAGGATGATGATAGAATCATTAGGCGGAGACAGAGGATGATGATAGAATCACTGGGCGGAGACAGAAGATGACGATAGAATCACTAGGCGGAGACATAGGATGACGATAGAATCACTAGGTGGAGACAGAGGATGATGGTAGAATCCCTAGGTGGAGACCGAAGATGACGATAGAATCAATAGGCGGAGACAGAGGATGACGATAGAATCATTTGGCGGAGACAGAGGATGATGATAGAATCACTAGGCGGAGACAGAGGATGATGATAGAATCACTAGGCGGAGACAGAGGATGATGATAGAATCACTAGGCGGAGACAGAGGATGACGATAGAATCATTAGGCGGAGACAGAGATGATGGTAGAATCACTAGGCGGAGACAGAGGATGATGATAGAATCATTAGGCGGAGACAGAGGATGATGATAGAATCACTGTAGGCGGAGACAAAGGATGACGATAGAATCATTAGGCGGAGACAGGATGACGATAGTATCCCTAGGCGGAGACAGAGAATGACGATAGAATCATTTGGCGGAGACAGAGGATGACGATAGAATCATTAGGCGGATACATAGGTTGATGATATAATCACTAGGCGGAGACAAAGAATGGCCGATAGAATCATTAGGCGGAGACAGGATGACGATAGAATCACTAGGTGGAGACAGAGGATGACCAATAGAATCACTATAGGTGGAGACGGAGGATGACCGATTATATTACTGGACGGATTCAGAAACGCAAAAATTTAAACGTCTTCCGATTTCGACTAAATTTGGTACACAGGTAGATTATGGTCCCTGAGTGTGCCACTACTTTTGAAATGTTTGTTAGACTTCCGTTTTCAAAATGGCGGCCATTTTACTACATGAAAAAATCAACTTTGTCCGATTTCAAAGAAATTTGATTTCTAGACATATTTTAATGTACTGAATGAAATACTATCCATGGGGATTTTGGGCTACTTGTGTGTTGGTATCCCAACACAAAATCTTTAATTTTTTGTAGTAATTTTTAGTGTAGTTTTTGCCTTATTTGTATTATCGTGACCATGTTTTATCAATTTAAAAAAATATTTAAATCAGCGAAAATCGCGAGCAATTGTAACGGTCGCCTTTTTTATGTAATTTTGCCGTTCTTTATACTTTCAGACCATATATTATCGTAATGCAAAATTACACATTTTAAAGGTATAGGCTTATTGATTTATAGGTTCTCGGTTAAATATAGCCGGCTTAGCCGGATTTTGGTATGACGTTTCGGAATTTTGGCGATAACAGCGATCTTGGTCATTTGGATTTTAAATATTGTTTGGGTTTGAGCGCCACTGATGAGTCTTGATTAGACGAAACGCGCGTCTGGTGTTGTAAATTCTTTTAATCTTGGTATCCTTGATGATATTTTATTTGCAACCACTGGGTCCATACCTCGGCTGGTGGACTGTTAGTCCCCGAGGGTATCACCAGCCCAGTAGTCACACTTCGGTGATGACAAGAATATCATTCTTTCACTGATAAAGTCATTGTCTAAATTTACTGCCCTGAAATTTCAAAAATGATTTTAAATTCTAATGCTTTTCTGTTTTCAAGGTGTTATAGCCTTAGCCGGATTTCGGTATTACGTTTTGGAATTTTTGTGATAAAAGCTCTCAACATCTTGTTCATTTGGATTTTAAATATTGTTTGGGCTTGAACGCCACTGATGAGTCTTTATTAGACGAAACGCCTTCTGGTGTGGTAAATTCTTTTAATCTTGGTATCTTTAGGTAACATTTTATTTAACAGTGTATAGTGAGAGTACATCTAAATATCTGTAAGCGAATTTTATGTGTGAAAGCAAGCACCACAAATGTTATGGTGGATTACTAATTATGTAGATGTATAGAAAACTACGTCTGTTTATATACTGGTTCAAGTTTATAAATACCGTGGAGAATTGTATAATGCGCAGTTATTATGACTATTTGTAGGAAGAAGCTGAAAATCATAAATAATGATAAAACAAATTGGGTGTGTAATAGAAATATGTGATCTAGGGCTTAATGATGTTTGATTAGCTGATAGTCCGAGAATCCTCTGCCGTCCAACGCTTTTTTTTTATTTTGCGTGGGTTCTCGGACTAATTAGCTGAGTGCAATTCACGGTGTATTTTTTCCTGCAATTAGGTATTGAGAGTTTTTTTTAAATTGCAAAATATTAATTGGATGCTTTCTTGAAGGGTCGAGCAAATGTAGTCTTAAGTATTTAGTGGCAACCTTTTTCTTTACAACCATATTAAACTAAACCTTTTTACTGCTGTGATGCACAAATATACACGTGTTTGCCAATATTGTCAAAATGATATTGAAGACGAATTTGAAGTCTATTTGTCCTTTGTGTAAGAATTTTCGTTGTCAATTAATAAAACCATTTTATTGGGAAAACCATATGTGTGTAAACTTGTCCAGTTTCTTACTAATAGTATCAGGGAAATGTGTAACCTCATTCTATCACTTCTATCTGCTTTTCAATCTGCTTTTAGAGGGCTTGTTAAAACATTTAAAGTATCGTAATTTTACTTCAAAATTGTTAGTTAGTACTAACTTGCGAAAATTTTTGCGTCTGAAAAACTGAGACAATTTATCATGACCGTGATAGCGTTGGAATCTAGATGCTTCTACTTTAAAATTTCCTCCTCGTTGGTGCATAATTTACTCCTAAACCATAACTTGACCAAGTTTAAAATCTATATTTTTATCGACTTCTTGGAGTTTTTAAAACAGTTTTATTTATTCAAACACAGTGCATTGGTTTAAATTAAATAGACCAATACAGTATTTATATTTCTTTCCAAATATATATATACAATTTAAAAAAAACTTTTCAGTAAAATCTTTATTCTTTTATTGACTCAAACTGAAAAAAAATAACTAAAACTATCTAAGCTTCACATGTGAGGACACGTTGTGAAATTCAGTACGGGATAGGCATATTTATTTTTCGTTTTTCTTAAAGTCTAAGGAACCGGAAATATAAAAGTAACACATGCGCATCCTATCAAATAATTCGGAAAAATATTGAAAGGAAAAAACATTACCCTGAGATAGAAACAACCATGATCTGTGTTTATATACCGATGAAAACATATGTTTTCCTAACCCCATGACACCTATACCATCTTCTGTAGCATCTCTCTGTTCACGATACGTATTGTCACTACGATGCGCTGTCTGGACTGTCATCCGACCCCCTCTTCATGTTGTTACGGTTCTTATTAAATAATGTGTAACATTTGACCAGTTATTCTTTTCTAAAATGGACGATTCAGATGATGTGATCGAAATTGTTCCTATGGACGAGTATGACTCGCAGAAGGTGAGGGAAATTTTGTTTAATTTTTTTAAAAATGCATGTATGTTTCACCTGGCTGGGTCAGGGACTCGCTTAGCCTTAAGCCTTTATAGTAGTTTAATAAACTTTTAGTTTAGAATAGTAAAGACGAATTCCCAGTCATAAACGAGATCAAACTAGAACACACATTTGACACTAGATGTGGAACAGTAGCTCTTTAGGTCCTTTAGATATTTTTATTTGGCAGGCAATAGATCTATAGAGCTATGGATTTTCCCAATGTAAAAACTTGTGACTCTGCGACAGGATTTTTGTTGCATCTTTTCTGACAAATGAGCTTAATCAAACATTTTTTGTTTCTTGATAATTTTTCCTACACTGTACCTCTTTAATGCATGATGACGTTTATCCTAATATGAAACAGGCACTACCTGAAAAGCTCGCGAAGAAAGACCACTGTCAAAAAATTTGTTGTCCTGCAGACGATATGTCTAAGTTCAAGGGTCACTACTGTACCGAAATCTCGTGAGAGAAAGCAATATTTATTTAAAACAGAGAGGAAGAGATCTTTCATAAGTTGGTTATTTTTTATTGAGAAAATAAAAGCATCAACAATAAGTAAAGATTTGATTTTATAGCCGTTTGTAAAAAAAAAGCGAAAATACAGGGTCTTGTAACGAAAAAAATTGTTCATTTCAAAAAGTGTAATATGAGATCTACAAAAGGATTATAAACTCGACCAAACACGGTAAGTTTTCCATTTTGTCAGGCAAACACCCATCGGAAAGACACAGTAAAGTTTACAGTATAGTTTCTTATTTACCCACTTAATTGTATTTTTATGACCGCAAGTTTTTCCGCCCATGTTATAGTGGGTGAAATATGGCTAGAAAACGGAATAAAATTTGTGGCAAACCAAGTGAGAGAAAGTGTCCAACACAAAAAAATCTATTCTGACCCCGCAAGTTTTTTTATTTTTCGAGACACCACTGCAGCTATATCTCATATAGATACGGAAGTTGGGGCGATGTTTTGAGGACTCGATCCACTCTCGTTTAGTCGTTGTTTTAACACTAACTTTCTTATAGCAAACAAATTTCAGTTTGTGGTACTGTGCCATGTTTTCCTGTAACTCTCCTTACATAATACTTTACAATGTTCATCAAAGTTATTTCTTTTTTACTTAACAGTCACACATTATCATTCGACTTTTTTTTATATTTTTTATTTCTTTTTTTTTTATTTCTTTATGGCAATAGACTTTTTTATTAGATGATTAATTTTTTTTCCTGCGAAAGGCGAAAAAAACATTCCATTCAAACTTTTTGAAGACCTTAAATGAAAGTACCACAGACATCAGACAAAAAAATAAGGAATTTGTAAAATTTTGTATTGTTTCCAAATAGCTGAAAATGGTTTGTAAACCTAAATATAAACAAACTGATGGCTCGATTAAGCAATTAACTGTGAAATCACTGTGACTCCATTAGAAACAGTAGAGCAACAGGGTAGTAAACTGTCTTGTCACTTTTCAATTCCACCATGAGGGATTGAGAAATCAAAGATTTGCTGGGAATGTGCAATAGGCAAGTTATATTTAGTAAAAAATGAGCTGTGGACATTTGCCAATACATACAAACACAAATACATTGTACATTAAACTTGCTTTGTTTTGTAGGCTAAACTGCGGGCCTCTCTGTCCTGGATTTTGACTAAGTGCTACAAAAATGAAATTCCAGCAGAGTTCACAGAACCTTTCTATCAGACTTCTGATGTAAGTAAATGATCCGCAGTGAACAATTTAACATGCTTTTTATGAAAGAACATGCACTACAGCACAGGAACAACATATTAGTCACCAGAGTACACACAATTTCTGGTTGGCAGTTTTAAATTGTGTTTTAATTGGCCCCATGATAAATGGATCAAATGCTGGGTTTAATTTAGGATTTTTAAGCCATTAGTCACCTTTGCCTTCAAGTAAAATGAAACAAATTTTCATGTTTTCTTTATAATCATATATACAATGGTACATAATACAGTGTGCATGTCGTAAAAATAGTTTGTATATTTATATTTCACCACATTTATATTATTTAAGAAATGTTTGTCAATAAAATTGTTAACAGTCACTATATCTGAATAAGAAACATTTATGCATGAAGCTACTCTTTTTTTTTATAAATATATTTGTTACAGTGAATTTAGTCCTTCTCATTAAATAAACCACTGATCTGTGACCATGAAATTTTTAAACTTTGTTTTAATAGAAAAAAAGACATCTGGTTTCTCCTTGAATTTAAAAATCCCCCCCAAACCCCTGCCATATGACCTCTTTTTATAATACTGAAAGGGCAGATTGATCTCTGTAAATATATTTTAACATTTCAGATAAATGATATTTTTTCAGGGATTCTTACATGTAAAACCAAGATTAGCCAGTATGATGGTGAGCAGCGAGTTGTATTGTCAAGCCTGCAGAAACATGTTTGGTGATGCACATTCACAGTTTCAAGGTAGATATATAATTATATAAGAAAGTAATTGTTAATTTACAGATGCTGGTAGTTAATCATTAACTTAATGGTAGTAGTTCAAAATAAAATGGTACTGATTACCATAAATTGTAAATATATATGAGCAATGGATAAACTGCCTGAATGAAGTAATAGTGTTGGTTTCAGTTACTGTGGCAACTGTCAAGTTTATAATTGCTTATACATGTATTTTCAACAAACACTCTTTGTTCTAATTTTTAGCATGTGAGCTTTTGTCATCATTTGGTGTCAGTCGACTGTCATGTATCTATCTGTGATAGACTTAAAAAAAAAATTCTTCTTCTCTGAAACAATCATCCTTAGGATACCTAGTTGCAAATGTGTTTCCAGGGTGTCAATCAATAGACAGGTGGCAGCTATTACTAAAAATAGAACATAGGGGTCAACACATCAATATATTCAAAAATTATAAAAGCTTAAGAAGAAAAATAAACCTTGCCTCAAATTGATTAGCTACAATAATGTAGCTCCTTTTTAAAAAAAAAATCTTGGATGGAGCTACAAATTGTTCAGCACATTAAGCTCTACACATTTCTTTATCAGCCCAAAGTTGTGTAATGATTTCCCTTAAATTATAATTTTTGAAAAAAATTTCAGTTTCATAACTTTACCCTGAAATTCATAATCTATAAGGTCCTGCAGATCGAAATGGTAAATCAGTTTATTCAATAATATATAAAACATTTTGTATAAAAATAATGTGACTGAAAAATTTGAATAAAAAAGGATATTCACTAAAAAATAAAATGGTAATTCACCGCGGGAAAATGCATGCGATTGTTATTTATAGAATCCCGGTTATTCCCTTTTTTAAATAACAATCGCATGCATTTTCCCGCGGTGAATAACCATTTTATTTTTAGTGAATATCCTTTTTTATTAAATAAAACAATAACTGTCTTTTGATGAGGTAAATGTGTGGAGTTATTGACTTTTGAAAAAACTGTTATTCACCGAGCCCAGCGGGCGAGGTGAATAACAAAGAGTTATTGTTATAATATTGCTAAAATGATCAGCAAGACATTGTATACAAATCACATACAGTACAGTCAACGTGAAATTTTCCCTGCATTTGCAAATGAGTGGAAAATGCGTGGTAATTTTTAGGTTTGATGCATTTGCGTGGAAACACGCAAACTGGATTCTGCCCATGATAATACCACGAACAATATGTCCACGCAAAATTCGTGGATGATGCAATGACCACACAAATTAATCTATATATAAAAATTCGCTGTGTAACATAGACGATGTTTTTAAACTTGACCTGCAAACGTATTTGTTCAATCGTATTTACGTTATATACAATGTGTATATTTCTTTTCCAGGCACAACAGAATTGTTACTTGTCATACATTATAATAAAAATATGTATATATTCTTTCTTTCTTTAATCTATCTTTCTTCCTTTAGTTATTCATGTATGTTGGTAAAATAAACATGGTGTCCGTAAATTTTCTTTTTTTTAAATATACGGTATGTTAATTTTCAAGGCTCCATAAATGCTACTTACTTTAAGTAAATTTACTTTAAGTAATAAGTAAAAACGAAAATTTTTAGATACTTTGTATGAAACAAACTACCAAAAACTTATATACCTACAAACGGCGATTGTTAAGTTTCAAATATTGCTCAATTGTAAGAAATATTTCAAATATCCCAACCATATGTTATATCTTTTGTGCTTGTCTTTATCATTTTAGACAAGCTGGTAAAATTACATTTAAATATTAACGGAAATCCTTCCAATTGAGTTGCACCTTATAACTAAGTACGCTTATTGTGATTTATTAAAGATTTATAATCATTCAAGGTTTGCAATCCCACTCTTATGTACTACTCTCCAGCATTCAACACCTTACGGCAGGAGACAACTTTGTTTAATTGCCATATTGCATTATACGCAGGTTTCAATTAACAAATCTACTTCCAACACTTCCCGAGTCATCGTACATAAATGTTTTGCATTTATTTACATACGTGCACCTGTGTTAAATGTATATGATATTTTTGTTGATATGCTACATATGTAGCTATGAGATACAGTTGAACCTACGTATTCAACACTATTTATAATTTTCAGATCTTATTTGTTTCTCCGCCCATGATGAACAGTCTTCACCATAGACTACTTCTTCTGCCTCTTTGGTGCAAATATTTAACAATTTCCGTTTTCATTTACTATTTGAATGTGCGTTTTTTGTTTATTTTTATTTATTTATTATATTATATATTTTTTTGGCACGGGGGAGGGAAATACACCTGCTGCGAAAGCAGACGTTGCCTTCCATTACACAAATGCTCAATAGAATTTGGCTGAAATATACAAGAAACTGCAGTATTAAAAATGAGGAGCATTCACATAATATTTTTACAATGTACTGTCGATGCCAAATTTTCAACTTCAATGATCTTTCATAATAATTGGGACAGTACACCTAACCACGTGTTGACTTGATCAATTCCGAAGGCAGTGAATTTACCTGTACCAAGAATTTGCTAAATAAACAATACTCCATTCCGAAATAATATAAGGAATCATTCAATTAAATATATTGTAATACATCCACAGTTTCTGTATATTTCTTGAAAATTCATAGAGAAAATGTCAGTCAAGAAATGAATACACACGTTTAAAATAAATGTACGAATCCTCATTCGTATTAATAAAAATAATTTTTACTATAATTACTCTTTATAATAATAAAGATATAAACAAGATTTTTTGATCCATGACAGAATTGCAAAACTTCATTCAGAGGTAGCAACGATCGTTAGAAAACCGTATTAAAAACGGTACGACAGTTGTATTTGATTATTTACTGTCCCATTCGTGGGTTGTATATTTTTTTATAATATCCATAATTATCTGTTTTTCAAAATTCGAGTCTGAATTCGAAATATTTCCTTTAATCGTGAAGTGATATACAAATCTATGGACGTTGATTTTTTTATAAGTGAATGTTTTTTTCAGTAATAAATGTCGATTTATTCGCAAAATGACATTACTTGTAAACTTTTTCTTGGAGATATTGTCACACATAATACGATGAACCAAACAAACTTAACAGTTTAATTGATATCGTGAAAGTTTATGAATGTTCCAAAACTAGAAACACAAAAACCGCGTATGCTTCATCATTATAAAATGCGTATCATAAGACAATGTTCATTTTTTCTAACTGACAAACAACGTGATAGCTATTTAAAGCGGCTCATATGATTAAGCAACATACACAAGTATAAATAAATGCAGGATTTTCTTCCGTTTTTATGGTTAATAAATCCCAAACGTTCTTTTTCTCTACACACTTAATCATTTATTGAAAAATATGTGTTTCTTTTATGATACGGGTATTGAAAATTTAAAAAAAAACACGTTAATTCTTTTGGCAAAAACGGCACTGCAGGCGATGCTTTTCAGTATTTGTTTTAATTGAATAAATTTATCTGCCGGTTTAATCGTATCATGATATGAAAATTTACGTCAACGAAAAGTATCCTTAATATATTATTTGTACAAAAGAAGATAATGTAACATATACTTGTATAAACAATGTCTTAGATTCAAATTCTTACTGAATAGCGTTAATGTATACCGATAACATGTATAAATCACGCCCACTCAAAATTTTTCGTGTTTTGGCAAGGCATCCACAAATCCCGTGGAAAGTTAAAAAACTCAATATTTTTCCACGCAAATTTGCATGGGTTAAAAAATTAGTGATTCGTGGGCATAATTTGAGTGGATTTTGCGTGATTACCACGCGTGGGCTATGGAAAATCACAGCATTCCGTTGACTGTACTGTAGTTGGTACTATTAGTCCAATATTATTACCATATAACAACAATTTTACACAAAACTACAAAATGTACTAGTTTTTGCATTAACAGTTAACACTGTTATACCTAATGTAAAACAAAATAGCAAAAATAAATCAGAAAATTTTCTGATGTTTTTGCCCAGTAACCTAAATGCTGAGCAATTTACTAGTATACAGGCTCCTGGGAGCCTAGAGTTTTTCTTGCATACAGAACCATATATAATCTTTTCAATATTTGGCTCAATTAACTGTGGTATAGATGAACTGCAAGCTTCAATACATGTATCAAGAACTGGAATAAAAAAGGAATTATTTTGGAAAAAATATACAGTGATATAAAAAACAATACTAGGAATACTGGTTGTGAGGATGTGGATGATCTCAAGAATGAGTTGTGTACATTCAGGTGTATTTTCTGTGGATGATCTCAAGAATGTGTTGTGTACATTCAGGTGTATTTTCTGTGGATGATCTCAAGAATGAGTTGTGTACATTCAGGTGTATTTTCTGTGGATGATCTCAAGAATGAGTTGTGTACATTCAGGTGTATTTTCTGTGGATGATCTCAAGAATGAGTTGTGTACATTCAGGTGTATTTTCTGTGGATGATCTCAACAATGAGTTGTGTACATTCAGGTGTATTTTCTGTGGATGATCTCAAGAATGAGTTGTGTACATTTAGGTGTATTTTCTGTGGATGATCTCAAGAATGAGTTGTGTACATTCAGGTGTATTTCATGTGGATGATCTCAATGAGTTGTGTACATTCAGGTGTATTTTCTGTGGATGATCTCAAGAATGAGTTGTGTACATTCAGGTGTATTTTCTGTGGATGATCTCAACAATGAGTTGTGTACATTCAGGTGTATTTTCTGTGGATGATCTCAAGAATGAGTTGTGTACATTCAGGTGTATTTTCTGTGGATGATCTCAATGAGTTGTGTACATTCAGGTGTATTTCCTTGTTAAGTGCTGGATGGTTAAACTATTTGTAATTATTTATTATTTTAAGGTCATTGGAGTATCATCCAGGTATTATGCAGGAAGGGTATTTATATAGTAGAACCCGATGATACAGAAGTTACAGAAACTATTCTGATGAAAAATGCTCCATTTCGACAGGTAAGAAAAAGCATTGTCCTACTGGTAAACGATTGATGGTGTATAATATACAATAGTTACTAGTAGCTGGATGCCTATTACAGCACCACTATCAAATGTAGACATATACCATATTTGTACATGGTCAGAAAGTACATACAAACTTTCAGGAACAGAGCAAAAAAACCTGGTTTGTCCTGTGTTGTAGCTGAGTAAAAAGTAAAAATTATTCTTTATTTGACATAATACAAGATCGTAATAAAAGATTCCAGGGTGGTGCAGCATTGGAATGTACTGTATGTAATTTAGTATGACTGGAAAACAATTGTACAGTAATCATAAGTGAATTTCATTCTTAAATTTTCTATGAAAATAATATGAATCTACTAGGCCAGCATGAACCAAACTTGACAGGCCTACTCACCCCATTTCAAAACTAAATATGATAGCCATGGCTTAAAAAATGTTTTTTTAATTTTAATTTAAATAACAACATTTTTAGATCTGTGGACTCTAATTTGAAATGCATCTGGACAAAAACAAATAAATGTTTCTTTAATGAAAAAATGTACATGTATTTATTGTTTGTTTGTTTGAATAGTGTTTAATGCCACTTTCAGCAATTTTTTTAAGTGATGTCATTGCCGAATTTTTTTATTGGGGGAGGAATTAAGCCGTCGTACCCATAAAAAATCTCCTGACCTGTGGTATGAAAACTGGCAATCTTTGTAAATTAAGATTGGAGTCCCACGCCCCTTGCCTGCATTGAGACTCGACCCGCAAATTCAGTGATGACAGATCTAGACCACATGATCAATACTAGACGAACTATCTTAACTACTCCGGTATTTAAGCCAAAAACCAACAACATTTAACATGTATAGTTTTAAAATATCAAAAACTTGAAATTGATTAAACAATTCCTAATTATTCAGTTCATATGATTGTTATATTTATAGAATAAGATCCTCAAGAATATTGTTAAAAACACTAATTTGTTATTTTTAGAATGCACATTTGGCATTAATAGATGGCTTGATGACAGCTTACATCAGAGAAACAGTCAGTGTAGAAAAAGTGGCACAGGCAGTGAGGTTAGTAGAAAGATCAAAGGTAGCAGAGGCAGTAAGGTAAGTAGAAAGATCAAAGGTAGCAGAGGCAGTAAGGTAAGTAGAAAGATCAAAGGTAGCAGAGGCAGTAAGGTAAGTAGAAAGATCAATGGTAGCAGAGGCAGTAAGGTAAGTAGAAAGATCAAAGGTAGCAGAGGCAGTAAGGTAAGTAGAAAGATCAAAGGTAGCAGAGGCAGTAAGGTAAGTGAAAAGATCAAAGGTAGCAGAGGCAGTAAGGTAAGTAGAAAGATCAAAGGTAGCAGAGGCAGTAAGGTAAGTAGAAAGATCAATGGTAGCAGAGGCAGTAAGGTAAGTAGAAAGATCAATGGTAGCAGAGGCAGTAAGGTAAGTAGAAAGATCAATGGTAGCAGAGGCAGTAAGTTAAGATTTTAGTAAAAAGATCAAAGAAGGAGACAGTTAGTTAGGCCAAACAGTGGCTAAATATTAAAATTTTGATCTAAGAAATTGGCCATTTTGTAAGGTAACTTTTTAGTCTAAAAGAAAATTTGTAATAGAACTTTTATCTGCTTTGTTTATTAGACATTGTTTTTAACTTTTTCCCTCTTTATTTTACTGTTCTTGTTTCTTTATTTTGAAGTATTTTCTCCACTGGCACAGCCACTTGCATTCTTTTTTTTAAGCAATTTTCACATTCTTGTCATGTTATAGCTACAGGGATTTTGTTTTTCTTGGGATATTATATGTCAGTGCTGGCAAACAAAAATTTCAGTTAACAATACATTCTCCTAGTTGCTGAAGGAAAATTGAAAATAAACACAATATTATATTTTCTCAAAAGGGAAGTTTTTTTTCAAACATCAAAAATTGGTGCTCTGCTAATAGAAACTGATAAAATTATCAAAACTTGTCATACTGTGATGACTCTTCTGTGATGCTTGCTATTTGTATATATAGTTATATCTTTGTAACATCAAAATTTAAATTATAATTATTTTTCAGGAGATTTGCAGTGTTTAATGCCTCTAGTGAGCTGCCAACAGATTCAGAAGATGCAGTGGTTTTCTGGATAAATAAAGTATGTAGCACAGTCCAAAGTAAAGAACAGAAGGGGTCACAGGTGTTAGAAGGAGAGTCCAAAATGAAGGTATTGTACATTTATATGTTTTTACATAAGGCCAAACATACAATGTAACTCTAATATGACGTCCTTCAAACACTTTGAAAAAACTACTATTTATATATTCAATAAAATATGACTGTTCCAGCCATTTCACAAATCACACCCCCTTGTGCTCGTGCAGTTTTTTGCTTGTCTCTTTTTTTATTATTCCATATTGTACCTTGGTATTACGAAGATCCGATAGAAAAAATGTTTCCACGATGACACGTCCATATTTTATATGATGCTTTGACTTTTGCTACTTTGTGTTTTCAGTGGACCTTGTGCTGTTTACAGTTGTTTGTCTACTTTCGTGACTTTCAATGGTCGAACAAACAGCGAACGTTATCCCACATCCACCTCAAACAATTTTTACTGTATCAAAATGTAAACACAACTGAATTTCAAATGCTAATTGTTGAAAAAATTTTTAATTTGCACCATTTTGGATCTACAACAGAAACATAAGCTCAACAAAATGCGGTAAATAGTTTCATTTGTCACGCAAAACAGCAAAACACAGTCACATACTGATTGATGTAACAAAGCATTCAATTTTTGTCTCGCCTGCGACGAAAGTCGCTGGTGGCGAGACATATGTATGGGAATCCGACGGCGGCATAAACACTTGACATCTTGCTTCATATATTTGTAAGCCGAAGCCCTAGGTCCATCAAATTTGGTCCAGAGGTAGCTTATGATGAGTACTTGCCAGTCAGTCACCTGTCACCTGACCTTGACCTCAATTTCACGGTCCAGCGACTACGTGAAAGTTTTTGGGTTACGACAGTTCCTCTGTTACTACCCATGGTAGGATGACAATATTTGGTGTATGGTTTGCTGATGACTAGTACATGACTGTCTGGTAGGTGTCAACTGACCTTGACCTCAATTTCACGGTCCAGCGACTACGTTAAAGTTTTTGGGTTACGACAGTTCCTCTGTTACTACGCATGGTAGGATGACAATATTTGGTGTATAGGTTGCTGATGACTAGTACATGACTGTCTGGTAGGTGTCACCTGACCTTGACCTCAATTTCACAGTCCAGCGACTACGTTAAAGTTTTTGGGTTACGACAGTTCCTCTATAACTACGCATGGTAGGATGACAATATTTGGTGTATAGGTTGCTGATGACTAGTACATGACTGTCTGGTAGGTGTCACCTGACCTTGACCTCAATTTCACGGTCCAGCGACTACGTTAAAGTTTTTGGGTTATGACAATTCCTCTGTAACCACGCATGGTTGGATGACAATATTTGGTATATAGGTTGCTGATGACTAGTACTTGACTGTCTGGTAGGTGTCACCTGACCTTGACCTCAATTTCACGGTCCAGTGACTACGTTAAAGTTTTTGGGTTACGACAGTTCCTCTGTAACTACAGTGGTTCCCAAGTTGTTTTAGTATTTACTGGACATTTGGTCCAGTAATAATTGAGATATTACTGGACCGACACAACTATTACTGGACCAATTTTTTTTTTTCCTTTTTTGTATAAATAAAACACTTTTTCAACAATCAAATTTTATTCTCTGCCAAATTCAAACACCCTCCACCAACTGTCCACTTCTGATAAAAAGTCATCACAATAATCATCATTGTCCTCATCTTTGCTGTAGATCACATCTAGTACTTCATCGTCACTCACACTGTCAGTTTCATGGTCACTCAGGTTGTCTGTATTTATTTTGACCCTTTAGATTTTTGTAATTTACGTTGGTATTATGGGAGATGCACAGAGAACATTTCATTACATTTTCTTCTTCGTTGTAAGTTAGCCATTCAAATTGTTTTCTCCATTTTTCGTTAAATTTTCGTGTCCTGCTTGCTTCATATTTTTTCCTTTTTTCTTTAAGTTCTTCCTCAGTTGGATTTAATTTCTTTTTCAATGGCTTTCCAGGTATAGCCCCCGGAACAAATTTTAACCCAAACATTGTTTAGGTATGATACCAAGGTCAATGTCGGTCAAAGTCGAAACATATTTCCGTATTATCAATTATTTTCCGTATAGCTTCAAAACGCACGATTGATAAAGATTGGGAAAAAAACCCGTGCGAAGAAAAAAGGAAACCCCGATTCAGAAAACATCTATTTGCGGAACATTAGTTTACTAAAAATAGCACGGTGTTTTCCATAAATAGTCTGGTTAATACTGCATCGCAACAAAATTGTCAATCGGACACTCGGTCCGATTCTGGGACAAGTTTTATCGCCCGAGGCCGTTTTCATCGGACTTTTGCCAATGTCCGACGAACCTTCGGAATCACTGTAACTACGCATGGTAGGATGACAATATTTGGTGTATAGGTTGCTGATGACTAGTACATGACTGTCTGGTGCTGACCTTGACCTCAATTTCACAGTCCAGCGACTACGTTAAAGTTTTTGGGTTACGATAGTTCCTCTGTAACTACGCATGGTAGGATGACAATATTTGGTGTATAGGTTGCTGATGAATAGTACATGACTGTCTGGTAGGTCCCACCTGACCTTGACCTCAATTTTACAGTCCAGCGACTACGTTAAAGTTTTTGGGTTACGGCTGTTCCCCTTTAACTATGCATGGTACGGTGACAATATTTCGTATACAGGCTGCTGCTGATATTTATTGCTATTTACGTAATGCTTATGACAAAATTTATTTTCGTTACTGATGCGGAATGCACGTTTTTCTGTGTCCACACTTGTGTGTTTCTTTCTTCTGATTGTTAACTTATATTGTTAATGTTAATAAATATGTTTGTATGTTTTTAATTTATAATTTTTCCTTTTTTCTACCAATATTGCACTACAAAAATAATATAATTTTGTAAAAAGAGGGGATCTTGGAAATTGGAACATCCAAAATAAACCTTTACAATGTACCTATGTAGGTGCTACAGTACGCCCAGTGTGTGTGGTCACTCAAAAACACTACAGTGTAGAGTGTTTCAGGTGTTACACCGGAAATTTTGAGTGTAGACACTCAAAATCACCCACAACTTATCTCTACCCCAAATTGCAAAAAATAATTGTTTATTCAATTTGTTGTAAGTCACTCTTGCATTACCAACAGCTATAGACTGGTAAAGTTATGTCAATACAAGGAAAATTAGAACTTTTAAAAAATTTTCATAAATAAATCGGAACTTGCACTAGAACAAATTTTTTTAAGAACAACTTGATATACGGTAATTAAAGAAAAAGACAATATACAGTCCTTAGTTCAAATAACAACAAATGGTATACCAGTGACGATGTGTTTTGTCCTTATTATTTCATATATATCAATTCGGTTTTTTTTTGCCAGCAATACACTTATGTTAACGTTTTTTCTAGACAAGGTGCACATGACAAAAATAAATACACTATTGTTCAACACGCGGTCACAAGAAAGTAATCGAGGTCAGATATACATTTACATCTTTAATGTACCAAAACCATGAAATAAAAATAGAAAATATACACATTAAAAATGTCAATTTTTTTACACCGAATTTGACCCATATTAGAGATAAAAAATAGATCGATTGGTTTATGTGCCAATTTACTGTTAACTGGTATAACGATGATTGTTGTTTTTATTGTTCTGGTTTCTTTATGTTTTCACTGAAATAATATGCGAATTAAGTTTCATTTGTCCAAAAAATTGACAATAGGCATACACTTAAAATATTTTTCTCCCTGCTCTAGACTAAAGACACATGTAACATGTACATAAATACACAACTGACCTGTTAAACCGTGTGCTTTGCATAAAGTATAATTCGGGATAAAAGCTTTACATTTAACTTCAGTATTGCCGAAATAAAAAAAAAAGTAAGTTCTGTTTGAAAAAAATTCTAGTTCACGTAAAATAGTTTTGAAAATACAATGCTGATCGAAATAGAAATAAATAAAAATAGGTTTCCAGGCATGCGCACACTTGCATAAATTCGCGAAGTGAAAGAAGCTGAACTGTGAATTGTACTAGCACAGCTGCGCACTCTCAGACTTCCAGGATTGCAATAAATCAAATTGTTAACGTTGTTGAAACCACTAAAGACGCTAATTATTTATAATTAATTTTTAAATATAGATAGACATATAGATAAAGACCGACAAGTTATTTCTGCATGCGCAAAACAAACGAAAAATCGTGTGAAGTTCGAAGATTGAACACATTTTAATTTTGAAGTAATGAGAAAAGCAAGACATTAGTTGGTTCTTTGCTTGCAATAAACATCGATACAATATATTTTCTACACCCTGAAAATCCGAAAAACACAGTGTCACACCATGTTACACCCGAAAGTCGGTACATCAAGGGGATTAATTTTAAGGTGGTGATAGATAATTATAACAACACTCTGAAACACTGTGATTCTCCGAGAAAATTTTGGTGATACACCGTGTAACACAGAGAAATTTCTCTAATTTGAGTGTTTGAGTGACCACACACTCTGGGCGTACTGTACATGTATCTGTAAATTTCGGAATCAAAATAATAATTCATGGCTGTCCCAATTTTATAGAATATTTAAATATGGGTAGGCATTTTATTTATGAATATTTTAACATTGCAGCCATGAATTATTTGTTAAATTAAGTTTATATGCCCTTAACCTACCAACCTGAAAAATTGGCCCTACCCCAAAAAAGATAGTAACAAATTTTGATTTTGTTGCTATTCGGGTTTGAAATGCTGATGTTTCTCATAACATTGTGTTTATTGTATGTTCATGACATTTTATTTTTACAAAGGGGAATGATCAATACAAAACCGGTGTACACTGGTTCTAAACTGACTTGCACTTTCTATATAGAGCGTATTGTTAAAACAAATGGAAACAAGTTAAACTGGTACAAAGGAAAACACAACAATTAAATGGGGAATAAAGTTACAGTATTTCCACAGGGAATTTTCCAGGATTTTGAAGGCTTAAGTCACTGTTGCGATCACGCTGAATATGCTGCTTATTAAGCATCTGCTTAGAAGCATCCAATGAACTAATGTGGGGACATATAATTGTACAGTATAAACAAGTATATTCTTTCAATTCCAGCTTATATATTTCTCAGAGACAATGATTAAATAAAATAAATTTATACATTTTGAAAGAACTTTAATTTTAAAACTAGTTTAAAAGCGTTTGTTTATCAATTGGTTACAATTTTCATAAATGCATACAAACGCAAGTCTTCTAGCCAATTTACCTAAAAAAATGCTTTCTTGGCTTTTATTAAAAAAATTTAGTATACTCTAAATGACTGTGACTACCCAGTCAATATGAAGTTTCGATTGGGGACATCCATGGTCGAGTGGTTAATAATATAAAGTCATCTCCTGTTGATTATGTGTCTGTCAACAGTGAACTGCAGGCAGGTTTGCTCAACTTAAAACAGGTTTAGTTTGGATAAAGAACTGTTTTATGGCTAAATGGTCAGTATTGAAAACATGGTTTTTGTCTCGCCTGCGACGAAAGTCGCTGGAGGCAAGACATATGTATGGGAATCTGGCGGCGGCGGCGTAAACACTTGACATCTTGCTTCATATCTTTGTAAGCCCAAGCCGTAGGTCCATCAAATTTGGTCCAGAGGTAGCTTATGATGAGTACTTGCCAGTCAGTCACCTGTCACCTGACCTTGACCTCAATTTCACAGTCCAGCGACTACGTTAAAGTTTTTGGGTTACGACAGTTCCTCTGTAACTACGCATGGTAGGATGACAATATTTGGTGTATAGGTTGCTGATGACTAGTACATGACTGTCTGGTAGGTGTCACCTGACCTTGACCTCAATTTCACGGTCCAGCGACTACGTTAAAGTTTTTGGGTTACGACAGTTCCTCTGTAACTATGCATAGTAGGATGACAATATTTGGTGTATAGGTTGATGATGACTAGTACATGACTGTCTGGTAGGTGTCACCTGACCTTGACCTCAATTTCACGGTCCAGCGACTATGTTAAAGTTTTGGGGTTATGACAGTTCCTCTGTAACTACGCATGGTAGGATGACAATATTTGGTGTATAGGTTGCTGATGACTAGTACATGACTGTCTGGTAGGTGTCACCTGACCTTGACCTCAATTTCACAGTCCAGCGACTACATTAAAGTTTTTGGGTTACGACAGTTCCTCTGTAACTACACATGGTAGGATGGCAATATTTGGTGTATAGGTTGCTGATGACTAGTACATGACTGTCTGGTAGGTGTCACCTGACCTTGACCTCAATTTCACGGTCCAGCAACTACGTTAAAGTTTTTGGGTTACGATAGTTCCTCTGTAACTATGCATGGTAGGATGACAATATTTGGTATATAGGTTGCTGATGAATAGTACATGACTGTCTGGTAGGTTCCACCTGACCTTGACCTCAATTTCACTGTCCAGCGACTACGTTAAAGTTTTTGGGTTACGGCTGTTCCCCTGTAACTATGCAGGGTATGGTGACAATATTTTGTATACAGGCCGCTGCTGATATTTAATGCTATTTACGTAATGCCTTTGACGAAATTTATTTTCGTTACTGATGCGGAATGCAGGCGAGACGTTTTTCTGTGTCCACACTTGTTATTAAATATTGATTATTATTTTTTTAGGTTAGGATTGTTAGCAGATCTGGCGATACAGCATTGGAACTTCCTTTCATAGAAGATTTTTTACAAGATATTGGTGATGGATGTTGTTTAGCTGTTCTTGTCCATTTTTACTGTCCTGAATTCCTTTTATTGAGTGGTATGTTTAATCACATTAGTAGAAATTCAGTTAAAAAGCATATATTCCTCTTTTTTTTGACTTTATAGCAGGCATGGAACCTGCCTGTCTGTTAGTCAGTCTTCCAGTCATTTTGGGTTGCTAATGGTAATCAGATACTTAACATTGGTTTGTAATATTACCTTAATATATGGCTACATTAGAGGATAATATACAATTAATGACTTTGATATAGGTCGCTATCAGGATTTATCAGCCAGAGAAAATGTAATATTCACCGAGCCGCTAGTGATTAATTGTTTTATTACATGAATAAAACCACCATATCCCTTGATCAGAAAAACAGAGGATGTATTTTCTACTGGAGCCCCTCCTTACATATTGTAATTGTTGTTACCCTTAACATTTTTTTATTTAATACTGCATTTTGATATCAATTTGCTGGTAATCCTGAAATTCCAGTTTCAAATATTGAGAAGAGTATAAATGAATCAACATACCACAGAGCTGACGTTTCTCTCATTTGTTGTTGTCACGCACGATGTACAATTAATACAATCAATTTGATTGGACGAATGAATTTGTTAAAACTGCTATTCTGAGTGGCTAAAACATAAAAACCAGGTCGATATCGTATTCTGCTTGACTACTAAGCAGCGGATTCGTGCAGCGTACACACATTTTATGTAATTTTATTACTGTTGTGATTTATCATGACCCAAAAGTTGTTTTTAGACCAATTAAAAACACGCAAAATTCTATTCATGTAATAAAGATCCTTATTAATTTTGAGGTCAGTACAACTAAGGTCAAGGTCATATATACTCAAAATAAACTTAAATTAGTTCCGGAATCATGGTTTCAAGATGACACATTAAACACTTTATGTTGCTTTTTAAACTTACCTTGAAATATGCGAAAAAGATTCCTATTGATTTTGAGGTCAATATAAAATTTTGTGTAGAAAAGATTATATCATGGGATTGGAACAACACTGAAATATATGGTCACGTGCAAAGAGCAGAAGATCTCTTTTCAGATCACAGTGACCCAGGTCAAGATAATAATTAAAATTAGTGCCGAAAGGTGAGTATTAATAATTATACACAATTAAGGTACTTGGGTAACTTTTGTCTTATTTTTTCCTTTCAGATATTTGTATTAAGTCCAACATAGGTATTGCCGATTCGTTATACAATCTTAGCCAAGTGAAGAAATTCTGCAGCCAGCATTTACCAACCAATTGTTTCCATTTATCTTATGAAGATTTCTTGTACACACACAACAATTTCAAGCAGAACTTGTTTGCCTTGCTAGCAGATCTGTTTTATTATTTTGAAGTGGATAGACCTGAGTGTGTAAAGTCGCCATCCATGGAGGATACAGGTTTGTTCTCTACAGTTAAGGTGATTTAGTTTTAACCACAGTGGAAAACCCAACAATGTCCACTCTAAACTGACAGCTTATTTTGTAAACATTCTGCTCATATTATTTTTGTTTCTATAGATTATACTCACACAGCCCTCTATTTATTCTACTGAATCGTTGTTGTTATTGATGTTCACATACACATCCGCAAAATATGGAGTATTTATTTATTATTGTTTGTAATCCTTGTTATTGTATTTTATTTTTGCATGGTTTTGGTATCTCCATTAAGCGAAGTTTTATTCATCCTAGTTATTGTATTATTTTTTTGGGGTGGGGGGGGGGGGGGGCAGTGATTGGTATCCCCATTTAGGGAAGTTTATTTATCCTAGTTATTGTATTTTATTTTCATTACAATAATTTTAATTAGTAATGTCATATTGTCAAAATATGTATGAACAAACACTTTAAATGTTGAGACATGTGCATTTTGCAAAAGGATACTATGTTCTGCAAAATTTCACTGATGAGATATTTTGAATCTCCCAGAACTTGGATTCAAGCATTAGTGAAGAGATATAAATGGCAAAAATACATCTGTTGTATGCAGTTAATATTGGTATCTGTTGTTTAACTGTTAATTTGGTGAAATTCAATTAAGGTAATTGTACAACAGCATCTGATTTCTAGTGATAAAATTGTTGCAAGTGGACTTTTAGTTGTATTTAGGGTGGGAACAACATTGATGGTCGAATATGCAGACAATTCAGATTGCCTCTGAAAAAGTATGAATGGAAAATTTAGCCGTTTATAGTGGCTATGCTTTCTATATCTATTGTCATGCAAGAGGCATATAAGCTGCACTTTCCAAAATTGTTTTCTGGTTTCAATGTATCCAGTAGTTACATTTCTTGTGTTATTATGTTCATTTGAATTTAAAAACTTGTGTCATAGATTTGTATTTTTTTTTTAGTCTCAAGGCCAAGCACAGCTAAACATCTGACCAGTAACAAAATTCCAAATGTATCTAATGTTACAAAACAAAGTTTTAAGAGGTGTTCCATGGATGATTCTGGTCTTCATTCACCTCAAGGTGGAGCAGTTCACCTCCCACCTCATAAACCATTGTTACCAAAGCGACAGATGAAATCAGAGGATCGAGAGCCTCACCCACCAGGTAATACACATATATACTTATACAATTCTATACATTTTTTTTCTTAAAATAATGTGATTGATTCTAGTTTATGCCACTTAACTATGTAATGCCATCTGGTTTTTATTGGGGGGAGGGGGGGGGGGAGGAATGGGAGACAGAGAACCAGTATCAACCCCAGATTATTGGCATTCTTAACATGAGCAAAATACAAAAAAAATCAATTTCTAACATTGAATTATCAACAGGATTGGTTGGGATGTATTGAACAGCGTGTCAGCTATGTGACTAGTGCAAAGGAGATTTTTAAAAGCCCCTTGAATAAAACTGACATGCTGAATTTTTTTTGCTGTTGTAGTGAGTAATATGTGCTTAATCATACAGACACCAACACAAGGAGTCTTACACTAACACAATTTGTGGGGATTATATATATTGTAAAGAAAATCTGTGATTCCAAGGTAAATTTGTGTTACAGTTACACAGTCAGCCAAGGTTGGAAGACGATCGTTATCACTAAGCTCAGCCAAAGAACGAGATATTATACAGGAAACCATGTTAGCATGGGAAGATAAACAGAAGAGGTATATCTTACATTTGACCGTAATTAGTTGTAATACATTGATGTACTTTATCTGCTGCATCCAATGCTTTCACAACAAATGATTCAATTATTTGAGTAATACTCACCCAGGCAGATCAAATGATCTGTTAGGCTAAAAACTAAGCATTATACACACGCGATTGCAGTATATTGTTCCTTTGTTTGAAGTTTCAGCCATTTTCAGCCATTTTGCAACTATTTTTGTAATATTTCCTATATGTATTAATGGAACAGCCCATACCACATTATAATGATATAATATTCAGTGTGACAGTTAATTTTTTCACTGTTTATAAGACTTCAGCACAATTTATGGATTGATATGTCAATGTCGGTAGTTGTAAAGAGAATAACTGGCATGCACACAAAGTCAGTCAGTAAAAGAAATCGGAATCATTTCCTTCATTAATTAAATAATAATATAGTTTTTAAACATAATAATCTACCTCTTTAAATTATTTCATAAAGCTGAAATTAGATAAAGGTTGACATTTCCAATCGAGTCATCTCTCCATCCTGTTGGTTCAATCGTCATCACAGTTTTGAATGAATGAAGTAGAGACACAGTTAGACCACATTACACGTCAAAATTGTACAAGAAGTAGTGCATAAATTCTTTTCGTGAAAACGACACTATTACAAAGCAAAAATAACTAAAATATGTCAATAAAAAGAAAATAAAATAAAACAAGATGTATTTAAATTGGGAAATTACCAATAAACAAATTATTAGGGTTTTTTGTCTCGCCTGCGACGAAAGTCGCTGGAGGCGAGACATATGTATGGGAATCCGGCGGCGGCGGCGGCGGCAGCGGCGTAAACACTTGACAACTTGCTTCATATCTTTGTAAGCCCAAGCCCTAGGTCCATCAAATTTGGTCCAGAGGTAGCTTATGATGAGTACTTGCCAGTCAGTCACCTGTCACCTGACCTTGACCTCAATTTCACGGTCCGGCGACTACGTAAAAGTTTTAGGGTTACGACAGTTCCTCTGTAACTACGCATGGTAGGATGACAATATTTGGTGTATAGGTTGCTGATGACTAGTACATGACTGTCTGGTAGGTGTCACCTGACCTTGACCTCAATTTCACGGTCCAGCGACTACGTTAAAGTTTTTGGGTTACGACAGTTCCTCTGTAACTACGCATGGTAGGATGACAATATTTGGTGTATAGGTTGCTGATGACTAGTACATGACTGTCTGGTAGGTGTCACCTGACCTTGACCTCAATTTCACGGTCCAGCGACTACGTTAAAGTTTTTGGGTTACGACAGTTCCTCTGTAACTACGAATGGTAGGATGACAATATTTGGTGTATAGGTTGCTGATGACTAGTACATGACTGTCTGGTAGGTGTCACCTGACCTTGACCTCAATTTCACGGTCCAGCGACTACGTTAAAGTTTTTGGGTTACGACAGTTCCTCTGTAACTACGCATGGTAGGATGACAATATTTGGTGTATAGGTTGCTGATGACTAGTACATGACTGTCTGGTAGGTGTCACCTGACCTTGACCTCAATTTCACGGTCCAGCGACTACGTTAAAGTTTTTGGGTTATGACAGTTCCTCTGTAACTACACATGGTAGGATGACAATATTTGGTGTATAGGTTGCTGATGACTAGTACATGACTGTCTGGTAGGTGTCACCTGACCTTGACCTCAATTTCACGGTCCAGCGACTACGTTAAAGTTTTTGGGTTACGACAGTTCCTCTGTAACTACGCATGGTAGGATGATAATATTTGGTATATAGGTTGCTGATGAATAGTACATGACTGTCTGGTAGGTTCCACCTGACCTTGACCTCAATTTCACGGTCCAGTAACTACGTTAAAGTTTTTGGATTACGGCTGTTCCCCTGTAACTATGCAGGGTATTGGGACAATATTTTGTATACAGGCCGCTGATGATATTAAATGCTATTTACGTAATGCTTATGACGAAATTTATTTTCGTTACTGATGCGGAATACAGGCGAGACGTTTTTCTGTGTCCACACTTGTTTTCATTTGACAAGGATTATTTAGGTCCATATCAGATTTGCTCTTCTAGCTCATCTGATATAAACCTGATAATCCTTGTCTCGCAAAAAAAACCCAATAATTTTTTTTTATTGTATAGCACTATATGATTTCTGTGAAACTTAATCAAAATAAGTGTGCATTAATACAATTTTCCAAGTCATTGACATGTTAGAATGCTGTTCTGATACATATTAAAGTTCGGCTATACTTTAATAGTGTTATTGCACAGATGTTGTTGAATTTGTTCATTTTAGAATTTAAATTGCAATTGCAATCTTATGCAGCAATATTCACCAATAGTAATGCATCAGCCCTATATTACTACAAGGGATAAACAAGTCTGTTAATGCATTTTTTTCATTATTTTTCAGGTCAGATGATGTTAACAATGTTAGTCACCCACACATTTCCACCTCCTCTAATCTTCTAGCCAATGTCAGTATGGATAGCAATATTATGGACAGCTTTTCAGATGATTTGATTGGTAGTATTGACATTGGAGACATAAGTGACCCTACACCCCCTCCTACATTGACACACCCATCTGATGTTCAAAAGGAAGTAAATCAAAGAACTTCTTCTAATTTACGAAACCGGGATCATCCAGATTACATGGAGGTACAGAGTGTGACCTCGGCGATGTCTCGCATGACAGATCATGGCACTAAAGAAGAATTGCATGACCATAATGACAAAGTAAGCAACAAAGAACCTCTCTTGCCAGCAAGAATAAAACCAGCAAAGGAGAAAACAAACAATCACAGTAAAGAGCAGGAACGTAGTCATGTTATGCACCAGAAATTGCCAATGAATAAGGATTTTGAAACAAGCTGTAGGGATTCAAAATCTCCAACACGGTCAAAAGGAAAATCATCTGACAGTGCAGGGTCATTTAGTTTAAGTGAAGACAGTAGTATGACTGATTCTGTAACGCCACTTCCTGACGATATGCTGTCAGACAACGAAATCTCACAACGAGGAAGTGTTGATAGACCAACGTTCACTGCTTTTAACATTTCTGGCAACATGTCCGACAGGCATGTAGATAAAAGCACTGATTCTGTTAAATTAAGTTACACAATTCAGGATCAAGTTTATACCCCGGAAACAGCTAGAGCTGCTGGAATTCCAGTTGTGTCTGACAGTGCTGAAAAATCATCTTTTGTTCTCTCTGAATTAAAAAGATCTGGTTCTCGTGAAGGCAGCATTTGTAGTAGAAGTTCAAGTGATTTCTCAGATCATGAATCTCAAAAAATTCACAAAGATCACAAAATAAAAGAATCTGATGATGTTAAAACCCCCACAAATGACTTAGTGAAAAAGCCAGAATTAATTATTAAACCTGATCTTGACAATAAATCTAAACCTGACAAAAAAATCTTGACAACAAACTTTGCAGAAATACGCAGATTGAAACAAGGAATAAGCAATGTTGACAATTCTGGTTTAGTTTATATGCAACATGGGCATGAACCGACTAACGGGGAAAACAGGAAGTCCTCCTTACGTGACCCAAAAAGTAATGGAGCTAAGACTGAAAAGAAAACATCATTTGCACCATCTAGCAGTCGAACGACATGGCAACAGACTATGCAGGGAAGTAGTTCTGGGGAACCATCACAAAGGGCAGATGAGACACCAGTTCCGTCAGAATTATTACAGATTAGAATGAAATTGGAAGAAAAGAGAAAACTGATCGAAAGGAAAAAGCAGAGAAATGAAATTCAGCAACAAAGACTCAGACAAAAGTTAGGCAAAACTGCTTTTCTGCATGTTTTGAAAAAACCTGGTGAAGTTGAAAATGGTCTGCCGGAAGAATCACAAGAAGATGCAAGAAGTTCGTCAAGCGGTTCGTTTGAAGATGTCTCTGCTGCACAGAGACTTGATTCTGCAAGTGATAGACAAATACAACACTCTAAAAAGGATCATTCCCCCTCTCCTGCAAGAAACCAGATGGATGAATTCGATAATAGTTGTAGTGGAAATAATGCATCTCAGCGTCCTTTTTCACGTGAAGGAATACAACAAACTATAGAAAATGTTCGCAAAAAGTGGTTTAGAGATGATGCAGAGGTGGTTACACAAGCATATGCAGAAAAACCAGAGACCCCAGACAGTCCTCCGCCATTGGAAGGACACAGACTGGCCACAGAAAAACCATTACCAACAACCTTGCTTGACTACAACACAAAATTAGACAAATTCAATCAGAATTTGTCAGATTTACAAACAGAAATCAATAGACTATCCCTTCAACAAGAACAAATAAAACAGACTAGAGCATTTCCTCAAGTACAACAGAGGAATGTTCCACATGGCCATACCCAACCACCATTGCTGAACACAACTGCTCAAATGAATAACTCTCAAAATGCATCACGAGGACCAGAAATATCATACAATCCTCAACATATGCAGCCACAACAAGTTCCAGTTGGTCCAGTTGTTCCTAGTCAAAACCAGTTTATGCCTGTCACCTGCACTGGTCACCACCAGTATACATCTGCATACAATGGATATCAGCAGGGATTTTCACCTTCCTATCCATATTCTCCAGTGCAGCAGCAAATGTTTCTTCAGTCACCACCCTACCCTGTTGCACCACATCTAGGGACTATTCCATTAACCTCTACACCCCACGGTGTTATTCCAGCGTTCAGTCCCATGGGGCCAGGGATTCCTACACCTACTTTACAGCCAAGTGTCCTGCCCTCTAGTCATGTTGGTGCTCAGATATATCAACACCAAACTCAGTCCTTAACAAATTATCCACAAGTGACTCCAAATGTTACAAATATACATTCCACATTTGATTCTCGTCTTCCTGGTGCGCAACAAAATATACCACAAACATTTGGACAACCTTCATTAACTAGTCACACGATTCCTGCAGTTGCACAAACTCGAGAATCATTGTCCTCCAAAGACTCTAATGCTCAATTACATTCAGATACTGTGATACCTACTGACTCTCGCTTGAATAATGTGTCATTTAACCAATCGGATGAAAAAGAAAATCAACAGACGTCAAACCAGAATGAATTTTTTGTTTCATTTAATGATGGCACCCCAAAACCTAAACCAGAATTGGGTAAAAACAGAAAAAAGTCAGAACAAGTGATACCAACTAGTGAAGAAGTTAATTCCAACCAAAACCAGTCATTACTGGACAATTCTAGTCAGAAACAAGATGCCACCTTAGGCAGTGATGTGTCATCACAGAATTTGTCGGGAGCAGACGGTCAAAACATTTCTGGCATAGGTTTTGTTATTGGCCAGGATGAGACATCAATTGATCAGGTAATACATTTAATTATGCAGATGAATTTTTATGGATGAATTATGATTCTGATTGGATGTAAAAAAAAAAAAAAGAATTCAATATACTACTTTCAACATCCTCAAGATATTTTCTAAAATATATACTTCCATTTTGTATAATTCAGACTGAAGCTGAAGAAATACAAAGAAAGAAGGAAAAACTGATACAGCTACAATTGAAAAGGAAGGAAGAACAAGAGAAAAAACGACAATATAAAGATATAGAAATGTCCAGACGAAAGGAACAAGACAGGTATGGCATCAACTTTATCAATAGAAAGGAATGCAGCTGGTCCAAGATCTTTGTCATTATTCTCACCTTATTTCTAAATATGTATAGCCATGTCTGGCTGTAATTTTTTTGTCTTTTGAGGTAGGCTTATGATATTTGGTATGTGGGTAGATAATTTCAAGTTGATGTGTCGCATACCATGATTGAAGAACTTTGACCTTAAGCTCAGGGGTCCCACAGACATGGATACAATCTCACTGGTATCTAGTTTATCATACACTTATCATATATATATAATTGTTTTAGTATGCCAATATGTGTAAATAAGAAAATAGTCATAATTAACGCCTCAAGTTGATGTTCTATATCAAGTGCATTTTGTGTAATTAACTTTATTTGCATGCAAGTTACTTTTGGTCATATCTGATACCTTGTCTGCCAAAATCAGTGTTCTTGTTAGTCATATCTGATACCTTGTCTGCCAAAATCAGTGTCTCTTGTTAGTCATATCTGATGCCTTGTCTGCCAAAATCAGTGTCTCTTGTTAGTCATATCTGATACCTTGTCTGCCAAAATCAGTGTTTCTTGTTAGTCATATCTGATACCTTGTCTGCCAAAATCAGTGTCTCTTGTTAGTCGTATCTGATACCTTGTCTGCCAAAATCGATGTCTTTTGGTAGTTATATTTGATACCTTGTCCGCCAAAATCAGTGTCTCCTGTTAGTCGTATCTGATACCTTGTCTGCCAAAATCAGTGTCTCTTGTTAGTCGTATCTGATTCAGTAGTCCCCCTCTTATACGATCCCTTCGCCAGCGACCACCCGTATTATCCGGCAAAAACCCTGATGCATTTAGTGTTTCTAACATAAAATTACCTCTCGCGAACGAGCACCCCTCAAACGCGACCAGCGACCACGTTTTTTTGACACAACAACGTAAATTCCCCTCACGAACGTCCATTTTCACTGACCGAATGTTTATTTTGGAAGTCTCGAATAGAACGAGATTTGGTTTTATTATCGTAAACCAGTTCGGAAACAGTTCAACAACCGGTAAACAAAATGTCGAAATCGTGCAAAAGAAAGGTTTTTAAGTTGGATTAAAGGGGAAAACAAGTAACATATTGTAGATCAGTTTGATTTCGGCAGTACGGAAATCGCGTTTATTACAAGAAGACTGAAATATTCAGCAAGGAGATAATACAATGTACCAACATAATCATAAATCAAAATTTACTACAAGCGATGTCAAAAACTTGGGAAACTGGAAACAGACAAAAACCTGGATTTTTTCAAATTAGACGGAACCTTAATAAACTACGAAGTGGAACATGGGCAGACAATAAAAGTGATAAAAACAACGATAATGCAGATGAAACAGGACAGAAACATTCACTGTTAAGAAGACTTGGAATTGTTATATTATCATTACACATTTTGAACAGATAAAAACTGCATGAATTCTTTTTATTTTTATTTATACTGAATAATAAAATACAAATACTTATTTTGTGTGATTCTTAATCACATCTCAGCTTTTGCTGCTAATCAACCGACCAAGCTCTATAGACCTGTATAAATGGTAACCCCTCAAGAAAGACCACCCCCATTATAAGACCACTTTCATGACTCAGATGGGGTGGTCTTATAAGAGGGGGACTACTGTACCTTGTCTGCCAAAACCAGTGTCTCTTGTTTGTCATATCTGATACCTTGTCTGCCAAAATCAGTGTCTCTTGGTATTTATATCTGATACCTTGTCTGCCAAAATCAGTGTCTCTTGGTAGTCATATCTGATACCTTGTCTGCCAAAATCAGTGTCTCTTATTAGTCGTATCTGATACCTTGTCTGCCAAAATCAGTGTCTCTTAGTAGTCATATCTGATGCCTTGTCTGCCAAAATCAGTGTTCTTGTTAGTCATATCTGATACCTTGTCTGCCAAAATCAGTGTCTCTTGGTAGTCATATCTGATTCCTTGTCTGCCAAAATCAGTGTCTCTTGGTAGTCATATCTGATACCTTGTCTGCCAAAATCAGTGTCTCTTGGTTGTCATATCTGATACCTTGTCTGCCAAAATCAGTGTCTCTTGGTAGTCATATCTGATACCTTGTCTGCCAAAATCAGTGTCTCTTGGTAGTAATATCTGATACCTTGTCTGCCAAAATCAGTGTCTCTTGTTAGTCATATCTGATACCTTGTCTGCCAAAATCAGTGTCTCTTGGTTGTCATATCTGATACCTTGTCTGCCAAAATCAGTGTCTCTTGGTAGTCATATCTGATACCTTGTCTGCCAAAATCAGTGTCTCATGTTAGTCGTATCTGATACCTTGTCTGCCAAAATCAGTGTCTCTTTTTAGTCATATCTGATACCTTGTCTGCCAAAATTAGTGTCTCTTGTTAGTCGTATCTGATACCTTGTCTGCCAAAATCAGTGTCTCTTAGTAGTAATATCTGATACCTTGTCTGCCAAAATCAGTGTCTCTTGTTAGTCGTATCTGATACCTTGTCTGCCAAAATCAGTGTCTCTTGGTTGTCATATCTGATACCTTGTCTGCCAAAATCAGTGTCTCTTGGTAGTCATATCTGATACCTTGTCTGCCAAAATCAGTGTCTCTTGGTAGTAATATCTGATACCTTGTCTGCCAAAATCAGTGTCTCTTGTTAGTCGTATCTGATACCTTGTCTGCCAAAATCAGTGTCTCTTTTTAGTCATATCTGATACCTTGTCTGCCAAAATTAGTGTCTCTTGTTAGTCGTATCTGATACCTTGTCTGCCAAAATCAGTGTTCTTGTTAGTCATATCTGATGCCTTGTCTGCCAAAATCAGTGTCTCTTGTTAGTCATATCTGATACCTTGTCTGCCAAAATCAGTGTCTCTTGTTAGTCATATCTGATACCTTGTCTGCCAAAATCAGTGTCTTTTGTTAGTCATATCTGATACCTTGTCTGCCAAAATCAGTGTCTCTTGGTAGTTATATCTGATCAGTGATTTTGTTAGCTTGAATTTACCTCTGAATTTTGGCTGTTGCCCCCTGGAGCCAATTTACCCAAATTTTGTGTAAATATTTCCAAATTTATGACAAAAATCCCAATTGAAAACCATAAGAACAGGCTTTGAGGTCTATATTATTCATGGCTTTCGTTGGAGGGCTACTCGCCGTTCAATTTTGTTAACATTTTAATAAGAAACCTTCGTATTTTTTTCTCTCCGTGTTTATCGTGTTTACGCGCCATAACATAACAGTGTAAGCTGACTCCTGTCTGACATTTACCTTGTACAAACTGCACATCTGCAAAAAAATACCAGAAACTATTTCAAAGCAAAAAAGATTAGAAATGTTCCGGAGCGGGTATGAACTGTGTGCCGGAAATTGCACAATACAATGATGCCAGTGTTAAATGAGTATTGCACAGATTTAAACATAATAATAATTAGTATTTTGGCAGTCATTTTCATTTTCTTATTTTAAATATGTTTAAGTGCATTTTACATAAAATACATACTATTTTTATAGAATTCAAAGTGTTGAAATTTTTATCTATACATGTACTTCATTTATAATTCTAGAAACTTATTTTTATGTATTTTTTTCTGGGTTTTCATTGATGCTTTATACTTAATAATTTAAGTAAAATAATTTAATAAACTGTTCAAAATATCTTGATAATATAAAATCAAACAAAATGGAAGTTTCTGCAGTCATCCGATGTTTGAACATCTCACATAAGTCAAATAAATATAGCTAACAAGAGATCAATTTAGTTATTTTATTGACTGCTTACTGTTGTTTTCCTTTTTTAATATGTGTAAAACCATTGCTTTGTTTTCCCAATTTCAAGAAAAACATCAATAAATTTTCCCAATTGAAAAGGAGGGGGCTGTTTTTCAAAAAGGCAACAAAATCACTGCTGATAATTTGTCTGCCAAATCAGTGTCTACTTGGTAGTTTTTTTCTTTATAACGACACTCCTAGACATGACAGTGGATGATTTGGTTAACTGTTCATAATTAAGCACCATTAATAAAGTAATTATACTCTTGCTTCAAAGAAGGGGTATACTGTTTTACCCTTGTCTGTTCGTTCATTCATCTGTCCTTAGCAAAAATTTCCGTCACAGTTTCCTAAGCAACTATAGAATGCAGAAGTACGATATTTTGCATATTGCTTTATCCTATAGTGCCATATGGTGTATAATGATTTTATGCTCCTTGGTCATCTACTTATTGTTTACTGAATACTTAGATTTTTACACATAGTTGAGATACATGGAAATTTTTTTAAAAGCAGAGGTATCACTTATGAGCATTATCTCACAAACCACACTTGTTTATAATTTAAAAAAAAATCTTTTGTATTATGCTGATGTTGGCGTCTCTGGATGATAGCTGGGCTGATTTGGAATTAAGGAAAACATCTTATAGTAATGTGTATTAATATTGAATATTTACCTAGATTAAAGCAGGAGCAAGCTGAACAAAGAAAGTTAGAGGAGAAACTCAGAAGGGAAGAGATCTTCCGGCAGTATCAGGAGAAGAAGCATGCTGAGGAGGAGGAGACAAAACCAGTTGTCAAGCGAGAGAAGTCTCTCCGACAAAAGCCACGCCCCCAGTCCATGTTTGTTAAACCTAATGGCAAACCTACTCCAGGGGAAGCTTTACATACATCACAGGAGGACCTGTCGGAGAATAAAGGTTTGATACATATTCATTGTAATTCAGTGGGTATATATAAATATACATATTTGTTAACTCTTTATTTCTCCTTAGTCCTATTCCACTTTAAGTTTGGTCATAAACTCTGTTACTCCAGCTTTCACCTGCTAGATACATCTAAAAAAATCTAAAACTTAGGATAAAATTTACTGTTTTTATATAAGATACAAAAGCAATAGCATCATTACTTCAAACATTGACTTTTTTGTGTCAGATGACAGATTGTTTGAAGCAGTCTCTAGGGTCCATTGAAGTTCAGTATTGCTTTAATTAAAATAATTGTTTTCCAGATACATTTTTTGCAAAATATCAACCTTTGAAAAAAATGCTAGACATTATGTTGAAATGGTATTTTTATGCCCTGCGAAAAAGTCCTTGGCATAGTAATTTACACTTGACTGTCAGTGGGTCAGTATGTCCAGATTGGGTTGCATGGATTGTCTGGCTATCTTCTTCTTCAGTTTTATGGCTAAAACATGCATATTTTGTAGAATGTTTTACACATAATGGAGGTGTGCAGGGCTAAAGGATTTTTATTTTCATTTTCTTGAAATTAGAGATAGTTGGACTTATCAGTTTGCAGATTGCAGGTCGTGTAAGGGTACACGTTTTGTCTGGCTATGTTCTTGTACAACTTTGAAGCTACAATGTTTATATTTGGTCAGATATTTGAACATGTAGTTAAGGTGTGGAGGACAAAAGGATTTTAATTTTCATTAAATTTCCTTAAAATTACTTCCTGTTGCAACACTTGTGTCATGGTACTGGTCAGGCAGGGGCATCATTTGTGTCTTACAGACACACTTTATTTGCTAAAAAAAACTTGGTCACTAACAAACCAAGCTAATTATCAGTTGCAGGGCTCACTTCTTATCTAGTTTAAAGTTTGTCTAGGATGACCCACAATTATAGCAATTCTCTTTGTTGTGCTGTATTTTCACATTAAAAATGGTTTTGCTACACAACCGTATGATTGATCCCACACATAGAAACAGCCCTTAAATTATAATTACTTGTACTAGTATGAAATGTTATATGCCTATTGGGGGTGGGAATAAAAAAAAAGCTTCCTGGACTGCAACCCATTATATTCTTAAACAGCCATATATAAAATTATCCCCGGCTAAACGTCATGGGGGTATTGTTTGTACGCTACAAATGACATCAAAATGGCAACGAAATGTTTCACAACTTTTACAGAGGAGGATATAATGGGAAAAAGAGCTCAAGTTTTACCTAAAAACACAGAAAAAAGCAACAAGAAGGCTGCCACATTACTAAGGGAGTATTTGATTGAAACTAATAAACCTTTGGACTTTGAAAACTTTTCAACAGACCGACTGAACAGTGCTCTTAAACGCTTCTATCTGAGTGCAAAGAAAGCAGACGGTGAAATGTATAAAGTAAATACCCTAGAAAAACTACCAGATATGCTTTAAACAGATACTTAAAGTTTCCACCATTTTAAAAAAACTTTTGACATTGTAAAAGATTTGAGTTCTAATGAATCAAATTCTTGCTACATAACTGCAGTTACAGAACTAAAAGAACACTGGAAAGGATCGACTGATCACCATCAAATTATTTTGGAAGATGATCTTAAAAAAATGTACACATCTGTTCATATGAATCCAAACACTCCCGTTGGTCTTTATAATAAGATTCAGTTTGATATAAGGTTGTATTTTTTTCGCCGAGGTGCTGAAAACATGCAGACAATGACAAAAAACACTTTTGCAATAAAAACTGATTCCGAAACTGGGAAAAAGTATGTAACAAAAAACTTGGATGAATTGACAAAAAATCATATAGCTGCGGACAAAGCGCTATGATGGTTGAGCAGCCAGGAAGTCCTTATTGCCCTGTGAGTTCATACAAAAAATATCTGTCGAAATTGCACCCAGATTGTGAACGCCTTTGGCAAAGACCTTTGGAATCTTTTGATCAAAACGGAAATACATGGTATTATAACAAAGCTGTCGGTTGTGATACATTTTCAAAATTCATGAATAAACTGAGCACATCTTGTAAACTGTCAACAGTGTTCACCAATCACTCAATTCGTGAAACAGGGGCAACAATTCTTATTGAGGGTGCATTTTCCGATGCCCAGATTATGTCAGTGACTGGGCATAAAAGCGTTTCTAGTCTTGCTATATATCAAAGGACATAGGACAAGAAAAAAAACTAGAAATGGCCTGCACCATAAACACCACAATGACAGGGGACAATTTAAGTAACAATGCGTACCGTTTACAGAAAAACTTTAACTCTTGCAGGTCCCTCCTCTATGCAAGTAACAGAATTTCAGCGGGAACTACAAGGTGTCAGTCTTAATGACATTTTGGGTGATTTTGACACTTTGCCTGCTGCTCCATATTTCAGAAACTACTACATTGGATCCATTAACATAACAATAAGCAATAAGTGAATGATCCATTTTTAAACTTAATTTAGAGGCAATGTGTTCTCTACAAATATGCCATAAATAACCGTTCTTTTTTCTATGAAGTTTGTGTTAATATTGTTAAATCCATGTATGTTATTCCACAAAAAATTGCCAATTCTCTTACCAGTGTCGTTTGTTTTAAAACCTGTAGATGCAAGAAATTCACATTATCACTAAACACGCTTAATTTATGAATGAAATCGGAACTCGACATCAATCATTGTTGACGTCATGATAACTTGACTTTAGCCTCCAAATACCAAAAGAAGAAAAAACAATGTAAAACTTAGTAAAAACTGATTAAACTCGCTTAGTCTGAGGTTGGTACCAAAGGTACCATCCTTGACCTGGTAAAAGGGGCATTTTCTGTATAAAAAACATATAATTTCTTGTGAGCATTGTCAATGACCTTGCAATTTAACACAATTTTGATGATAAAAGTACATATTTTAGCTTTTCCCACTTGTAAGCCGGGGATAAATCCGTTCCCTACATTATTACCCGGGGGTATGGAAATTGTGCCACCTGAAAGTACTTCTGGACAGCCTCAGGCTGAACAGAAGTACTTTCAGGTGGTACAATTTCCATACACCCGAGTAATAACGTAGGTAAGTGATAATATTTAAATTGTTACAGATAACTTCTTTTTTTTAAATTATCTCTGCTTGTTGGGCAAGACCTAATTAAATTGCATGTTTTCAGATACTAAATATGCATAATTAAAACTACATATATATGTATGCTAAACTTAAATATTTTTTATGAAATGTTGTTCCTGTTGATTACAACCAGTTTGATTAACTTGCCTTTCAACTAAAGCAGGAATGTGGCCGCGAATTTGATATAAACTACAGCTCGGGTAGATTTTAACATGTCCACAGTGTGCAGCTCACAGCTCAGGTCGATTAATCTTTTTATGATTGCCACAGTGTGCAGCCCACAGCTCGAGTCGATTAATCTTTTGATCATTACCACAGTGTGCAGTCCACACAACTTTAATATCTTATTTTGTAATTGTTAGTAAAAACTTACACTATTTTATGTATTATACTTAACTCCAAGCAGTCCTCTAGACCATTACACAGTGGGAATGGACACATGTTGGTCCAAACTTATACCTTACATAACCTGTCCTCTAGACCATCACACAGTGGAAATACACACAGGGTGGTCCAAACTTCTACCTTACATACCCTTTCCTCTAGACCATTACACAGTGGGAATGGACACAGGTGGGTCCAAACTTATACCTTACATAACTTGTCCTCTAGACAATTACACAGTGGGAATACACACAGGGTGGTCCAAACTTCTACCTTACATACCCTGTCCTCTAGACCATTACACAGTGGGAATGGACCAGGTTCCCATTGGTCCAAACTTCTACCTTATATACCCTGTCTTGTAGACCATTACACAGTAGGAATGGACAAAGGTTGGTCCAAACTTCTACCTTACATACCCTGTCCTCTAGACCATTATACAGTGGGAATGGACACAGGTTGGTCCAAACTTTTACCTTACATACCCTGTCCTCTAGACCATTACGCAGTGGGAATGGACACAGGTTGGTCCAAACTTATACCTTAGATACCCTGTCCTCTAGACCATTATACAGTGGGAATGAACACAGGTTGGTCCAAACTTTTACCTTACATACCCTGTCCTCTAGACCATTACGCAGTGGGAATGGACACAGGTTGGTCCAAACTTATACCTTAGATACCCTGTCCTCTAGACCATTATACAGTGGGAATGAACACAGGTTGGTCCAAACGTTTACCTTACATACCCTGTCCTCTAGACGATTACACAGTGGGAATGGACAAAGGTTAGTCCAAACTTCTACCTTACATACCCTGTCCTCTAGACCATTACACAGTGGGAATGCACACAGGGTGGTCCAAACTTCTACCTTACATACCCTGTCCTCTAGACCATTATACAGTGGGAATGAACACAGGTTGGTCCAAACTTTTACCTTACATAGCCTGTCCTCTAGACCATTACACAGTGGGAATGCACACAGGGTGGTCCAAACTTCTACCTTACATACCCTGTCCTCTAGACCATTACACATTGGGAATGGACACAGGTTAGTCCAAACTTTTACCTTACATACCCTGTCCTCTAGACCATTACACAGTGGGAATGGACACAGGTTAGTCCAAACTTCTACCTTACATACCCTGTCCTCTAGACCATTACACAGTGGGAATGCACACAAGGTGGTCCAAACTTCTACCTTACATACCAAGTCCTCTAGACCATTATACAGTGGGAATGGACACAGGTTGGTCCAAACTTTTACCTTACATACGCTGTCCTCTAGACCATTACACAGTGGGAATGGACACAGGTTGGTCCAAACTTCTACCTTACATACCCTGTCCTCTAGACAATTATACAGTGGGAATGGACACAGGTTGGTCCAAACTTATACCTTAGATACCCTGTCCTCTAGACCATTATACAGTGGGAATGGACACAGGTTGGTCCAAACTTCTACCTTACATACCGTGTCCTCTAGACAATTACACAGTGGGAATGCACACAAGGTGGTCCAAACTTCTACCTTACATACCAAGTCCTCTAGACCATTACACAGTGGGAATGGACACAGGTTAGTCCAAACTTCTACCTTACATACCCTGTCCTCTAGACCATTACACAGTGGGAATGCACACAAGGTGGTCCAAACTTCTACCTTACATACCAAGTCCTCTAGACCATTGTACAGTGGGAATGGACACAGGTTGGTCCAAACTTTTACCTTACATACGCTGTCCTCTAGACCATTACACAGTGGGAATGGACACAGGTTGGTCCAAACTTCTACCTTACATACCCTGTCCTCTAGACAATTATACAGTGGGAATGGACACAGGTTGGTCCAAACTTATACCTTAGATACCCTGTCCTCTAGACCATTATACAGTGGGAATGGACACAGGTTGGTCCAAACTTCTACCTTACATACCGTGTCCTCTAGACAATTACACAGTGGGAATGCACACAGGGTGGTCCAAACTTATACCTTACATACCCTGTCCTCTAGACCAATACACAGTTGGAATGCACACAGGTTGGTCCAAACTTCTACCTTACATACCCTGTCCTCTAGACCATTGATGCACACAGGGTGGTCCAAACTTCTACCTTACATACCCTGTCCTCTAGGCCAATACACAGTTGGAATGCACACAGGTTGGTCCAAACTTATACCTTACATAACCTGTCCGCTAGACAATTACACAGTGGGAATGCACACAGGGTGGTCCAAACTTCTACCTTACATACCCTGTCCTCTAGACCATTATACAGTGGGAATGGACACAGGTTAGTCCAAACTTCTACCTTACATACCCTGTCCTCTAGACCATTACACAGTGGGAATGGACACAGGTTGGTCCAAACTTATACCTTACATAACTTGTCCTCTAGACAATTACACAGTGGGAATCCACACAGGGTGGTCCAAACTTCTACCTTACATACCCTGTCCTCTAGACCAATACACAGTTGGAATGCACACAGGTTGGTCCAAACTTATACCTTACATAACCTGTCCGCTAGACAATTACTCAGTGGGAATGCACACAGGGTGGTCCAAACTTCTACCTTACATACCCTGTCCTCTAGACCAATACACAGTTGGAATGCACACAGGTTGGTCCAAACTTATACCTTACATAACCTGTCCGCTAGACAATTACACGGTGGGAATGCACACAGGGTGGTCCAAACTTCTACCTTACATACCCTGTCCTCTAGACCATTATACAGTGGGAATGGACACAGGTTAGTCCAAACTTCTACCTTACATACCCTGTCCTCTAGACCATTACACAGTGGGAATGGACACAGGTTGGTCCAAACTTATACCTTACATAACTTGTCCTCTAGACAATTACACAGTGGGAATACACACAGGGTGGTCCAAACTTATACCTTACATAACCTGTCCTCTAGACAATTACACAGTGGGAATCCACACAGGGTGGTCCAAACTTATACCTTACATACCCTGTCCTCTAGACCATTACACAGTAGGAATGGACAAAGGTTGGTCCAAACTTTTACCTTACATAACCTGTCCTCTAGACCATTATACAGTGGGAATGCACACAGGTTGGTCCAAACTTATACTTACATACCCTGTCCTCTAGACCAATACACAGTGGGAATGCACACAGGTTGGTCCAAACTTCTACCTTACATACCCTGTCCTCTGGACCATTACACATTGGGAATGAACACAGGTTGGTCCAAACTTCTACCCTACATACCCTGTCCTCTAGACAATTACACAGTGGGAATGCACACAGGGTGGTCCAAACTTCTACCTTACATAACCTGTCCTCTAGACCATTACACAGTAGGAATGCACACAGTTTGGTCCAAACTTCTACCTTACATAACCTGTCCGCTAGACAATTACACAGTGGGAATGCACACAGGGTGGTCCAAACTTCTACCTTACATACCCTGTCCTCTAGACCATTATACAGTGGGAATGGACACAGGTTAGTCCAAACTTCTACCTTACATACCCTGTCCTCTAGACCATTACACAGTGGGAATGGACACAGGTTGGTCCAAACTTATACCTTACATAACTTGTCCTCTAGACAATTACACAGTGGGAATACACACAGGGTGGTCCAAACTTATACCTTACATAACCTGTCCTCTAGACAATTACACAGTGGGAATCCACACAGGGTGGTCCAAACTTCTACCTTACATACCCTGTCCTCTAGACCAATACACAGTTGGAATGCACACAGGTTGGTCCAAACTTATACCTTACATAACCTGTCCGCTAGACAATTACACAGTGGGAATGCACACAGGGTGGTCCAAACTTCTACCTTACATACCCTGTCCTCTAGACCAATACACAGTTGGAATGCACACAGGTTGGTCCAAACTTATACCTTACATAACCTGTCCGCTAGACAATTACACGGTGGGAATGCACACAGGGTGGTCCAAACTTCTACCTTACATACCCTGTCCTCTAGACCATTTTACAGTGGGAATGGACACAGGTTAGTCCAAACTTCTACCTTACATACCCTGTCCTCTAGACCATTACACAGTGGGAATGGACACAGGTTGGTCCAAACTTATACCTTACATAACTTGTCCTCTAGACAATTACACAGTGGGAATACACACAGGGTGGTCCAAACTTATACCTTACATAACCTGTCCTCTAGACAATTACACAGTGGGAATCCACACAGGGTGGTCCAAACTTATACCTTACATACCCTGTCCTCTAGACCATTACACAGTAGGAATGGACAAAGGTTGGTCCAAACTTCTACCTTACATACCCTGTCTTGTAGACCATTACACAGTAGGAATGGACAAAGGTTGGTCCAAACTTCTACCTTACATACCCTGTCCTCTAGACCAATACACAGTGGGAATGCACACAGGTTGGTCCAAACTTCTACCTTACATACCCTGTCCTCTGGACCATTACACAGTGGGAATGAACACAGGTTGGTCTAAACTTTTACCTTACATAACCTGTCCTCTAGACCATTATACAGTGGGAATGCACACAGGTTGGTCCAAACTTATACTTACATACCCTGTCCTCTAGACCAATACACAGTGGGAATGCACACAGGGTGGTCCAAACTTCTACCTTACATACCCTGTCCTCTAGAGCATTACACAGTGGGAATGGACACAGGTTGGTCCAAACTTCTACCCTACATAACCTGTCCTCTAGACCATTACACAGTAGGAATGCACACAGTTTGGTCCAAACTTCTACCTTACATACCCTGTCCTCTAGACCATAACACAGTGGGAATGCACACAGGGTGGTCCAAACTTCTACCTTACATAACCTGTCCTCTAGACCATTACACAGTAGGAATGCACACAGTTTGGTCCAAACTTCTACCTTACATACCCTGTCCTCTAGACCATTACACAGTGGGAATGCACACAGGGTGGTCCAAACTTCTACCTTACATACCCTGTACTCTAGACCAATACACAGTGGGAATGCACACAGGTTGGTCCAAACTTCTACCCTACATACCCTGTCCTCTAGACAATTACACAGTGGGAATGCACACAGGGTGGTCCAAACTTCTACCTTACATACCCTGTACTCTAGACCATTGCACAGTGGGAATGCACACAGGTTGGTCCAAACTTCTACCCTACATACCCTGTCCTCTAGACAATTACACAGTGGGAATGGACACAGTTTGGTCCAAACTTCTACCTTACATAACCTGTCCTCTAGACCATTACACAGTGGGAATGCACACAGGTTGGTCCAAACTTCTACCTTACATACCCTGTCCTCTAGACCATTACACAGTGGGAATGCACACAGGGTGGTCCAAACTTCTACCTTACATACCCTGTACTCTAGACCATTGCACAGTGGGAATGCACACAGGTTGGTCCAAACTTCTACCCTACATACCCTGTCCTCTAGACAATTACACAGTGGGAATGCACACAGGTTAGTCCAAACTTATACCTTACATAACCTGTCCTCTAGACAATTACACAGTGGGAATCCACACAGGGTGGTCCAAACTTCTACCTTACATACCCTGTCCTCTAGACCAATACACAGTTGGAATGCACACAGGTTGGTCCAAACTTATACCTTACATAACCTGTCCGCTAGACAATTACACAGTGGGAATGCACACAGGGTGGTCCAAACTTCTACCTTACATACCCTGTCCTCTAGACCAATACACAGTTGGAATGCACACAGGTTGGTCCAAACTTATACCTTACATAACCTGTCCGCTAGACAATTACACGGTGGGAATGCACACAGGGTGGTCCAAACTTCTACCTTACATACCCTGTCCTCTAGACCATTATACAGTGGGAATGGACACAGGTTAGTCCAAACTTCTACCTTACATACCCTGTCCTCTAGACCATTACACAGTGGGAATGGACACAGGTTGGTCCAAACTTATACCTTACATAACTTGTCCTCTAGACAATTACACAGTGGGAATACACACAGGGTGGTCCAAACTTATACCTTACATAACCTGTCCTCTAGACAATTACACAGTGGGAATCCACACAGGGTGGTCCAAACTTATACCTTACATACCCTGTCCTCTAGACCATTACACAGTAGGAATGGACAAAGGTTGGTCCAAACTTCTACCTTACATACCCTGTCTTGTAGACCATTACACAGTAGGAATGGACAAAGGTTGGTCCAAACTTCTACCTTACATACCCTGTCCTCTAGACCAATACACAGTGGGAATGCACACAGGTTGGTCCAAACTTCTACCTTACATACCCTGTCCTCTGGACCATTACCCAGTGGGAATGAACACAGGTTGGTCTAAACTTTTACCTTACATAACCTGTCCTCTAGACCATTATACAGTGGGAATGCACACAGGTTGGTCCAAACTTATACTTACATACCCTGTCCTCTAGACCAATACACAGTGGGAATGCACACAGGGTGGTCCAAACTTCTACCTTACATACCCTGTCCTCTAGAGCATTACACAGTGGGAATGGACACAGGTTGGTCCAAACTTCTACCCTACATAACCTGTCCTCTAGACCATTACACAGTAGGAATGCACACAGTTTGGTCCAAACTTCTACCTTACATACCCTGTCCTCTAGACCATAACACAGTGGGAATGCACACAGGGTGGTCCAAACTTCTACCTTACATAACCTGTCCTCTAGACCATTACACAGTAGGAATGCACACAGTTTGGTCCAAACTTCTACCTTACATACCCTGTCCTCTAGACCATTACACAGTGGGAATGCACACAGGGTGGTCCAAACTTCTACCTTACATACCCTGTACTCTAGACCAATACACAGTGGGAATGCACACAGGTTGGTCCAAACTTCTACCCTACATACCCTGTCCTCTAGACAATTACACAGTGGGAATGCACACAGGGTGGTCCAAACTTCTACCTTACATACCCTGTACTCTAGACCATTGCACAGTGGGAATGCACACAGGTTGGTCCAAACTTCTACCCTACATACCCTGTCCTCTAGACAATTACACAGTGGGAATGGACACAGGTTGGTCCAAACTTATACTTACATACCCTGTCCTCTAGACCATTACACAGTGGGAATGCACACAGGTTGGTCCAAACTTCTACCTTACATACCCTGTCCTCTAGACCATTACACAGTGGGAATGCACACAGGGTGGTCCAAACTTCTACCTTACATACCCTGTACTCTAGACCATTGCACAGTGGGAATGCACACAGGTTGGTCCAAAGTTCTACCCTACATACCCTGTCCTCTAGACAATTACACAGTGGGAATGCACACAGGTTAGTCCAAACTTATACCTTACATAACCTGTCCTCTAGACAATTACACAGTGGGAATCCACACAGGGTGGTCCAAACTTATACCTTACATACCCTGTCCTCTAGACCATTACACAGTAGGAATGGACAAAGGTTGGTCCAAACTTCTACCTTACATACCCTGTCTTGTAGACCATTACACAGTAGGAATGGACAAAGGTTGGTCCAAACTTCTACCTTACATACCCTGTCCTCTAGACCAATACACAGTGGGAATGCACACAGGTTGGTCCAAACTTCTACCTTACATACCCTGTCCTCTGGACCATTACACAGTGGGAATGAACACAGGTTGGTCTAAACTTTTACCTTACATAACCTGTCCTCTAGACCATTATACAGTGGGAATGCACACAGGTTGGTCCAAACTTATACTTACATACCCTGTCCTCTAGACCAATACACAGTGGGAATGCACACAGGGTGGTCCAAACTTCTACCCTACATACCCTGTCCTCTAGACAATTACACAGTGGGAATGCACATTGGGTGGTCCAAACTTCTACCTGACATAACCTGTCCTCTAGACCATTACACAGTAGGAATGCACACAGTTTGGTCCAAACTTCTACCTTACATACCCTGTCCTCTAGACCATTACACAGTGGGAATGCACACAGGGTGGTCCAAACTTCTACCTTACATAACCTGTCCTCTAGACCATTACACAGTAGGAATGCACACAGTTTGGTCCAAACTTCTACCTTACATACCCTGTCCTCTAGACCATTACACAGTGGGAATGCACACAGGGTGGTCCAAACTTCTACCTTACATACCCTGTACTCTAGACCAATACACAGTGGGAATGCACACAGGTTGGTCCAAACTTCTACCCTACATACCCTGTCCTCTAGACAATTACACAGTGGGAATGCACACAGGGTGGTCCAAACTTCTACCTTACATACCCTGTACTCTAGACCATTGCACAGTGGGAATGCACACAGGTTGGTCCAAACTTCTACCCTACATACCCTGTCCTCTAGACAATTACACAGTGGGAATGGACACAGGTTGGTCCAAACTTATACTTACATACCCTGTCCTCTAGACCATTACCGTACACAGTGGGAATGCACACAGGTTGGTCCAAACTTCTACCTTACATACCCTGTCCTCTAGACCATTACACAGTGGGAATGCACACAGGGTGGTCCAAACTTCTACCTTACATACCATGTACTCTAGACCATTGCACAGTGGGAATGCACACAGGTTGGTCCAAACTTCTACCCTACATACCCTGTCCTCTAGACAATTACACAGTGGGAATGCACACAGGTTAGTCCAAACTTCTACCTTACATACCCTGTCCTCTAGACCATTACACAGTGGGAATACACACAGGGTGGTCCAAACTTCTACCTTACATACCCTGTCCTCTAGACCAATACACAGTTGGAATGCACACAGGTTGGTCCAAACTTATACCTTACATACCCTGTCCGCTAGACAATTACACATTGGGAATGCACACAGGTTGGTCCAAACTTCTACCTTACATACCCTGTCCTCTAGACCAATACACAGTGGGAATGGACACAGGTTGGTCCAAACTTATACCCTACATACCCTGTCCGCTAGACAATTACACAGTGGGAATGCACACAGGTTGGTCCAAACTTCTACCTTACATACCCTGTCCTCTAGACAATTACACAGTGGGAATACACACAGGTTGGTCCAAACTTCCACCTTACATACCCTGTCCTCTAGACAATTACACAGTGGGAATCCACACAGGGTGGTCCTGAATTCTACCTTACATACCCTGTCCTCTAGACCATTACACAGTGGGAATGGACACAGGTTGGTCCAAACTTCTACCTTACATACCCTGTCCTCTAGACCATTACACAGTGGGAATGCACACAGGTTGGTCCAAACTTAAACTTACATACCCTGTCCTCTAGACCAATACACAGTGGGAATGCACACAGGGTGGTCCAAACTTCTACCCTACTTACCCTGTCCTCTAGACAATTACACAGTGGGAATGCACATTGGGTGGTCCAAACTTCTACCTTACATACCCTGTCCTCTAGACAATTACACAGTGGGAATACACACAGGTTGGTCCAAACTTCCACCTTACATACCCTGTCCTCTAGACAATTACACAGTGGGAATCCACACAGGGTGGTCCTGAATTCTACCTTACATACCCTGTCCTCTAGACCATTACACAGTGGGAATGGACACAGGTTGGTCCAAACTTCTACCTTACATACCCTGTACTCTAGACCATTACACAGTGGGAATGCACACAGGTTGGTCCAAACTTATACTTACATACCCTGTCCTCTAGACCAATACACAGTGGGAATGCACACAGGGTGGTCCAAACTTCTACCCTACATACCCTGTCCTCTAGACAATTACACAGTGGGAATGCACATTGGGTGGTCCAAACTTCTACCTTACATAACCTGTCCTCTAGACCATTACACAGTAGGAATGCACACAGTTTGGTCCAAACTTCTACCTTACATACCCTGTCCTCTAGACCATTACACAGTGGGAATGCACACAGGGTGGTCCAAACTTCTACCTTACATAACCTGTCCTCTAGACCATTACACAGTAGGAATGCACACAGTTTGGTCCAAACTTCTACCTTACATACCCTGTCCTCTAGACCATTACACAGTGGGAATGCACACAGGTTGGTCCAAACTTCTACCTTACATACCCTGTACTCTAGACCAATACACAGTGGGAATGCACACAGGTTGGTCCAAACTTCTACCCTACATACCCTGTCCTCTAGACAATTACACAGTGGGAATGCACACAGGGTGGTCCAAACTTCTACCTTACATACCCTGTACTCTAGACCATTGCACAGTGGGAATGCACACAGGTTGGTCCAAACTTCTACCCTACATACCCTGTCCTCTAGACAATTACACAGTGGGAATGGACACAGGTTGGTCCAAACTTATACTTACATACCCTGTCCTCTAGACCATTACACAGTGGGAATGCACACAGGTTGGTCCAAACTTCTACCTTACATACCCTGTCCTCTAGACCATTACACAGTGGGAATGCACACAGGGTGGTCCAAACTTCTACCTTACATACCATGTACTCTAGACCATTGCACAGTGGGAATGCACACAGGTTGGTCCAAACTTCTACCCTACATACCCTGTCCTCTAGACAATTACACAGTGGGAATGCACACAGGTTAGTCCAAACTTCTACCTTACATACCCTGTCCTCTAGACCATTACACAGTGGGAATACACACAGGGTGGTCCAAACTTCTACCTTACATACCCTGTCCTCTAGACCAATACACAGTTGGAATGCACACAGGTTGGTCCAAACTTATACCTTACATACCCTGTCCGCTAGACAATTACACAGTGGGAATGCACACAGGTTGGTCCAAACTTCTACCTTACATACCCTGTCCTCTAGACCAATACACAGTTGGAATGCACACAGGTTGGTCCAAACTTATACCCTACATACCCTGTCCGCTAGACAATTACACAGTGGGAATGCACACAGGTTGGTCCAAACTTCTACCTTACATACCCTGTCCTCTAGACAATTACACAGTGGGAATACACACAGGTTGGTCCAAACTTCCACCTTACATACCCTGTCCTCTAGACAATTACACAGTGGGAATCCACACAGGGTGGTCCTGAATTCCACCTTACATACCCTGTCCTCTAGACCATTACACAGTGGGAATGGACACAGGTTGGTCCAAACTTCTACCTTACATACCCTCTCCTCTAGACCATTACACAGTGGGAATGCACACAGGTTGGTCCAAACTTCTACCTTACATACCCTGTCCTCTAGACCATTATACAGTGGGAATGGACACAGGTTGGTCCAAACTTATACTTACATACCCTGTCCTCTAGACCATTGCACAGTGGGAATGCACACAGGTTGGTCCAAACTTCTACCCTACATACCCTGTCCTCTAGACAATTACACAGTGGGAATGCACACAGGTTGGTCCAAACTTCTACCCTACATACCCTGTCCTCTAGACAATTACACAGTGGGAATGCACACAGGTTGGTCCAAACTTCTACCCTACATACCCTGTCCTCTAGACAATTACACAGTAGGAATGCACACAGGTTGGTCCAAACTTCTACCCTACATACCCTGTCCTCTAGACAATTACACAGTGGGAATGGACACAGGGTGGTCCAAACTTCTACCTTACATACCCTTTTAATATGTTGGCTATTGGCAGATTGGGAGAAATTAAAATTCAATTTGGTCAACAGTTTCCAACGGATAACTTGAAAACACATCAGCATATTTTGTTAATATGTTGCACATCTGTACTATAAAATGAAGATAGTTCAAGATTGTCAAAAATTAGTACATTTCAAAAGATTATTTGAAAAACAGATATTTTAAAAACTTTGCACTGCTGTCAAGTACTAAAAAATGAAGTTTAAAATGAGTATTTAGCACAATCTCATTTGTTGTGTTTGAGTTAGGTTGGATTATAATCATTTGTTTATAAGTCCAATGTCAAGGTAAAAATTGTTTTTTGAGGTGGACTGCTCAGCTGTTCCTGTAGGCTGATTTGTAATTCAGTAAAATGTATTCATCAATATTAAAAACCATGCAACATGGCAGGAAATCATTGTCCCATTAGATGCCCTATTTCCTTACTTTTTGTCTCATATTTTGTATTATTAGACAAATGAAAAAGCAAAAGCATTTCATAGTGTACAATTTATTTGTCAAAAATTCCAACCTACCTACCCAAATGTGATTGTATGACAAGGAGGAGGAGAAACGAAAATATTTGTTAAATGTGGCCTTATTTAAGGCTAACATGTTTCGACTATTTAAATGTACAGTAACCTACGTTGTGTCTATTCATGTAGTTTAATTAACAATATCTACTTATTCACTAACAGATTTTTTTGTTTGCTTGTTTTTTGTTTTGCTTGAGAATTTTGTTTGCATTATGTTTAGTTTGCATGGTTATTTTTTAGCTGGAAGGCGGATTCCTCCTCGTAGCAACACCTTCCATCATGGCAAAATGAGAAAAGCAGGTTTGTTTTACCTTAACTTTTCCATTGTACATGTACCATCTGTACTTTTGATATATTATGTGTTAAGAATGTAAATATTAGGTTATCTTGCAAGTCTAATAACAATTTTTATGCACAGAGATTAAAAAGAATGTTTTTGTCTGTATTGAAGTGGAAGAACATACACAAATTAAAAAAAAAGTATGATGTATGAATATGTTAGGGTTGTTAATTATATGTAATTAAACAAAAATAATATACTGTCCATGTTATATGCCAAAATATGTCCCATTAGGTTACGTAGGCATAATTTACAACCATTTACAAAGTAATTAAAAAATGGTTATAATTGAGGACATAAATAGCAAGATGCTATTTATTCTTTGTACTTATTTTGTCTTTATAATAATGATGCAATTTTAATGAAACTGTATTACATGAAGAGTAATAACACAGAATATTTACAAAAACTGCTCTTATTATCTCTCATGTTGAAGAAAATCAAACTATAGACTTGCAGACAGTTTTTAATCTGTGTAATGCAAATAATGTTCTCTGCATAGCTCAGAGCTCCGTGTCTGTTGGAGCTTTATCACTGCATGGTGACTAGAGATGGTGTCATCCATAGGGGATTGGACCGGGCACCTGGTAGACCACCTATAAAAACTTATTTGATAGTTCACTGCATTGTGGACTAATTATTTCAACTTAAACTGGACAGTACATTAGCACTAAACAGGCGAGAGTTCATTTTGTATAAATACAAACAGTTCTGCAGTAAATTCCAACCTGGTGTGATTCAGCATTCAAGTCACCTGTGATTCAGCATTCAAGTCACCTGTGATTCAGCATGCAAGTAACCCATCCACAGTGTTCCCTACATGCTCTCTAAGGTTTTGATGATAATCAGAAGAAGTTACCCATTTCCAGTTTTACATGATTTATCTCCCATGATTTTTCTTTCCTTTTACTTCCTGTTAAAAAAACTAGATGTCATCAGTAAAATACTATGATATTGAAATAAAGATCTGCATTGTTTTTGTATTGTCTGCCAATTAATTTTCATCTAATTAACCTCATTAGTACATATAGTACTATAGCTATAGGCAACAGGCGAGTTTGAATATTAGAACACGGATGACACTGGTAAGCTTGTTTAATCAAGCTGTAAAACAGCTGGGGTTCTACCTCAGATTAGCATCAGGTAAATGGGGGAATAAACAGTGGTTAATTAATCAAGTTTACAACAGGGGGTTTTAATAACAATCTCACTTAGATATTGAAACCTGTCATTCACCAGAAGCGCGAACATTTATCAAAGACAGTTGTCCATTTCAAAACTCTGGCTGTAGTTGCAGTTTTTAGTACTGGAAGTGGACCCTTGGTGGCGTTTTTTAAATTGGAAAGTCGTCAATTAGGCATAAACAAATGTTTTTCTGTCTAATGTAGTCAGAGGGGCCTCGGTGGCAGAGTGGTTAAGGTAATTTGTCTACTATTGATCCCGTGGTCAGTTAACACTGAGGCATCCTCACAAGTCAGTGTTTCTGTGTCCACATATGTCCACGAAACCCTGACAAACTTAGCTAGGAAATTCCCGGGCTAGAAGATTTTCATATGACGTCAAACCTTCAAAATATTAACTAATGAAATTGCTTGAAAAAAGCAAGTGTTTGGCAGTAGTCATTCTTACTCATTCTTGAGTGGGAAGAAAACTTAATGCAACTGATCAATAACGTGGTAATAACAAAGTAATAACACGACTGTACAAGATATGTACAAAATACACTGATTTTCACATGGTCTATGCAACACATCCGTTTGGTTTATTTACAATCGACATTGGGATATCCCCTAACCAAGTCATGAATGAAAGCGAGCTTTGGTTGGCAACATTAAGGTATGATGTAGCCAATCAAAATAGTGGCTTCTAGCCCGGGATTTTCCTAGCTTAGTTTGTCAGGGTTTCGTGGACACATGTGAACACAAAAACCCTGACTTGTGAGGATGACACTGAGGTTGCGGATTCAAGTCTCACTGCAGCCAGGGTGTGCTCCACTCCAATCTTAATTGACGGATTGCCTATTTTCCTACTTAAGGGTTTTCTCCAGGTACTCCTGCTTCCCCCCTCTGCCCTTTCTCCCACCCTCCCCCCCCCCCCCCCCCCCCCCCCCCCCCCCCGATATACACCTTTACATTTTACATTTTGATTGTAATGTTATTTGGGGTTTCCTAAAGCAAAACATGAACTGTGCCATTTTTTGACAGCAGTGTTAACACTTGACATTTTGCTTCTATCGTTGTAAGCTTAAGTCCCAAGTTCATTAAATTTGTCCAGTGACTATGTTTAAGTTTTTAAATTTTAAATTAGGGCAGTTTCTCTGTAACAATGATTGGTACAGTACGATGATAATATTTGGTATATAGGTTGCTGATGAATAGTACATGACTGTCTGGTAGGTGTCACATGACCTTGACATCAATTTTATGGTACAGTGGCTACGTTAAAGTTTTTGGATTAGGGCAGTTCCTCTGTAACGATTAATGGTAGGATGACAGTATTTGGCACATAGGCTGCTGATGAATAGTACATCACTGTCTGGTAGGTGTCACCTGACCTTGACCTCATTTTCACAGTCCAATGACTACGTTTAAGTTTTTAGGTCAGTTTCTCTGTAAGCATTCAGTGTTTTAAATGATGACAACTTAATGCTATTTATATGTTGCTCATGACTTTTTCATTACTGTGGAACGCAGGCGAGACATTCTGTGTCTACACTTGTTTAACTTTTTATTTTTATTAGTTATTACTTGAGTGCAGTCTATCACAAACCTGTATTTAAAAAGCAGTATTTGTGTTGTCATGAGTGCATTTATATAATGCTATTAATAATATTGCTTTTCGAGGGTTGTTACAACTGTTTTAACTACACACCATTAGTAACTTTGTTATGCTTTATACCTTGTATACATTTTACAGGCCACCTGGATTTGGCTTTTTTTCACCTGTCCACAGTGGGATTGGGAGTTTACACAAGGGGGAAAAGCTAGTGGTCTCCCCTGCCTTGTATAGACAAAAATCAGATAAGCATTTACATTCACTGTTTTTACAAAATAAAAGGTCCTTTGATAATGGTGGACTGCCCACTGTGGACTAGTGGTTAAATTGACCAGATCTTGTAGTGTAGTTGTCTGTACTTCTATGTACCTACATGTAACATTGTATGATTTCAGTATCCTGTAATACCCTGACCAGCTCAGCAGATGCAAAGTCCTTGGCATTTGGTGGCTTGACACACAGAACCAGGCCTCCTTCACCAGGTTAGTCATTTTCATATTTCAACACTTTGTAAAATTGGGTTATTTTCATTTATTTACTTATTTCTATTCACTTAAATATGTAATACTTGTATGTGCTACTGACTATTTTGCAAACCTGATTTTTCTCATGTGGCTGTAGATGTGACTTATCTGGTATTGCAGCACACCCGACTTGTATTCATTAGAAACCACACCTTCTGTCATGACAGAGTTTTCTAGCACGAGTCAGGTGGTCTCTTATAGGAGGTGTAATTTTTCTGGATATGGAAACTATACCGGTAATATAAATCAATGATTTCAGTTTTTAGCTCACCTGACCCGAAGGGTCATGTGAGCTATTGCTATCACTTGGCGTCCGTCGTCGTCCGTCGTCGTCGTCGTCGTCGTCGTCGTCGTCGTCGTCGTCGTTAACTTTTCTTCAAAAATCTTCTCCTCCAAAACCACTGAAGGGATTGCTTTGAAACTTTGCATACATCATCAGTAAAATGCCCTCTACCAAGTTTGCCCAAATCATGGCCTCAGACCAACCAACATGGCCGCCATGGCTAAAAATAGAACAGAGGGGTCAAAATACAGTTTTTTGCTTATAGTTCAAAAAGTATAACAGATACAGGAAAACCGAAGAGACCTTCCTTCTTCAGCATCTAAAGCTCTACAAAACACTCCATTGGGTCAAAGTTGTATGATGACTCCTTGTAGGAGTTATTGCCCTTTAATTGTCAAAATTGATGATTTTTGCCATTTTTGCCTCAAAATCTTGAAAATTATTAGAACTAGAGAAAATGTTAGCATTGCTTAATTGTTCTGCTCTATGAGGGCTACAAAAATGACTTTAGGGTCAAGATTGTCTGATTAACCGTTTAAGAGTTATTCCCCTTGAACTGTTTTTTTTAATCGGTTTTAATTGATTTTTTAAAATCTTCTTCTCTGAAACAACTGAAAGTACTGCTTTGAAACTTTGTACACATCATCTGTCAAATGTCCTCAACCAAGTTTGCACCTACCATGGCTGCAGATTAACCAACATGGCCACCATGGCTAAAAATAGGATTGGGGGGGGGCGGTAAAATACAGTTTTTGGCTTATATTTAGATAAGTGTAACAGATACAGGAAAACCGAAGAGACATGCCTTCATCTGCATCAAAAGCTCTACGAAACACTCCATTGGGTTGACGTTGTATGATGACTCCTTATAGGAGTTATTGCCCTTTAATTGTCGAAATTGATTATTTTTGACATTTTTGCCTCAAAATCTTGAAAATTATTAGAACTAGAGAAAAAGTTAGCATTGTTTAATTGTTCTGCTCTATGAGGGCTACAAAAATGACTTTAGGGTCAAGATTGTCTGATAAACCGTTTAAGAGTTATTCCCCTTGAACTGTTTTTTTTAATCGGTTTTAATTGATTTTTTAAAATCTTCTCCTCTGAAACAACTGAAAGTACTGCTTTGAAACTTTGTACAAATCATCTGTCAAATGTCCTCAACCAAGTTTGCACCTACCATGGCTGCAGATTAACCAACATGGCCACCATGGCTAAAAATAGGATGGGGGGGGGGGGGGGGCAGTAAAATACAGTTTTTGGCTTATATTTAAAAAAGTGTAACAGATACAGGAAAACCGAAGAGACATTCCTTCATCTGCATCAAAAGCTCTACGAAACACTCCATTGGGTTGAAGTTGTATGATGACTCCTTATAGGAGTTATTGCCCTTTAATTGTCGAAATTGATTATTTTTGACATTTTTGCCTCAAAATCTTGAAAATTATTAGAACTAGAGAAAAAGTTAGCATTGCTTAATTGTTCTGCTCTATGAGGGCTACAAAAATGACTTTAGGGTCAAGATTGTCTGATGAACCGTTTAGGAATTATTCTCCTTAAACATTTTTTTAATCAATTTTACTTGATTTTAAAAAATCTTCTCCTCTTAAACCAATGAAAGGACTGCTTTGAAACATTGCACACATCATCTTTAGGATGTCCTCTACCAAAATTGGGCAAATCATGACACCTGACTACCTACATAGCTACATTGGATTAAAATAGAAAAAATGAAAAAAAGGGGGGGGGGGGAGTCGAGAGAGTTTTCGATTGATAGTTAAAAAAAGTATAACAGGTACAGCAAATTTGAAGTGAACCTCCCTTCTCCCTCTAAGCATCAAAAGCTCCTCCTTATAGGAGGTATTTCCCTTAAAATGTCAAAATTAATGATTTTTGCAGAAGTGTTGGGCAATTCCTGATAGCAAAGAAAAGCTGGATAAAAAAGGGTTGTTTGGTTTCAGGTTCAGGTGAGCGACACAGGCTCCTGGGAGCCTCTAGTTCCATTATTTCGAGGTCGTGCGTGGCAGAGTTCACACAAGACAGGTTTTTCTGTATTGTAGACATTTGTATGATAAGTAAAAATATCAGAAACTCTAGTAGTTAAACTAAAATTAGTAGCATACAGAATTTATTAAAATAATTGATTTTACAAGTGGAAAGAAAACTTCAGGACAGAATTTGAAAGCATGTTAACATCTTAGTTCTGTATTTGGTTCTTGAATCTCTCAGATATATTTCTATGGAAAGTGTCTCTCATAAAACATTAATTTCAGATTTACACGGAAGAAGCAAAATGTCAGCTTCAGGAAGTAGTGAAACTGGTTCCATGTCAGGGTCTGATTATTCAGGTATGTCAACTTCCATCAGTAGTAATACTGGTTCCTTGCCAGGATCTGATTATTCAGGTATGTCAACTTCCATCAGTAGTAATACTGGTTCCTTGCCAGGATCTGGTTATTCAGGTATATCAACTTCCATCAGTAGTAATACTGGTTCCTTGCCAGGATCTGATTATTCAGGTATGTCAACTTCCATCAGTAGTAAAACTGGTTCCTTGCTAGGATCTAATTATTTAGGTATGTCAACCTCCATCAGTAGTAAAACTGGTTCCTTGCTAGGATCTAATTATTTAGGTATATCAACTTCCAGAAGAAGTGGTACTGATTCTACATCTGGGTCTGATTATTCAGGTATGTCAACTTCATGGGGGCTGCACAAATTGCTGTTTAGTGCAACCAGACCATTCCAGAATAGAGTGAAACAGGACATGTTCTTCCTGTGCCAATTTCAGAGGTTGTGCAAACAGAACAGTGATGTAATAAGATGGCTTCCATCATTATTAAAGGTGTATCAGTTCATCGATTGTTGTTTGTTTTTTTTAGAACTGAGATTGTTTACTCCCATAAATATTCTAGAGATTCTTTAAAGATTTAAATAGTTTTTTTTCATTTCCAAAGAAGCTGATCATTGAATAAACTATTTCCTGTCCAGAACATGTCTATAACCACAGGGTTATTGATGTGAGCCTGGAACATGTCGAAGACAGTCCCCAGAAGTAGTGGTACTGGTTCCATGTCAGGGTCACTCAGATCATTCAGCTTCATCAGTAGAAATACTGTTTCCTTGACAAGGTCTGATTATTCAGGTATCTCAGCTTCAACAACTGGTACTGGATTCTTTCTGGGTTCTGATTAAGGAGGTTGTGAAACTGGTTCCCTTTTAAGATCTGATTTTCAGAAAAAGAGCTTCAGGAAGTAGTGAAGAGGTTTGATTATTCAGTTGTGTCATCTTCACAAAATAGAGATACTGGTTCCAAGTCAACTCAGTACATGTCTTTTTAGCTTGCCTTATTTAAAAGGAAATGTGCACTATAGCCAATATTTGGCATCTGTCATCATCAAACTTTTCGTTGTCTGTAAACTTTCAAAATCTCCATCTCCTCAACCACATGAGCAATTGAAATAAAATGATGTATAGAAGGTTTACTAGGAGTTATGTGTGAAATATATCTTGAGCTAACCCTGACTTTACACATGTTGTATGCTGTCATTATCTGTTTCAGGGCCCAAGTTGTATGTGAAACCAAGCTCCAAATCTAACAAAAGTATTATACACAATGCTATTAGCCACTGCTGTCTGGCAGGAAGTGTCAACACTTCCATGAAAAACAAAGTTATAGAGGTAAGATAATTTATTCCCTGCACCCCATAAGTGATAGCGGTATACTGTTTTCATTTTGTGTTAGTGTGTGTGTCTGTCCATAACAATTTGTCATCACATTTTGCTCAGAGGTGATGAGTGATACAATGCCGAAATTGTGTCATTAGCTTTGTATGATCATGTTATATTGTGGAATTTATTTTCAGACCTCTCTGAAGTTTAATTAGATAATATTTCACTAATAATATTGGTGTATGTGCTATGAAATTTACCATGGAATATGGTTTAAGGGGACACATTCTCTGTTTTTGTCTCGCCTGCGACGAAAGTCGCTGGAGGCGAGACATATGTATGGGAATCCGGCGGCGGCGGCGGCGGCGTAAACACTTGACATCTTGCTTCATATCTTTGTGAGCCCAAGCCCTAGGTCCATCAAATTTGGTCCAGAGGTAGCTTATGATGAGAACTTGCCAGTCAGTCACCTGTCACCTGACCTTGACCTCAATTTCACGGTCCAGCGACTACGTTAAAGTTTTTGGGTTACGACAGTTCCTCTGTAACTACGCATGGTAGGATGACAATATTTGGTGTATAGGTTGCTGATGACTAGTACATGACTGTCTGGTAGGTGTCACCTGACCTTGACCTCAATTTCACGGTCCAGCGACTACGTTAAAGTTTTTGGGTTACGACAGTTCCTCTGTAACTACGCATGATAGGATGACAATATTTGGTGTATAGGTTGCTGATGACTAGTACATGACTGTCTGGTAGGTGTCACCTGACCTTGACCTCAATTTCACGGTCCAGCGACTACGTTAAAGTTTTTGGGTTACGACAGTTCCTCTGTAACTACGCATGGTAGGATGACAATATTTGGTGTATAGGTTGCTGATGACTAGTACATGACTGTCTGGTAGGTGTCACCTGACCTTGACCTCAATTTCACGGTCCAGCGACTACGTTAAAGTTTTTGGGTTACGACAGTTCCTCTGTAACTACGCATGGTAGGATGACAATATTTGGTGTATAGGTTGCTGATGACTAGTACATGACTGTCTGGTAGGTGTCACCTGACCTTGACCTCAATTTCACGGTCCAGCGACTACGTTAAAGATTTTGGGTTACGACAGTTCCTCTGTAACTACACATGGTAGGATGACAATATTTGGTGTGTAGGTTGCTGATGACTAGTACATGACTGTCTGATAGGTGTCACCTGACCTTGACCTCAATTTCACGGTCCAGCGACTACGTTAAAGTTTTTGGGTTATGATAGTTCCTCTGTAACTACGCATGGTAGGATGACAATATTTGGTATATAGGTTGCTGATGAATAGTACATGACTGTCTGGTAGGTTCCACCTGACCTTGACCTCAATTTCACGGTCCAGCGACTATGTTAAAGTTTTTGGGTTACGGCTGTTCCCCTGTAACTATGCAGGGTATGGTGACAATATTTTGTATACAGGCGCTGCTGATATTTAATGCTATTTACGTAATGCTTATGACGAAATTTATTTTCGTTACTGATGCGGAATGCAGGCGAGACGTTTTTCTGTGTCCACACTTGTTTTATGATACAGCTGAAAATTCTTGTTTATAACATTGATTTCACTAGTGAAATAACTCCAGTCCATTATTTTAAATTAGGGCTATTGCAAATGTATATATCAACGTGGGCTTGTGAAAGGCAATTTCCATCTATAAAATTGTATGAGTATATTAGTCGCCGAAAATAATTGTTAAGGAACCATAAGTGAATATCATTCTTAATTGTATGGGTTCTTTGTCTCAAAAACGTGCCTTCCAACCAATCCCACATCCCCTATTCTATACATTTTTCAGCAATACCACTACCTATATCAAAAATTATTAATAAGTACAAGTATTTATGATAAACCTCTTGAAAATATTACTGGATTATGTTTCCAATATAACAAATTAAGACCTAAAATAGAAATGTCTGTGCCTCCCCTACCTCCATATAACATATACTCGTAACATATTTTGGTTATCAAAAATATTTAAAAAATTGGTTCAGATTGTCCCAGAATGTTTAGTTGTTACTTGTCAGGAAGGAAACATTTTACCTTTATTCTTTCCTCAAGAATAAAATGTTTGGCTTCATTTAAGGAAAAAACAGTTTTAATTGAGGCCCAAAGCATTAAATATTGAATTGGGCTCAAATAAATGGTATAACATTGATCTTATGATCTTGTTCCATGACCAGTTTTGAAGCCCAACAATCTGTTTGTATCAAAATACTTATTCTTTTGGTGTTGTTATTATAATGAACGAAAGAAGATTCTTTATCAACATTTTATTTTAAAGACCTAACCCATCCTTTTATATTTCTTGAAAAGCAGAGTGCTTTCCCATGGCAGACTTAAAATCGACCGGTGGATCAACAAGCTTCACTCTTTATATTTATTATCTTATGAATATAGATTTGTTAAGAAACAGATCATATTGGACAAAATCAGTTCCAGTATCAATTTCCAGTTTGTACATGAAAAAGTTATGATGCACCAATGAATTCTTACACCCCTACGTTACTGCACATTAATATTGACATGTCAGAAAATATCAATTCTTAAGGCTGATAGGTAAGCAATGGCTTGTCTCAAAAGGTGAAACAAATAGTATCTTAACAAATGGAAAGGCAAGACAAGAAAATCTCTAACCCACAGGCAAAGATATCTTGTCTATCCCTAAGTATTGGAGAAATAGATATCTTTGCCCACGGGTTTGAGAATTTCTTGGGTGTGTCTTTAGATTGTCCCATCTAGCCCTCCCACTCTTGTTTGATTTCTTTTCTTACAAATGCATAAAAAAATGTGCTGTTTTGTTAATTTTGATGTCAGCAAATACACATGTAGTGTATCGACCCTGAAAATACTCAGGAGTTTCCATTTTTGATTTGATGTGACCGTAATGGTATAAGGCTTAAATTTGGTGTTGGAAGCACAGATATGTTCATATTTAATAAGGTAAAGTAAACAAAGAGAACAAAGAAATCAAATGGTTAATTTTTTTTATTGCTGAACTGAAAGTTGATTTCACAATGCGTTTTTAATCGAAGTCGTGAGATATTTCTATACCTCTGGTTAGAAAACAAACATTTTTAAAATCATGGTCTTAAGATGAAGTAAATACTATTTATGTTAAAACTTTCTTCCAGGTATTAGAAGGATCCGAAGGAACCCATTTTATGATACTATTCCGTGACCATAGCTGTCAGTACAGAAGTTTGTATATGTATCACCCAGACACAGATTTTATTATAAAACTGCATGGTGTAGGACCAAATCGAATAACTAATTCCATGATAGAGAAATTTTATAAGTAAGTACCAAGTTGGGCAGTCTCAATCTGGGTAATGTGGACCAAACCGAATAACTAATTCCATGAAAGAAATTTTATAAGTAAGTAACAAATTGGGCAGTCTCTATCTGGGTAATGTGGCCCAAACCGAATAACAAATTCCATGATAGAAAAATTTTATAAGTAAGTAACAAATTGGGCAGTCTCTATCTGGGTAATGTGGCCCAAACCAAATAACAAATTCCATGATAGAAAAATTTTATAAGTAAGTAACAATTTGGGCAGTCTCTATCTGGGTAATGTGGCCCAAACCAAATAACAAATTCAATGATAGAAAAATTTTATAAGTAAGTAACAATTTGGGCAGTCTCTATCTGGTAATGTGGCCCAAACCAAATAACAAATTCCATGATAGAAAAATTGTATAAGTAAGTAACAATTTGGGCAGTCTCTATCTGGGTAATGTGGCCCAAACCAAATAACAAATTCCATGATAGAAAAATTGTATAAGTAAGTAACAATTTGGGCAGTCTCTATCTGGGTAATGTGGCCCAAACCAAATAACAAATTCAATGATAGAAAAATTGTATAAGTAAGTAACAATTTGGGCAGTCTCTATCTGGTAATGTGGCCCAAACCAAATAACAAATTCCATGATAGAAAAATTGTATAAGTAAGTAACAATTTGGGCAGTCTCTATCTGGGTAATGTGGCCCAAACCAAATAACAAATTCCATGATAGAAAAATTTTATAAGTAAGTAACAATTTGGGCAGTCTCTATCTGGGTAATGTGGCCCAAACCAAATAACAAATTCCATGATAGAAAAATTGTATAAGTAAGTAACAAATTGGGCAGTCTCTATCTGGGTAATGTGGCCCAAACCAAATAACAAATTCCATGATAGAAAAATTGTATAAGTAAGTAACAATTTGGGCAGTCTCTATCTGGGTAATGTGGCCCAAACCAAATAACAAATTCAATGATAGAAAAATTTTATAAGTAAGTAACAATTTGGGCAGTCTCTATCTGGTAATGTGGCCCAAACCAAATAACAAATTCCATGATAGAAAAATTGTATAAGTAAGTAACAATTTGGGCAGTCTCTATCTGGGTAATGTGGCCCAAACCAAATAACAAATTCAATGATAGAAAAATTGTATAAGTAAGTAACAATTTGGGCAGTCTCTATCTGGGTAATGTGGCCCAAACCAAATAACAAATTCCATGATAGAAAAATTTTATAAGTAAGTAACAATTTGGGCAGTCTCTATCTGGGTAATGTGGCCCAAACCAAATAACAAATTCCATGATAGAAAAATTTTATAAGTAAGTAACAATTTGGGCAGTCTCTATCTGGGTAATGTGGCCCAAACCAAATAACAAATTCAATGATAGAAAAATTGTATAAGTAAGTAACAATTTGGGCAGTCTCTATCTGGGTAATGTGGCCCAAACCAAATAACAAATTCCATGATAGAAAAATTGTATAAGTAAGTAACAATTTGGGCAGTCTCTATCTGGGTAATGTGGACCAAACCAAATAACAAATTCCATGATAGAAAAATTGTATAAGTAAGTAACAATTTGGGCAGTCTCTATCTGGGTAATGTGGACCAAACCAAATAACAAATTGGGCAGTCTCTATCTGGTTAAAGCTTGTGGTTTTTGTACTGTCTGAATATCTTTTTTTTTTACTGGCTACTCTTCTCAAGGCCAATAAAAGTCTGCTACAGTCAAATTAATCTTTAATGTTGGAAACTTATAGTTTAATACAGTTTCTTTTAATTTGACAGCCATTGATTGTTTTTATTCTAAATAGGGTAAAAATAAAATAAATATTATTTTCAGTGACATGTACCAATATACATTCATTTTACCGTTGTTTTCATGTTTTATGCACATAATATTTAAATTATTTTCATTGTAACAATTATTAAGGAGGCTTTTGTGTCCGAGTGGTGAAAATTGTCAGCTATCTATTAACGATTAAAGGCTACTAGCACTAGCACCTTAATTGACAAGGATTGCAAGGTATCTTATCAGTGTTTAATTTTCTCAAAGGTACAATAAAAATATGATGTGATTGTATATTTTAAAACTTGAAATTTTTTTTTTTAAGTTAAATAGAAAAGAAAACCGACTGAACAACAAATGTCAAAAGTAAAGGGACAGTTACTAATACGGATATAGGCAAACGGAACACAAAAACCAAAAAACACAAAAAACAGAGAGTAACCCAAACCCAATATAAACCATGGGTGCACTCGGGTGCTCCAAACGAGTAAGCAGTGCCTGCCTCTAATAAGACACCCATCGAATTACTCATTGTCATTGTCTAAGTTGCACAAAACCTCATTCAAACAAACAAAAATAATAAAAGTGTCATGAACTGAGTTTATTAATCATTCTTAAGAGATTTGTGTAATGTTTCTCTAATACAATCAGCACATTTAAAGCGAGCACAGCTCGCAGCGGGTAGCGAAGCTGTCCGCGAAGAGCGGTGAGCTCTACGGCAATTACGTGTCATGTGGTTGAAATGAAATCACGTGATCAAAATCTGCTTAATGCTGATATTGATTTTTTTTTTGTCCGGAAGTTGATATCGGCAAAAAACTGTAACAAAGTGAATGAAGAAGGGCTAAAATTAATTGCAAAGAATGACTTAAAAATAAATTTGACATTGATTAAAAATAAGTGTTATATTTAAAAATAACAAAAATTTCATACTATTTTTTGGCATTCTCTAAATCGATCTTTAAAAACTGCACTTCATATGACGTCACCATTACAAAGAAAGACTTCACATGATCACTGGAATGTAGTTGAGGCACTTTTAGGGTATTCGGAAGTAACGTCAATTATGAAAGCGCATTATATATAAATAATAAAGGACTATATTGTCTGTGCTCTCATTTTGGCAATGCCTACTCCGTATTACTGTTCTTCATTTAATTTTGTGGATAGCAGTTTTTGTTGTTTGAGAACCAGTTGATGCTTCCAGTACACATAATTTTATGGTTTTATTTTTTGCAGTTGATCAGGAAATTGTATTACCTTGTCAAAAAGTTTATGGATTGCCTCCCTATTGAATGCTTTTGTGTTTGTATGTGTATAAGTAATATAATGTAATATAATGAATTCACAATACAACCTTTTTTTTACCATTTTAGGTACAACAGTGGAGGTAAAAAGTTTACAGAAGTTGTTAGTACGAAACATTTATCTGTCTCAATAGACGCTGTAGTGATTCAAAATTCTTTGTGGAAAACACAAAAAATGGCTGCAAAGAATAAGTGATATTGTTGAATGCTGATATTACATGAAGAATCGTGATGGAGATTAGCTTTTAAGTATCTGAATAATGCTTGTAGCTTGTAAGTCAGACACACAGTCCTAGCTGCCAATCCAATAATTCAGTAGCTTGTAAGTCAGACACACAGTCCTAGCTGCCAATCCAATAATTCAGTAGCTTGTAAGTCAGACACACATTCTTAACTGCCAATCCAATAATTCAGTAGCGTGCAAGTCGGACACACAAGTCTTAACTGCCAACCCAATAATACATTGAATGATGTCAGACTTATTAAACAATGAAGTGCTTTATTATATTATTTATTTTTGTAGCAAGCGCAGAATATACTGGTAGTTTCCATGACAAATGTATGTTTGGTTGGAGAAACATGTTAACAATCACAACAATAAATAATTGGGAGGGATCAATGCTTTGGTGCTTTTGAATGTTCAGCTGTTTGTAAATGACTATAGGTTTTCACAAAGTTTCACATGCAAGGAGATAAAACACGTCCTAAATGAAATTTGTCCACAAAATTTGCCTACAGATTAAATTTTACATAGACCATGAGGTTAAAAATCTATAAATTTTGGTACACACAAAAGTGCTTATGAGCAGCCTCCCCGAACCCCCCAATCACAAAAAATACTTTGGTACACCTCTTTATAATAAATTAAAGAATGTTTGGATTTCTTATCAAATTATTAAATTCTAGTTCTGTTATGTATTGCATTGCAGATAATCTACATGAAACACAAAAATATTTACTATAAGAGCACAAAAATTAAGCTTTTTGTGAATAATCTCTTATATGTACATGTATATCAATTTGAAAGGCTGCCACTTGTCTTTTTAGGAATGCATGGCCTTTGTATACCTAAAATATTGGTGAAGAGTATGCATGTAACTCCTTGTAAATATCTATTTGTCATGAAAGCTATATGAATGCAGCTATGAAAAAAAGGGCAATAGCTTAGGCATATTTGTATTCAAGTTCAGCTAGTTGTAATCCCCACCTATTATTTTTGGTGAGAGGGTAAATTCCATTAGATAATTACATGTATTGTTCTTTATTGTCCATATTTTGTATTGATAAACAAGGCTTTACTTTGCAGTAGTTTTCATCATGTGCCATTAAAGCTCCATTTGTATTCTGTGAGAGCTTAACTTTGAAATATGCAACATTTCATTAATGTTGGACATTTTCATATACTTCATTGCTTATTCAGAAAACATATATATTATTTTATGTAGATTGGAAGCTTCATATTTAATGAATACTTGTATTTTGTGGATAAATCATGACTTTTTTTTCTTTAAGTTTCTTATAAAATAAAATATGCTAGCTTTACTGAGGTGGCTGTATGGTATCTACCAGTCTTTCAGGATGACCACACCAGTGTGACTACTAATTCGCCGCAACAGTTAAAATACTCTGTCATTTGATACAAGGAAAATTTGTATTTAGATCAAATAATTTAATTTGCTTTGTTAGCTGGAATCTGATTGGCCAATTCAAATGTAAAAACCCATATAACACCATGTAACTTGCATTAGTCTCGTGCCTATTCTTACGCCGTTAAAATTAAAATACTTCTGTGATGTCATTGCTGTTTTAAACATTAGAATTGTCAATATTTATAGTTTAAATTTAATTATAAGGAATATTTCAAATTTCTGAACAGGTTTTATGATATAACATGGTTTGGGGCGTGTTTACAGCATTCATAAACTTTGCAGTTTATATCGTATAACAAGTTCAGAAATTTGAAGTATTCCTCAAATAAATTAATATATTAGGAAGAAAATTAGTTCCATTAAAAAACTTCGAAAAAAAAACTTTTAACAAAATGAAATCTGATTTTTTTGTTTCGCTGCAAATAATTCATATTGAAAATATGGGACATATTGGAATTATATTTTATTATTTATTTATTATATTTTTTACACTGGGGTAAAAAGTAAACATTATGGTAAATGGAGATTTCTTTACCAGATTTCAAAATAATACCATGGACAAATAGGATTCACCGTAAGAAAGGCCGATTTAACATTCCTTGCACAAGTAAATAAAGGAAATAATGTTTCGCTAAAGAATTAGCAGTCATATTGGAATGGAGTAAAATTTACATCATTTTTGATGTATTTCTTGTATATGGTGTATTTGGTATCATTTTTTTAATGTTATCCTAGAATGTTTAATATTGTAGTGTAGAATACTGTCATCTTCAACCACATTATTAATATATAATGTATGTTGTAGGAAAATATAATTTATTTGTATGAGCATTAGAAACAGGTAGAAAACAGGGCTCTGCCGAGCATTTCTCTTCTGTTTGTATCAAGTTTATATCTTTGTTTTATTTATATATATTGCTTTTATTCTGCAATGTTGTTAAGGATCATTACAATGCTAAAATTTGACTATACCTACTGAAAGCAACAGAAAAATTAATAACTTTGTATGCAGACCAGAAACTAAATTTGCACAGTGGACGATATTGATGTCATAAGTTAGAGGATTGAACATCAAAAGTAATAAATACAGCATGCTAGTCTTTCTTAAGGTCCGACATTTTTGGTAAAAAAAACTTAAGGATTGGAATGAAATCTGGAAAAATAGGACCAAAAGTGATGAAAAGTTCTGGTAATCTTTTGCAAAAATTGTTGGTCTTGAAAAAAATTATCACCTGACTGGATGTCCTAAAATTGAAATACCTTTGCTTTACAAGTTAAAAACTACATTTTCTAGTCTGACCAAACACAAATGCTATGAAAATAGAAGACTTTATCGAAATTGCTGTAAACTACCATAAATGAGAGTGTTGTCAAACAGAAAACTGTTATATTCATTTGGATATTATGTACCTTTTACAAACACGTGTTTATCTGGATTAATTTTTTATAGTGCACGGATCAGAATTTTATAAAGAAATTAGACAGTATTTCATGTTGTGAAAACATACTAATTGTAATAGTGCTTCACATGCCTTAAAGTGTTTATACATGTACTGTAAAGTGTTGATTACATGCTTTGCTTGTGGTAACACTTTAAAGTGTTCATTACATTCTTGTGAAATTATTGTATACCTCAGTTGTTTAGGGAAAATCAGTTTCATATCTGTTTGAGGCTTAAGATTTTTTGGGAAAGAATAGCTTGTCTAACAGCTAAAAATTGTCTATTGCTTCAATACTTTTTATGAATTTTTTAATATACCCTTTATGAATTCTGAAAATATGGATTCACACATAGATAAAATAATTATGTTGATGTTGAAAATCCCAAACCTCCACTAGATAAGAAATTGGTTGGCCCTTATTAGGTTGTAAACTATTTTAATTAATCATATTATTTAAGCAGTAATAACAATAACTGTTAAATTGCTTTGTCTAATAATTTGTTTACATTTATTTTATTTATTTAGTTAGTTTATGATTTAAGGCATGTGCATGCCATATATGGTTACCAATTCTGATAAATTTGACTGACAACCATTTTTTCAGTTCACTGATTTTCATTTGTTCTTTACACTTGTATAAGAAATGTAGTTATTAGTATTTTAATGTTTGGTGATTTAAACAACAAAATAATATATTACCTTGAAGATTATCAGCCTGGGTGAGTTACAATGATAATCTTCAAGGTAATGTAAATTACAAATAAACAATATGTATAAATATATACATATAATATATAACAATTTCTCAGTATTTCGTAGAGTTTCTGTTTTCTGAGAAGTTAGTGAAATTACATCTTTTTTTTAAAATCTGTCCCAAAAAAGCATGCAAAACAGAAATTGATCCTCTGGGCCATTCCATAATACAAGTTACAAGGATGGAACTTCCAAAATTGACCCACAACCATGTTAACTAGTTGTGTATAAATAGCCTTGATGCGTTAAACTTACCTACAACATGTGATTCAATTAATGTAACATATTTGACACCTTGTGTATAATACTGACTGGATATCAAGTATCATATACAACTGATCACAAGAACAATAACAAAAACCAGTTTGTCTTTCTACAACAGTTAAAAAGGGGGGAACAACTTCATTCATTTTATTTTATTCCTCATGTTTTTGCTTATTTGCACAGGATTTATTTTTTGGCTCAATGCCAAGGGGAATCCAGCCAATGGGACTCTAGGTTGATATTTGTTTACTTGTTTATGTCTTTAAATTGTGATATATTTATTTATAGGCATTATAGGCACATATCTGCTATTGTTGTGATTGAAACTCATGTGCTAATTTTATTTTAAGTTCTTTTCAAGATGTAACAAATAAAATATATGAACTTAAAAAACTTGTTTTCTTAATACATTGTTGGGGGCTTGGGGGGGGGGGGGGGGGCTTGGAGTAAAGGTACAAGTAGTTGGTCATCTTCTATTGATCACATGTGACATGCCTGTCAACACCGAGATTGTGGATTCTAGTCACAAAGTTGGCAGTTTTTCTACCAGGTACAGGTACTCAAGCTTCCTCCCTAAATGAAAACCCAACACAAGATAAAGCAGGAAAACTGCTGAAAGAAGCATTAAACACTATTATAACAAAAATTAAGAAATTGGTTACAACTGAAAATGAAAGATGTAAATATTGATAATAATTGCAATCTTGTTTAAAACTTGCCATCAATGCTTCTGCTGATGTAAAGCATGAAAGGCAGCAATTGTGTTTAATTAACCATATTTCTCTGACTCAATGGATGGCCTCCGAGTCATCTACAATTGCTCATGGTCTTGTCAACACTTTGGACTGCAGGCAAGGTGTGCTCAACTTCAACCTTAATTGACAAGCATTGCCCATTTATTTGACAAAGGTCATGTTTTTCATCCCTAACACCAGCTTCCTCACCCAATGCGGATATTGCTGAAAATAGCATTAAGCCCTATACAAACGAACAAATCAATAAATATATTACCTTGAATAAACCTATGGAGGTAAAATACAGCAAAGAAAATGCAGCTAATTAACCTTCATGGCTTATATTTTGTATGTTGTCATCAGGTGGAAAAATGTAGCCATGTACAATTAAAATGCATGTTTGGCCTAGACGTTTTAAAGTATAATTATGTTATTTTTCAGATGTTTCCATGTAACATCATAAGACTTGCATGAGGGCTTATAGAAAATTCTAAGTCATTATCTGACTTGCTAATTTTCAATCTACTAGTAATATGGACTTCTGAAGTGAGCCAAGGGCTTATGTAGTCATTGTAGATTTTTAACATGAAACTCTTCCTGCTCCAGACTGACAAATAACTGTCAGGCTAGACTGACACAAATTTATGATGAAAACATCTTTAGCCCAATGGACACTAATCTGTCAGACTGGTCACAAAATTTTTAAAGCG